>JAWDEX010000018.1:11580689-11602181 GCA_035221805.1 Trichilia hirta | reverse complement strand
TCACAACATCACCATAAGAAATAGATAATAAAAGAGGCAAAGTAATCAACATCTTAACGGCTAAGCAAATGATGAAGTGAGGATGATGATTCGCTGATTGAACGAAGACAAAAGGCACAGAAAGATAGGGTTCAGGAAACTTGTGAATAAAAGTTTGAAGTTATCAAGGGTGCAAACTAGGAAAAGGAAGACAAATGTAAGATATTTATAGTCAGCTGCACAATACTTAAGTGATACGGAATGCTTAAAGGGTCGAGTTATGGACGGTCAAAAACATGCCACATCTCGTAACGTCAAAGAGTGCTCTTTAGCGTCGTGCCCGTTCGAAAGTAACTGCCAGTATACCTACACATGGCTACGTTATGCTTTACAAGGAGACACCACATTTAAGTCAGGCCTTTTTAAGAAACAGCAAATTAAAACCGAAGCAGCTGCATTTAATGAAGATCGTTGGTTGCTAGAAGCACGATAACTCTCGAGTTAGAATTCTAAATCGCCTCGACAAAAGCGAAATCTTTCAAATTTCTACTCTCGCTTCGTGACAGTAAAAACTTGGAGAACTTATATTAATGGTTTTACTCAACCTGCACGTTCCAACCCCCACTGTTATTTAGCAGGCGACCTAACTCGACTCCTATCGCCTCGGCATCCCAACCCCTATCTTGATTATCGAGACGGCTAAATTCTTTTATTTTAAAAATAAGAGTCTCAAATGGGACATACGAGCGCATTTATTAAAAAGCAGCTTCAGTGTCCCACCATGTTAAAGGGCGTCATGCCCTGCAGGTTGCAGGCACTCATTGCGGCCCTAAACCTAATGTAAAAGAATGATAAAAAGACCTACCAAATAACAATACCTAATTATGTCTAATCAGGCTCCTGTTCTTCGATGCTTAGATGTGCAGAGACCTTATAAATGTTGAAATTGCTACATAAAAAGAGATTTTAAGTCTTTTGGTGCAAATTTCAACAGTTGAGAGAAAAAGAGAGTTCTGCTGGCAAAGATTAGCCTTTCTTCATAAGTATTTCTCGAGTCTAACTTTTCGAATTGGTAAACACTTAAATACTCATAATTCATCTCTCTTTTTCACTTAACCTTGAATAATTTACTGATTTGAATGTTGAAGTTTATTTATTGATAATTCGACTTTACTCTTATATTATTTTTTTATAATTTTAAATAATTTTCGAAAATTTTTATTAAAAGACTTTACGTCAATTACAATAATAAAATTTATATAATATATTAAATTTTTCGTTTTTAAAAAATTTAGACATCATCGTCGCTATCTTTTAAAATAAAAATTAAGAAAATGTACGATTATCTTTGATCTTTTATGCAACTATTCTGTACAAAACATTTAATCTGATCATTGTTACAAGAAATAACCACGATGGTTTTGCTTCTTTGAGAGCTCTCTATGCATTCGATTTATCACTTTTTAATTCAAGAAATCATTTGGACCTCCTATTTCCTTATACGGATTTATCCCCGACTCCCCAGTGCATTTTACCGTACCCAGGGGAATTCCAGAACGGGACCCATTTCATGACACACGGATTCATCCGCCACGTGTTAAACCTCACATCAAATCGTCGGAGAGTCGCTATCACCGTAAACCGTACGCGTAGCGTTGTACAAAAAATTATCCCAACCAGCAACACGGCACCGTATCAATGCTCGAAGCTCTCTAACTTTTCCAGACACGTGCTGGTTTTTCAGACAAAGCATGAACGCAGCTTCCCGACACCTCCGGTAAAATAGCTGCTCACCAATAAGAAATCAATTCAACGGTCCGGATCATTCCACGTCCGAACGGACTAAACTCGTTATTTAAATCCACCTCCTTTTATTTTTTAATATTCCCTAGCTTCTCTGACCTCTCCCGTATCAAGCAGGGCAAGAGGATATAGCTTTTGAGTTAAAACGACGCTGGTTACTGTCTCTCTGCAACTCCATCAAAATTATTTGAATTTGCTAGATCTTGTAAAGAGAATCAGAAGATCTGACGCCGTTTTAACTCGCCGGAGCTTCTTCGCAGCAGATCTAACGGTAAATTCAAAAACTTATAACTTCTAGCTATAATTTGGTAATATTCATTAAGCAATTCAGCTGTCTTTAATTAATCACAACTGTTAAAACGAACTAAACCATATTGCTCTCTTCCTGGGCTAAAAAAAAAGAACAGTGAGAAATCGTAAAAGATTCGAATCAACGGTAGAGATGGCGCCGAGCACGATTCGAAAAGCGATCGGGGCCGTTAAGGACCAGACCAGCATTGGCATAGCCAAAGTTGCAAGCAACATGGCCCCGGAGCTGGAAGTCGCAATAGTGAAAGCCACCAGCCACGACAACGATCCGGCCGACGAGAAATACATTCGCGAGATCTTGAACTTGACCTCTTACTCGCGCGGATACGTCCACGCATGCGTGACGTCTGTGTCGAAGCGTCTGGGGAAGACTCGAGACTGGATTGTGGCGCTTAAGACACTGATGCTAATTCACCGGCTGTTAAACGACGGCTATCCGATATTCCAAGAGGAGATCTTGTACGCGACGAGGAGAGGAACGCGGCTGTTGAACATGTCCGATTTCAGAGACGAAGCTCATTCGAGCTCGTGGGACCACTCAGCTTTTGTAAGAACTTATTCTATGTATTTAGATCAAAGACTTGAACTTGTTTTGTTTGACAAAAAGAGCGGTTCTCGTTCTGGTTCTTCGAGTTATCATAATAATGGATTTGGACCTAGAGATGGGGATGATTTCCGATCTCCGCCACCCAGACCGTATGAATATGATTATGGGGACGCAAGAAATGATAACGGTTATGGGAATTATGGGATGACAAGGAGAACAAGATCTTATGGTGATATGAGTGAGGCTGCGGCCGCTGGAGGGAGGGAAGAGAAAAGAGCGGTGACTCCCCTGAGGGAAATGAAGCCAGAGAGGATATTTGGAAAAATGGGCCATTTGCAGAGACTGTTGGATCGGTTCTTGTCATGCAGACCGACAGGCATGGCTAAGAATGATAGGATGGTCTTGATTGCATTGTATCCGATGGTGAAGGAGAGTTTTCAGATTTATGCTGATATTTGTGAGGTTTTGGCTGTATTACTTGATAAATTCTTTGATATGGAGTATATGGACTGTGTTAAGGCCTTTGATGCATATGCTAGTGCAGCAAAGCAGATTGATGAGCTAATTACATTTTATAATTGGTGTAAGGATACTGGTGTGTCAAGATCATCTGAATATCCCGATGTTCAGAGGATTACAAGTAAATTATTAGAGACTTTGGACGAATTTGTGAGGGATAGAGCCAAGAGGTCCAAGAGTCCTGAGAGGAAAGAGTTGGAGGCTCCTCCTGTGGAAGAGCCTGTACAAGATATGAATGAGATCAAGGCACTACCTGCTCCAGAGAATTTGACCCCACCTCCGCCAGAGCCGGAGCCGGTGCCGGAGCCTCAGAAGCCACAAGCAACTGAAGATTTGGTGAACTTGAGAGATGATGGGGTAACAGCAGATGATCAGGGCAACAGGTTGGCTTTGGCTTTTTTTAATGGACCGCCAGTTAATAATGGTAATGGATCATGGGAAGCATTCCCTTCAAATGGGGAGCCTCAGGTGACCTCAGCATGGCAGACCCCTGCTGCTGAACCCGGTAAGGCAGATTGGGAATTGGCATTGGTTGAGACGGCCAGCAATTTGTCTAAACAGAAAGCAACATTGGGGGGAGGGTTTGATCCTTTGTTGTTGACTGGCATGTATGAGCAGGGAACAGTGAGGCAACATGTAAGCAGTGCCCAATTGAGCGGTGGAAGTGCAAGTAGTGTTGCTTTACCAGGGCCAGGGAAGACTGGCACACCTGTTTTAGCTCTCCCAGCTCCAGATGGAACGGTCCAGGCAGTTAATCAAGACCCATTTACTGCATCATTGAGTATTCCGCCTCCTTCGTATGTCCAAATGGCTGACATGGAGAAGAAACAGGTATTGCTAGTGCAGGAGCAGCAAGTATGGCAACAATACTCAAGAGATGGCATGCAAGGCCAATCTAGTTTGGCCAAGATCACTGGCACTGGATACTATAATGCTGGTCCCATGCCAGTTATGCCATATGGATTGCCCCCCGTCAATGGGATGGGACCACCGCCTGGGTATTACTACAATCCTTACTGATTTTTCTCTTTGCTTATCTTTGTACTTTGAGTTAGTGATTTCTTTTTATATGATATGACATTTCTCACTGGAATTTGTGCACGAAAATAGGGTGACAGAGAGAGGGAGATTGTTCATGCAATTAATGATTCCGGAGATTCTGGTGTTGGGAGTTTTGTAATCTAATTGTGATGTCTCTTGTGCTTGTAATATTGGTTTTACTTTCTTTTTTTGTTTTGACATCTTTACATTTATTTGATTACTGTTTTCATATTGAAAACTGGATTCAAATTAACATTACTTCATAACATTGATGTGGACTGAGATTCATATTTATTTTAGTGATAGGCTATCTCTAATTGTTAGGTCTCCCGCAACATTGCTAGTTAGGTCTGCCTTTTAAAGTTGAGTTTATGCTAGTTCATGTCAGATCTGTGGTTGCTACTTTCTTCTAGACGGGGTAATCCTTCAAATATTGTAAACTATGCTTACAAGGAACTATTTTTAGGATAATCTTGAGTTTGACTTGGTGTATTATTCCATTTTAATCCAAATTTGGATCTAATTTTAGGCATTATAGACCAAAACATGTCTAGGAAATTAAACCAGAAAACAAAAACAAGATAAAATAATTGAATTGATGCAAAGAAGGCTGCTTGAATCGGATTGCTTGAATCTTTAATATCAAAAACAACTAATGAACGACAAACCCAATAAAGTATATGCCAAATAAACAAGAAAAATGAGTGGAATCACCTTACGACTCTTATTCATTTGATATATTTTGTTTCTTCTCTTAATTTAGGTTTATACGAGTTAACTAAATCCAAATTACAAGTCTTAGTTTGTGGATCCCATTCCAGCCGAAACACGGAAATATAAAACAAAGCCTTGCAGCTGAAACTTCAGGATTCTCCACTGATGAAAGGAGTAGTAAGAATAAGCCTGAAGTGACAGCATTTTACCTTCCAGAAATTGCAGCACGGGATGGTGGATTCTATGTGTCCTTTCATTAGCCCTGACTGTACATTGATTCCTGATATATAAATTATAATGCATTCGTTGCTTTTATTCATCTCTGAAAATGAAATTGCATGAATATTTATGAGCTGATGTGCATATGTCCTGGGAATTATTGGCTTCGATAACCTCTTTTTTCATGATTGGCAACAATTCAATGGATGATCCGGCTCTATTGTAGCTTGATTTTAAAGAACCTTAATGTCTTCTTTTGGTGACCATATAAAAGAAAGGGTGAAGAAGAAGAAGAAAAACTACGGCGGTCGATCTCAGTCCAAAAAATCAGAGTCAACTACTCATCAATACCTCCAATCCTAGTGACCCACTTCTTTTACTTTCTTTTCTTTTCTTTTTTTTTCTTGTTTATAATTAATTTATTTTTTATTTTTGCTTCCAAAAGAACTTCAAAACGGAAATATCAATGTTCTTTTATTTCCTTTGGCCAGAAAAGTAATACGAGCTTGCCTATCTATCACCATTGCCATTGAATCCATTTGCTTTTTCTTTATGTATTTACTTTGTTGGATCATTATTACTAGGGATGCTTTTATAACTTTTTAATGGGCATACAATGTAAAAAGTAGTAACGAGTATCCAAATTTATTGATGTAAAATTAATGCGATAATATTATATTATAAAAAATGTTGTATATATTTTTTTATTATCATATGTTTTGTAATTTTACCAAGCTTAGAAAATCCTTATTGAAATAAAAACTAAATAAATTACATAAAATGTGTAGTAACAAAAGAACGTAAATTTTTATAAAATTTTGTATGGTGGGTTTGGATATAATTTAATTGTGAAACTTGTGTTTGATTGTATAATGCAAAATGACAACCTGGCACCCACTATCCTGTCAGTTATTTATTCACATGGTGATTCCATATTCTATGCACCGATGGCCCATTCGTTTGCAACTTTCCTATGCACCACTTATTTAATTATTAACAGTTGATTTTGTGAGTTTTTCTCAAAAAAGGGTTCATATTTAATTTAGTAGGTAGATAATTTATTTTTTAATTTATTATACATATAATTAATATTTATCAAATAAAAATAATTAATACATATGATATAACTTATTAAATAATCTTACTGCTACTGATAAATTTATCAAGACAGGTTGAAGTTCAAATTTTGTTTTGTAATATTTAATTAAAAAATATTAAATTATTTTTTAAAATTTTACAACTTAAGACCTTTTTTAAAAGATTTAAATATTATAATCTTAGTTTATAACTATTATATAATACCTTCATTGAAAGTGATTGATAAATATTAATTTATATTTTTAAAATAAAAGCAATTGTTTATTAAATATATTTATTTCTTATAATTTTCAAATAAAGACAACAATTATAATTATTTATATGTAGGGTCTCAATGATGTTCGTGGGTAATAAAGATAAAGAATTGTATAACGGGATGACCTATCGTTTTCTTGAGTAATTGATAAATAAATAAATAAATAAGAGTTATTTTTGGAAATTAATGAGATGATTTTAATTCTAAATTCGATTGGATTGTAAGCATGAATCATGATTAATGAATTTTAATGATTAATTTGTCTAAATTAATTTCCAAAAATGGTTGAGAGTTGGACAGTGAAACAACAACTGGGTCATGATGCGGGGAAGATTGGCAGTTGGGACTGATGGCAGGTCATCCGTCCCACGTGAAGTTGTAAACTCATTTTCAAATATTTTAAATAAATATTTCATGTTGAAGTTTACATTTTTTATATAAATAAATTTATTATTGACAATTTGTGAAGTGGTTTTGTTAATTCAACATAAATACTATCCAACTGGTAGAGTGGTATTTGAATTGACATTGACCCAATATTAACAGCAAAACTAATATTTTAATGTAAACTATTTTGAATGACAATATAATACAAAATTTTATTAGTAAAAAGATAATAAGTCTTTAGGAGGACAGAAATTGACATAAGATGAACAGATAAATTAATACGAGTTATTTTAAATGACAGTATAATGCAAAATTTAGCCTAAAAAGTAAAATTAGCATATCACATTATAAATATGTTCATTTAATAAATTTTAAAACATAATAATATATATATATATATATATATATATATAAATAACATGCTTTTATTAAATATTTATTAAATAAATACAACGTTGTTTAAAACTTTCCTAAATAGAAATGAATGATTACGATATTCATTAATTATGCTTAAATTATGATTTAATATATTTTGTTCAGCTAGATTAACTACACTAACATCCATAAAAAAAAAAAAGAAGAATAATAATAATAATTATTATTATTATATTTAATAATGTGTGTCATATAAATATACATTAATAAAATATTATTTTATTTATTATATCTAATAAATAAAATTATATTAAAAGTATTTATTATTTTATTAAATAAAAAGTAAATATTATTAGTCAAAGTATAATGTCAATTTAAAATGATAATATTAATGTTTAATTTGATTGTATTTTGTATGACCATTTTTTTAAATAAATATATAAATAAAAGCAAAAAATTATTTGCCAAGAGTAATAGATTAACATGTTATAACCTGTTTTGTAACACGAATAAATATTTTTAAAAATTATGTTTTGTTAATTCAATATATTTATTTAATATTTTCAAAAATATTGATATATAATTGTTATATTTTAAATTGATAAAATAATTATTAAAAGATTTGAATAAGTAGTATCATATTATAAAACTATTGAAACAGTTATAACTTTTTTAGTCAGTTCAGTTATTGTGTTGAGCTAATATTTTTAATTTATTACACGATTATTAACCATATTATATTCGTATTAATTTAAAATATATTATATTTTTATTTAACAAAATAAGTTTAATTTAAACTATCATTCCTATCTAATATTTCGTTTAAAATTTTAAAATATAACTGTCAAGGGATCAAAAATTATATATATATATATATATACAATCACACCAATCTCAAATTAAACCTAAAAAAGAACAAAGTGATTAATTCTTAATACACTGGTTAATCATGCCAACTTAGGGTATCTTTGGTTTAACTAATCCAAGTAGATAAGGAAAGAAATTCAATAAAGAAAGAATCTTAATTCTTATTTTTGGTTGACTAATTTATCAAGGAAAAGATTTCAGAAAAGAAAGATTCCTCCTCTCTGTTACTTAAAATTTATAAAATTATCATTTAGATATTTCGTTAATAACTCAAAATTTTTTATATTATCAAAATATTTATTTATTTAAAATAGTTCAAATATTTATTAAATAAAAGTTAAACAATATTCTTAAAAAATGAAAAAAAAATTATTTTAAATCGTCCAATCTCTATCCATTTTTTTTATATAAATTATTGTATAAATCCATTAATTTTATAAATAATAAATATTAATATAACTATCTTATTTATAATAAATAAGCCGTACTAGTGACTTATTTAAAATTCAATAACTACTTATATAAGAAAGTCGTTTGTTAAAATTACCAAGTGTATCTTTATATACTATTTTGTTAAAATTTAAGGTCTATATGCTTCTATTCTACTAAATATTTGTTAATTATTTGTAAAAAATATTATTATAAATTTATATATACTTATTAATTTAGTTGTTAGTAATTATTAATAAATATATTATAATTTATTTTTAGAAATAAATTCAATTATAAAAATAAAAATTTTTTCTAATAATTTATAAATAAAAATATATTTAATTATTTTTCAGTGTTAATCTGCTCGTCAATCAAACAAAATAATCCTATTTGTTTCCATTTTCATCAAACTTGCAGACTGTTTTGAGATAAACCACCGCCTATTTTATTCCAAGAAAGCAAAGATTTATAGAGGCCATTCAATAGCCCTGGCCCATAGTGATGTGGGTCAACGTCATCTCACCTTTCGGTCTAGGCTTCGGCTATACACCAAACCTTCGTCAAAGTTCATCCATTTGGGCTAACTTAAAGATAAACTAGCATTTTGTAGCCCATACTTTATGGCTTAAGCATGCGGTCCTATGCGATGATGAATAAAATATTGAATTAAATTCAATATTAAATACTATTAACTTTTACATCTTTGAAAACTCAATAAAAAAATATTTTCCCAACACAAGCTTTAATACCCACTGCTCCCTGTTTAATAATTATATTATTTTATAAAAAATTTATTATTTTAAGGACCCCTTCCATGTAAATTTTTAATTGATATTTTCAAATTTTTAAAATATATTCCATAATTTTTCTACTCGTGTATTCAGTATTGTATTCAAAAAATTTTAATTATATAATTTAATTTTAATTTTTTAAAGAATAAAATATAAAGGTAATATTTTTATAATTACGTTAGTATGTCAAATAAAAACCAAAAAATAATAGTTAAAAGTATAATCTACCTGTTTTAATTAAATTATTCTTCTTTAATAACTATATCTTTAAAAAAAAAGTTTTTATTTATTAAATTTTATATATTTCAAAAAAATAATAGAAAATAAAATGACGAGAGTTATTTTTTATAAAATAAAAATAAAAAACAATAAAAATCTCTCTCATAAAAATATTAATAAAAATTAAATAATATATGTTTAAAATTTTTACTAAAATTAATTTTTTTATTTTTTAATTATGAGATTACTAAATATATCAATCATACAGTTATTTTTAATAAGGATATAAATTATTGTCATAAGTACTTAAGTTATTTTACAAAATAAAAAATATAAAAAAATTATTTTTCAACATTATCTTCGTCAATAATTAAAAAAATATTTAATAAAGTAATAGCGAATAAAAATTTACTATTTTTAAAATTTAAAAATAAAAAATAGCCAATGCAAAACGATACCAAAAGACAAAAGAGACCCTAAATGTCCCCAGAGTTTGTGTCTAAAATGTAGACGGAAGACGAGAAGAGCTTTTAACCAATATCTCTTTCTATTTGGATGATTGAAAAGGTAAAGAATAAATGAATATCAATAAAGACATTGAATTTGATACACCGACTTATTATTAATTATTCAAATCCATTTACTGAAAAATCCGATCGAGAGCTCCTCTGAATCCGGCAAACAATAAACAATCAATGGCCAACGGGGCATACTTTAATTTGGAAACAATTAAAAAAATTACATAGAAAAACCTAAAAATTAAGAACATGAAATTGTAAATTATTAGTAGGAAAACATTTTACCTATTTTAAAAGAACTAAAATATCTGAAATATTAAATATTTTTTTGTTAAAAATTTCACTCTAAAAAAATTATCTTAAAAAAGCAAATTAAAAAGAAATTTAATTAAATATACATATTATAATCAGTACTTATTAGAATCTGATAGAAACTACTTATTATAATCAGGGTGAAGTTAATATTCATCTGAATCAAGTCGGTTGGATAATTAAATGTACATTAATTTGGGGAGATCGTTATAATAAAAAGAAATTTATTTTATCATATTTCTTAACTCTTTCCTTTTTATACATCATTTTCTTTTTTAATTTTCAAATTAAAAATAATAATACTAAAAGAAATTCCATATCATTTACAAAAAGAAAATACAACAATAAATTACAAATAAAAATAAAACCCAAAACCATAGGAAACTTAGATTAACTTCAATCACATCCATCCATCTTAATCTTTTGGCAACACCTACGCTATAAAATAAAAAATTAAAAATCAAACGGGACTTAAGCCCAGTTGAAACGTTAGTTCACTCAAATATAACAATGACTTGTCATCATCTGGCATTTGTATTGGCGGCGGAGTCTGTGGCTTTGAAATAAAAATGGTCCCGGTTTTTCATCATCGCGACTCGTAGTCGTGGTGATGGTTGGCGACAATGGCTGAGGGTAAAGCATGAAAGAGAGAAAGTACAGCACATCTTTTTGTGTTTGGTACAGAAAGAAAGTGAGAAGATCAGAGAGAGTGGAAGAAGATGATATTTATGGTAACCATAATTTCAATAATTTGTTTAATAAAAAATTAGAAATTTCATAGATTCAATGTTTTTTCTCTCTCTAGTTATTTAAATCATTTAATATTCCTTATTATGTCTCGCCTTGCATCGTCTTGGTTTGATGATGTAATCAAATTAATCCCAGTAGTTGGATTGAATATTAATGTGGATGGTGATAAATTATGATGTATAAAGTTCCTTAGTTTTTATATGACTCAAAAGTATGCAACATTTCCAGGCGGAATGCATGCATAACACTACAATTCTCCTTCACGTTGATCTTCCTCTTCCTACTTGTTAACGTTATAGATCTTCTATTCTGTTGTGTTACACTTCCATGATGTTGTTATGTGAACGTTTCACATGTCCTTTCATGGATTGGAAATGAAAGTGTGGAACTCATTCGGTAACCCAACCCAACCATTTCTTCTACAATAAAAAACGTTTTTCTTGAAAAATCTATTGCAAATTTTCTAATTACATCTGTATGTATAAATTTATGAAACAATATATGGAGTTACAGTGCCCCTACAAATCAGCATATTTTTATATAAGACGAAGTTTTCTATAGCATTTAAAGTTCCTCAAAGAATGTGAAATTTTAATTAATTCAAAACAATCGAACCCTCGTTGAATTTCAATGGTAAGCCCTAAACAAAAATTATGTTAAAATTTAAAATTTTAATTAATATTATTTTTTAATGTACGAGATCGTTCATATATTTGTTTCTTTATTTAGAGGTAGAAAATAATTTTGTTAGAAAGTTATATCGTATGCTACACATGATGACGTCGTAGCCTTATGATTTTGACCAAACTAAAGAAACATAAGTTATATTAAAATTTATAATAAAATATTGAAAAAAAATAAAAATATTAATAAAGCAGTCAATTAGTTAAAAATTGTTTTAATTCTTTATTTTTTGTAATGGTTTTTAATTTGTTAATATAATTTTTATATAAAGGAATTAAATATTATAATAAAAAATGAATAATTATAATAATTTTAAAAAAAATAAATATGCAATACAATTAAATGGCCCTGGACTTTTCCTTTTTTATTCATGGCTTGACTTGAAATGGGAGTTGAAAAATAAATTATCATGCCACCTATCATCTAGGCAAATCATTATCATTTTCTCATCTAATGATGTGAGCTTTTATGGTAGAATACTGAATCCTTAGCAAGTTAGGGAAATTGCATATTTCTAATTAATTTCCATTTCGGATTAAACTCGAAACTTGAAACCCATGGCAAAAACAGAAGTTGCTTACCTTCCAATGATGCAACAAAAGACTAAAGTCTATAGGCCTACAGCCTGCTCCAGGCCCCTAGTAGTAGTACAAACAGTACACACAGGAACTCAATCAATCTTATTGGACAATGATGGGATATTGCAGGCAACCATTTTATTTAGCGTTTTTTCATCTCTTTTATTACAATTTTTAATTATTTATTTGTATTTATAATGGAATGCACGGTGGCTCCGCCAATTTATTTATTTTCGAATGAAATGAAACCCCAGAAAAGCCTTAGGCAAAAGAATTGCTTCTGTATTGTTTTCGATTGAAATTTGTGTATGTTAACATCTCTGCTTCTGTCTCTTCAGTTATGTTTGAAATCTTGCCGTAAGAGAAGCGAGTAGAGGTTGGGGTTGCTTAGATGACACCGACAGTGACAACATCATCAATTATCTCCCCATAGCCACAACATCATGTATGGCCAGGAGTGAGAGTTAAAATATAAAAAAGAAAGAGCCAAAAACAATGTCAATAAGAGGGAAGAGAGAGACTCTTGGGGCTAGGGGAGGAGGGCATGTGGACAAGTGGGGGACACGCCAAATTCATCAATTATAAACCCTTTGAAATTATTGAGCTTGTGACTGAAAAATAAGAAAAAGATGGGAAAGCAACAAAACAAGTTCCTCTCTCTCTTTCCGGTGTTTATATTTTATATTTTTGCCTTTGTTCGTACTGTGTACTCTGTTTAACAGTGCGAAGTCACAAGCAAGTTAAAAAGAAAACCAAAAAGCAGGAGCCAACAGTGCTTCTTCAACTTGTTTTCTCTTTCAACAGACAGAGTTCTCCGTTTTCTCTACACTTCTCTCTCAAAGATTTTTTTTTTTTTCAAGATGCCTCGACCAGGGCCAAGACCTTATGAATGTGTAAGAAGAGCATGGCATAGTGAAAGACTGATACCCATTAGAGGATCTCTCATTCAAGAAATTTTCAGGTGACCTTTCATTTATCTGTCTAGATGTACCGGTGCTTATATTTTTGTGGGTTGTTCACCAATTTTTGTCTTTATGCTTGATTTAGAGTTGTCAATGAAATGCATAGCACCGCCACAAAGAAGAATAAGGAATGGCAAGTGAAGCTCCCAGTTGTTGTCTTGAAAGCAGAAGAAATTATGTACTCCAAAGCCAACTCTGAGGTTTTTGTTTCTCTTTACCATCTCTAAATCTCAATTGGGTTTCGAATCCTTTATTTATTGATGAAATCATGGAGAAACAGAGACGAAAGGCGAAATCTTTGTCTTTTGATTTCGAAATTTTACAAGCTTTTTTTTTTTTTTTTTTTTTTTGCATTTCCAATACATTCAGAGTAAACAGCAGAGGTTAAAAAATGTTCTCGGATTTACATCTGTAGATGTCTCCACCTCATACATGTTGCATTTTATTCCATTGTAGGCTGAATATATGGACCTTAAAACACTTTTGGACCGAACGAATGATGCTATTGACACGATCATTCGACGGGATGAAAGTACCGAAACTGGGGAGCTACTTCCACCTTGTATTGAAGGTATCCTCGTCCTATTTTCCTATTATTACTTTTTTCCCGTTGTTGTGAGTTTTACCCTTGGTTGAAGGAGTTCTCCTTTCAATTTACATGGCCACATCTCTGGAATCTTCATTTTGAACCTCGGAACAGTTTTATTGGCTTAAGTTTGGCTGCTTACTATGGCCAGGGAGAATACTGTCTTCAAATGTTAGTTTTTGTGATTTTTAGCCCTTTTTTATTTTACAAATAGCTTTTTGAAGTGTGAATGCTGTGCGTGTGATTCTTCTTCTTTCATGATATTTGTTACTTGCTAGCCGCTCTAAATTTGGGCTGCACACCGAGGAGAACATCACGGAGCCAACGGAATGTTAATCCAAGGTGTTATCTTAGCACTAGCACTCGAGAGCTCAGCAATTTAGAGAATGTTACTCAAGGAAATCACTTAGTTCAATTGCAGGGCGTGGCTTATTATTCTCCTCTGGTGAAACAAACGATGAATGCAACTCAAAACCTTGTTGTCCAGAATAGCTTTGGTTCCACTAGCAAACTTCCATTTACATCTCCAAATGCCATTCCATCCAGTAATAAACAATGCTTGTTCATAGAAAATTATCCTGCTTCACATTCGGTTTACCCCTTGTACTATGGACCTTGCTTTAAAGTCGAAGAAACCCCACATGGTTTTGAAGATTTTCCCAACTTAAATTCTAGCCTTATGGAGACATATATCAGGGATATTCCTGATAACCAACATGACATTGGCTGTGATCTGTCCTTGCGGCTGGGTCCTGGCTCTGTACCTTGCCCAAGTGTTGAACATAATCAGCAAGAACAGGTAAAGGAGGTCGGCTATTGTTATCTCAATGGGGACAAGTTAAGTCAGCAGAGTCATGTAGATACTAATATAAGAAAGCGAAAGGCTGTTTCTACCCACCCTTTGGAAGATCAACAATTTTGTTGGCAGCCAAGGTTTCCATGTAACCAGTTAACTGGAAGAATGAAAGGTGCAGGTTTGTAGACTGGCTCTTGCTTCAGTTGGTTGATTCAAATTTCTTGACATGGCTAGTTGAATATGCAGTACTGAAGCTTTTTGGATCTTGATGTACTTAGTAGTTATGTATCCTTAAGTTGGTTGTTTCAGTTTTTTTTTACGATATCAGATGTAAATATTAATCAAGTTTTATCTAGGGGAAGTCATGGAGGAGTAACAGAAGATATGTTATGCCTTTTATAAAGCTGCTAGTAGAACTTTGAACATTCATAAAGGCTTGCTGACTTTTATGAACCTTTTTATAGTCTAGATTTTATTTTCCGTGCCTGGAAGAAAACTATATATGAAAACATTTAGGCGTGTCATAAATTTAAAAGTTTAGTGATTGTATGGAAAGTTGTTCCTAGGGTGTCTCTTCACTAAGCCTCGGATATTACCAATAGAAGCAAAGAAATAATCATATATCATCAGACCCAGGGTCCGTGGATCCTGGTCTCATTAACAAGTGGAGAAAATGATTAATGAAAATCTGGTTATTGTCTTTGTTTGTGTGAGTGGGGGACAATGTGCTGTTTCCTTGCCAAATTCTTACCATTATCTTGAGTCAATATGCTTGGGGGCCAAGGTGTGTGGACCTTTCTTCTGATTAGGAAGGAAGAAGAAATGATTAGTGAATGACTGGATGGTGCATTTTGTTTGTTTTAGTGGTGTCTGAACTGGTTGAATGCTTAATTATCAACTGCAGGTGGGGTCAGATTCTTGTCTTTTTGATTTTTAACCAATTTCTCAGAGGAGAATATGGAATATTTTGTTTTATGTTGGTATATTTGGCATAAAGGATGTTGATGGTGGTGGTGAAAATATGAATGGATGAGGTTCACAAGCATTTAGAGGTTAAGTAACTTCCTTTTAATTGCTTTTGCAACTTATATGGGGTCCATGAGAAAAGATGAGATTCAAAAGATCATGGGACCCCAAGGAAGCAAAACTCACTAAACGTTAAACTTGATTGGATTTGGAAGAATATTTATGGGAAGCAAAGAACAATTGATCAGTAGTTTTGTCGGATGAGAGAACTAATTGCTTTGCGCCAGATAATTGTCAAAAAACACTGATGTTTGAAAATGTTGTGTCACAGATTTTACCAGATTTGTGCGGTATCGCAAGCTTGACATCACAAAAAAGAAAGAACACAATATTCTCCGATAACTTCTTACGTGCGGATATTTTCGCAATTGCTTAATTGGAAAATCCAATCTTTTATACACTTGACAAATGTTCATCTGTGTTAATAGTTAGATATAGAAAGATATGCACAAAATGTACAATTAATCTGCAGCAGTCAGTTTGACTCTTCACTAGAGAAAAGAGAGAAATTGGAAGAAGTTGCTGGACAGCAAGATGATGATGTTGTATCAGAAGAAGAAGATGAAAAGCTATAACGGAAATGGATCTGTAATCTCTGATGAAGACAAAAGGTAGAAGCTGGTCCATTTTTCTCTTCAATCTCAAGTTCCCCGAGCAGTATAGCAGCTAGTATCTTTTGATATACTCTTTACAACCCTCTTTCCCTCTGCAAATTATCTCTTCACTTTCCTCGTCCTTGCTGTTTGCTTCGTCTTCCTCTGCCCTTTCCTCCGATCCCATCTCTTCTTTTTTCACTTTCCCATGCATCAAACTCGAGTCATCAAATTTCAATACATAGATTGATTGCATCCCTCTTAAGAGCCGCTCACCTAATGAATCAATGATATAGTATGCATTTTCTTCAACCTTCAACAACTAAAAAAATGATTATTCCATCTCAAGATATAAATTCCTGGCTGGAATTCTTCAGTCTGGTTATTGATTTCATCCCATATCTCATCGAAAGATATGACTCCCTTTAAAGATTCAAACTTTTCCGGGCTAAACAATCCGGTGAAGGATTTTTCGGGCGAAACAATGATAGGGTGAGTACCAGCTTCTAAAACAGTATCGAGATCAAAATTTTTATCGGTGATGAGATTTGCGTATGCTTCATAACTACAAAGCATTCGCCAATCTGAGGAACCTTGTGTCATGAGTTTATTGTATTCCTGTCTCGTCGGCATGAAATCTTGGTTTGTGTGAAGCCAATGAGCAATGACTGCAACTAATGTTGTGCAGCGCTCGCACCGGCTGCTTTCTCGCTTAGTTGATTAAATGAAGCGAAGTACACGTTAGCTTTCAGCTTTGTTTGCCCATCTCTGCGGACTAGTTCTTTGAATTCCCAGTTACCAGTTTCATTGTCCGAAGAAATTTCCGTGGCGTCCGCATTCTGCAAAATTATATAAACCCAAAACTTAATCCTTTTTTTAAAAGGTGGAATGGAAGGGTGAACGCATTTTTAGCATGGACATGCCTCTCTCCCACTCCACTCTCATGTTTCCGGGATCCGTTGTGATTTTGACATTTTTGATTGAAAATCCTCCTCGTATCTCCTGCATGCATTCCATCCCTTGTTTACAGCTTGTCACTGGACTATGAGGAATATAAAGCAGCCCAGGTCAAGATTTATCAAAAATTCTGAACGGAGCGTTGTCATTCCTCCATTTAGTCATTCTTTCTAGCGAGAGATATGGTGCTTTTCCTTTTTCTTTCTTAAGAGTAGTATATTTCTTTTTTGAAGCATTCCCTTGAAGCCTTTCGTCCCGGTTATTGTTTATGAGAACATTAGAGGTGCTGATTTTTGCTGCCTCTGGTGGCGTAGCAATTTTCGGGCCAAAAGATCTACTATAGAGCTTTTTCTTAATCTTCACAACCTTTTTTACCAAAGTTTGGATTTATTAATCTTCTTTTGAATGCCTTCTTTCGCTATTATTCAGCAGCTGAATCAATTGAGTGATTTTTTCATTAACTCCTTTGAAAGGGGTCTATCGTGAAGGTGAAGGCATAAAATATGTTCTAAGGCTAGTGTCTTCAGTGTTGACTGCTATAGGTTACAATCGTTATTGGCCGTCGTAGCTGATTAAAAGAGTTTCCTCATTAATTTTCCTTTTCATTTGTACGTATTCTAGTTGAATATATTTTAGTTACTGTTATAATTGCTTCTCTATTTTTATTCTAACTCTTATTATGATCTTTTATTTATCTCTCCATGAACTATATCAATGTTGATGCGCGAAAATGAAAAGCCTTTTGATTCTTAATTTAGAGTTTTTCTTTAATAAAAATTTTTAGAAAAAAAATTTAACAGTAATTTAGTAAATAAAATTAAAATAATAATCTTACTTTTTTTTTTCTCTTTCATATTTTTCTATTGTCCTTGAAGCTTAAATTTTGCCACGATAATAGCCCTTTTAAGCATTATGAAATCGTAAGCTTTTATAATAAAAAATAATCATCAAATTTTTTTATTTATAAAATAATTTAGGAATTTAAATTTTTTCGTATAATTAAATAACAGTCGTAATAAGATATCAAATTTAACGTTATGACTAAAATTTTTATTAATTAAAAAAGTTTTGTATTTAACATTATAATTAAGACCTTTATTCGTTAAAGAGTTCAATATCATAATTGAAAATTTTATTAATTAATAAAATCTCAAGTTCAATATCATAATTAAAAATTTTATTGATAATTTTTTGAGACTAAAGAATTTGATATCTTATAGATGAAAGGTAGTTTTAGAATTATTTTTTTTTTTTAGTTGGAAGTGACCATTCTTTGACACTGTACTTTTTGTTTTAGTCACAATTTAATTTTAACACTTGATCAACATTCAATATTTAAAATTAATTAATTTTTGAGATCTTTAATTATATATTTAAATTATTAAATTTTAAATTTTATTTTATTTTATTACCACTTAATGATTGAGTTCTTTTATTTGGTCAATATACCTTTTTATTGAATGATAATCGTACAACTAAATTTAAGGTATCTGAGTCTTTTTTTCAAACAAAATTGTACGTGACTTGTTTAACTACTATTACAATTCATTTTTGTTAATTGGAATGAAGTGGCAAATGGATATTGTTAGATATATATATATATTTTACTTTTGCCTAAATAATTGCTAGTATGGGAAAAACTTTATATCTATAACCTCCATTATCTCTGTATATTGGTGTGAAATTTTTGAAGTCAAAATAATTGACGCATACAAACAACGAAACTAGAGTTGAGCGTAAAATATCCTCCAATAAAGACAAAAGAGAATATTTGATATTGTTAGGTTTTAATTAATTTTAAAGATAATTATTAAGGATGCTCAATCATTTATTTATTACTGATTAAGGTTATATAATTAAAGTCATAATATTTAATTGTAAACACACTTGAAATTGGTTATAAAGAGTCATAAGAAATGAACAATATACAATGGAAATTAATATTGAAGATAATATTTTCATATTTTATTAATCTATACAATATTATTAATTAAAATATTTAAAATTGAAGCGTTGTTATTTTGAAGTCACGATTATTACGAGACAAAAAATTAAACAAATTAAAACAATGAGCGCGAAGCATTAAAATTTTATTATTAGTCCAAAGTTCAAAGGTGTGTATTCGTACCCCAACGTAAAAACGGTAAATTGGACATTTTATCGGTTGGCATGATAAGGAAGAATTAGAAGACGTGTGTTGGGCTGTGGCCTAGTGATTAGTTATAGGCACATATAAGTGGGCTTAGATTGTTTTCTTACCCGATTTACAGGTCTCGAATTATAATTAATTATTATTTGTATAGCTTCAACTGCTACAAAACCAACCAAACAAAAAGAATAGATCTTGGCCTAAACGATGAGAAACAGAAATTTTCAAATATATATATATATATGAGTGTGTGTGTTTGGCGTGTGCAGTCAAACAAAATTGATCTTCCTTGGCGAAACTTGTAAGTTTCAAAGAATACCAAATCTGCATAATCGATATTATAATTTAAGTAAATAGTCAATAAATTTGTCAGGCACTTCCCCCACTCTCCCAAATGAAGGTTGAGAAAGATAATTAATTATTCATCTTTCTAAGCAATTGAAAATTATCTGTCTCCTTTCTTCTCCATCGTCGGATAACACAGTAATCTTAAGTTAACCCATTCATTAGTAAGTAATTAATAGACATTTTCAAAGTCTTATATAGTAATTTATGAATTAATGGTAGTGCTTTGCTTCATATCCAAATGTTTAATTAACCTTTTTTTAATTAAAAAACTCAAGTCTATTGTTTCGTTTCACCCAATTCCTAAACCTAAGACTTCAGTCATCATTTTTTACGCCATTATGATTATGATTATAAATAATAATAATGGGCGAAGGTAAGGAATTTTGGTATATCTTAAGTTAACTGAAGTTTGAGAATGATTCCAAGAAATCTTTCATTCTGTCAATATCATCAATAGACTCTACGGGTCCGTTTGCTTGCATTAATAGAGAATTAAAGAGATACCAAGTTGTTGACCATTACTATGATGAATTCTGGAAGAACTAAATCCTTGCGAACAAATGGAAAGTCCCATGTTCAGATCTCTTATCTCGAAAAAGGAAGAACCAATAAATTAATTAAATAGTGGCGGCAGCCACGATGATTAACTTGAAATTCGATATTTGGGTACATAAATTGGTCTACCATATTTATTTGACCATGGATTATTTGTAACAACAAACAATCATAATTATGGCTTCTACGCATTCATCTGTGCATACCTTCAAATTAGTTGATACAAAGTTCCCCTGTTAAATTAATCAGGATCGTCGCAAAATCTGAGTTTATAATCACGAAACTTAAAAGGATTGTTGTGGGTCCAAAAATTTATTATTTCACAATAGACTTGTTGATTTCAATAATATACAACATGGCAGTGAAATTTTTATTTTTAATTTTATTAATTCCATGACGAAAGAAAAAGAGAGATCCAAAATTTAAAATAATTAAGAAATAATTATTTATGTCCGCAGCTGTCTTGGCCCTATGGTAGCACATTTTTGATATACGACACATTTGTAATATCGATTAAATTTTGATAAAAGGTTTTATGGTCAACATTTTTCATTTTTACAAGTATATGTTCTTAAATTATTATCTACATTTTTGATACATGACTGTCATAATTCAATTTTGTCCTCTGTAAATTTTATTGATAATCGAGGTGCCGAATTTCTGATAATGATACGAGGCTTAATTTTCGATTCATTCTGCCAAAATTGTTTAATAAGTTTATTTCTTATCTCAAGATACCGAATTTTGATAGCTATGTATCTATATTTTCAAACTAATCGTTAGGGTAATTTTGACGAACTTGCCAATAATATAAATATTTACTATTTTTTTTTTGACTTTTCTAAGCTAGTTTACATATATGTTACTATTATTTTATTTTTTTTATTTACTATAAAAATGTAACTATTTTCTTTAATTATTAGAAATTATATTAATAATTATTTCTTTGTTTTGCAGGAAAATTTTGTTGCACTTGAATAAGTGGCTAGTAACGATAATCTGTGACGTTTCAACTCGACATATCTAAGTATGGATGAAGTTCTGTTAAAATTACATGAGCGATTTCCTGCTCTTCCTGTTAGTAGTCTGGTGAAAATATATAAAATTAGAGTGACAACGTTA
>JAWDEX010000018.1:11562225-11580589 GCA_035221805.1 Trichilia hirta | reverse complement strand
TATATAGAGGACATGACTTGATACTTAAAGATTACACTGACTCAAGTTTTTAATTAAATAAAGATGATAGTAAGTCAACATCAAGATACATATTTGTTTTGAATGGTAGAGCAGTAAGTTAGAAAATTTTCAAACAAGAAGTTACTGCAGATTCTACCATAGAAGCAAAATATATAACAGCTTCAAAAGCTACTAAGGAGGGTTTTTAGATGAAAAAATTTATTACTAAATTTGGTGTAGTTCCTACTATTATTGATCTAATTCTATTATATTGTGACAATAATAGATCTATAGCACAAGTCAAGGAACCTAGGTCTTACTAGAAATTCAAACACATTTTGCTAAGGTTTTATATCATTCGTAAGATTATTACTCGAGGAGATATCCGTATTTTTCTCATATCAAAATATTGTAGATCCATTCACCAAAGTCTTATCTCAAAAGATACATGAAGAATATTTTGTGAAAATGAGTCTTTATTATAGAGGTGATTGGCTTTGAGTGTAAGTGGGAAATTAAAAGAAATATCTGCCCTAAACGCTAATCACAATATGATATATGATTGTAATATTATAAATCTCTTGTAAATCTTATGACTAATAAAATGAATATTTTCATTATACTATCTTTTATTATATTTGTGTATATTTGATTTACATATTATGATAAAGCTTATAGACTGTATGTAATACATATTATTATGATTAGTTCATATTTATAAGACTTTATGTTAATAGTATCATTCTTAAATATTTTTAGTCATAAAACTATAAAAAAGGGGTATTCATAGTATCAGATAGACTAGTATACATTATTCTTTATTTATGTATAGTAGAAGATAATCAATCTCATAGATTACTTATGTGATGACATTAAAAAAAGCGTATAGGTGCTCATTGGTTAAGTATGAGTTCACTGAACAGACTCACACGATTTGTTCAAATGCTAATTAGACTTAATTGTCAATTAGACAATCATTGTATTAGTTGTATAAATGATCATTAGACTTAATAATATTATGGTTATCTTATAAATAAATTATCATACTTTGATACTACTTAGGATAAGTCTAAATTAAAGCTTGTGATAGGTAGTTTTTGGATATGATAAGATATTTATAAAGGTATATGAATGTTTGAGTAAGGATCCATTAACCTTAGTATTTGAGGTAGAATGCTCTATATAAATAATACATAAGATACAACTTTATAGTAAATTTTGATTATATCCATATTATCTCAATACCTAGATCCTTGCATGCAAAACTTAATTTTTATGTTTTAGAAAACTGTGCATGCTAGAAACTTACAAAGATGACATTATAAGGGTGACAATGAGAGTCATATTACAAGGACATTAATATAGATTTGTATTTAAAAAATTATTTATTAAATATGACCAATAAATAATAAATCACATGCTATACATATAGTCATTGATTTATTAAAAGATTATACTAGTATGTAATATGATTGTTTGATCTGAGATATTAGAGTTGAATTTTATGTGGATACGCATAGTTCATATAGTATATAAATATATATAACTAATTATGTCTTGTATGATAAAGTTGATTTGGTTATGCGTTATTCATATAAGAATTCGGATGATAGTCAAGATAGAATCTATTGACTTATTTGATAGGATTGAGTATTTTCACTAACTCTATCCAAGTTCAAATTCCTAAATAAATGCTGAAAAATATCTAAAATTAAGTCTTTAATCAAAGCAAAATAAATGCCACATAAATAATTTATGGAGATAAGTTTAGGATATATAGATAAATTATTCATAAAATATCAAATTTAATATTTTGACATTTTATGAACTCTAATTTGTTTAAAATTGGATAACAGAAAAATTTTGTTCATATAGTACATACAATCTAAGTAAAGTTTGATAAAAAATTACTTTATTATAAATTAGGGATTATGGTACATTACTAAATACCAACCATAGTCGTTGAGTTTCGAATTGTTTGGATATTACTCACAGCTAATTTACTTTAAACTTTCATAATCACACCATTATTCTTAAACTTTTGGAAATTATACGAAAGAGAGAAAATTATTCATAGAAGGCTAGCATCTTCAGAAATAATTTAATAGATCAATATATATATAATTTTTTAAAGAGTTAAAGAATTATGACAATTATAAATATATTTAATTTATGATAAAATAAATATACATATTTGTCATTTTGATAATTGTCCAATGACCAATTAGTAATTATTATTATTAATTTTAAAAATTATTAAATTAATTAATTATTAATTAATTTAAATTAATTATTAATTTTTTAATTATTAACGAATTGATAATTATGAAAAATATAATGATTAATTATATTAATCACAGATTAATATAATTGGTCTAAGTGTTTAGTATTTAATGGTTAAATATGTATTAATTATATGGGTCCATTTATTACAGCATTTAATAGTTAAATGTTTATTAACATTATTAGTTTAAATATGCTTTATTTTAGCATAATCTTATTGGACCGTATGTATTAATTTCATTGGTCAATACTAAAGAATAATTATCAAATAAAATAAAAAAAAATAATTAAAAAATCAATCCCTTCTCCCATCAAAGACTTACGGCAAAAAGAAAGAAATAAGGGAAAAAATTTCTCTTTTATTTTTTTTATAGAAGAAAGTGTGTTCTTCAAACTTTCAAAGATTTTTGAAAGTCTAAATTGAAGAGGTTGGATGCTTTTCTAACTCATCTTCGTTAAATTAAGTTTGAAAAAAAGTAAAAATTTTAAAACCCTAACCATTATAGATATATATATTGATATATGAGTTAAAATCTTAAATCAAGTATGTTCTAGGCCATAGAATTCTACATATAATAGAGGGTAAAATAACGAAATTATTTTTGAAACAATAAAAGCAACAGACATTAAGAAGGAGTAAAAATGATCAGCTTTTATGAAGATCAGTTGACTGACGAAAAGATCTCAATTGACTATCGTATAAAGATTTTTAAGAGACAAAAACCTTTCTAATTTTGATCGATCAAAGGGCTTGTCTTGGTCAATTGTCCTAATGAAACAAAATTTGGATAGATAGCCTAAAAATGACGATTAACCAATAGGAGCTTCTCGATTAACCAACTTGAAAAGAAAATTTTGATAGAATTTTTGTGAACATCAATTGACTGATAAGAGAATCTGAGTTACCCAATTCACAGTTATCAAAAAGGAAATTTGAGTCTTAAAAGTCATTAAATTAAATCGTTCAAATTCATGTAAAAATAATATTAAATTTAATATTGCTAAAGTCCTTATATTAATAACTTCAAAACATCGCCTCTATCATATTTCGAAAACAACCTTTTAACTTACTGTTATGTTAACTATTTACCGTTTAAAGATGCAAACATATAAATATAATAAAAAATTATTATATTATCATATATATATATATATATATATATATATAATTACATAAATTTTATTATTTAATAAAACTGAAAAACAAAAAACTAATCTAAAATTCTTAAATCAAACTAAACCCTAAATCCGTACGTGCGCCACACCACCTAAGTCGACGGCCCCTCCACACATAAACAGTATTAAAAACTGAATTTACCATTGTTGTTTGTCCAAACCCCGCATACACCGTGCTCGCGTCAGCCACCAACATCTTTCACGCCTTCATTTCCGCAGGCCTATACTCAAATCAACGAAGCTTGGTTCACAAACTGTCGTTCATATTAGCTGCAAAAGCATTCCATTCATCGCCTGCGTTCAGTTTAGCCACCAGAAACTGTCCTCCGCAACTCTTGATCGCCGGCCTCCTTCCCTGCACACAGTAATTTCAAATTAACAAAATATTTTGGGTTATTTAATGGATTTGACATTATACTTTTGCTTGGAGAATAAACTGATGAATCAATATAAGAAAATTATGGTCTGCTAGAAATTTTAAGTTTTTTTCTGTGTGTTACGTGAAGATTTATCAGCTTATTTTCTATATATTTTAAAAATATATTTTTAAAATTTAATATATTTATTTTTTGTATTATTTTATTTTAAACCAAAATTTTTATTTTTATTATCTTAATTAATAATAATTAATAGATTGATATTGAAATTAATTTTTTACTTTGGAGTATATCAATTGCGAATTTTAATTTTTTTTAGAGAATCGAATTTGTATTTGATTTTTTTAATTTGCAAATTAAAATAGATTAAAAAAACTTCGACAATAATGAATTGAAAAATCTTCAATCTATAAATTAGTAGATTGAATACAAATTGAAAAACTTCAATTCACAAATTCGTGAATCAAATAGGAATTGGAATTAAATCTGAAAAGCCCTAAATTTCAAACATAATGTCGCAATAAATTTCTAAAAAGAAAATTTATCTATGGCTTGAGTCCATGTAGCAATTAATTGGTTCTTCTATTTTGTAAAAGATACATTAATTATATTATATTCGTATTATTGATTTAACAATTATGTAGAGTTCACGTTTAAAATTCTAGTGCATAAATTTATTTGTAACATGATTAAATACTTTAAAAAATTATATTATATTAACTCGTTTATAATTCAACACATTTATTTTATATTGTTTATATTTAAAAAAAATATTGAATTATATTTGTTATATTTAAAATAATTATTAAAAAATTTAAATAGATAGTGCTATATTTAAACACATTTTATTCACATTAATTTAAAATGTATTGTATTTTTATTTGAAACTAATCCCTAACTAATATTCCATCTGATATTATGCTCGAATAATTTTTAAATTACAATTATTCGGGAATCAAACTTTAAATATTAAATATAAATATAAAATATAAATAGTAGCAGTTCAAAAACTTTGGGCCGAGATCAAACTAAACCAAAAGTTTGTGCCCATACTTTATGGTTAAGGATGCTGTCCAACCCAATGATGCTTGAATTTGGAATTCAATATAAAGAATATGTTCTAATTTTTTGGGTTTTGTTAAGGGTAATGGTTGATTAAGAAGTTTATATTTATTATTTATAATAATTAATAAGTATTTTTTATGCATTAAAAATTATAATTTATCAAATATATTAATTTTTATAAATGGAAAATTCTAATATTTAAAATATCAATTAAAAAATTATTTTTTCAACACAAAGTTTAATGCTTGCTTTATCCATCATTTCAATATATTAATTTTATGAATTTTTTTTGAAATTTTTGTGACTTCAACCCAAAGTCTCCTTCTAGAGCATAGACAGAAGAAATCAAGAGCTTTAAACCTATGTCTCTTTCTATTTGTTATCCAAATATATAATAAAAAGGTAACGAATAAATGATATTTAAGGTATAACAATTTATTATTAATTATTCGAAAACCATTAATTAAAAAAAGCCGATCGAGATTCGAGAACCACTACCATGCCCTTCATCATATACAAACAAAAATCAACGGGGCATGCTTTGGTACATTTGTCCATATATATAAATTTTTTATTTTTTTGGTTATATTCTTAATTTATATATAATTATAAAAATACAAAAGAAAATTTAGAACAAGAAATTTGAGAATTACCCTGGAAGATTATAAATAATAATTCATGAAAATTCACCCAACCCTTCCCTATTTACTTTCCCTTGCAATTGATTAACGAAATATTTTCCATCCTAAATCAAATCAGTACCGAAAATGCTCATTAAAATCAGACTCACGTGGTGTTTGACCAGGAAGATACTATTCATTAAAATCAAGTGAGTCAGATAATTAAATGGACGATAATTTTGGTTATGCTATCGCCACCATCACAACAAACATTTCTTTATTTTATCGTATTTCCCAACTTTCACAGATTTCCTTTCCTATACTCAATTTTCTATGTTAATTTTCAAAATTTTGAATTAAAAATAATAATAATAAAAGAAATTACTTGTGTAACAGTTCATTTTCCAAAAAAAGAAAATACGAACATCCATCCATCCTAATCTTATGCTAACAACTACGTTATAAATTTAGAAAAAAAAAAAATTCGTGGTATTGTCTACGTAAGAAAGCCTTGTTTGGATTCACTCCATTTTGATTTCATCCACAATCACAATTAACAAACCAGCCTCCGATTTCAGAAAGACTTTGGTTGGATAAAATCAGATGGAATTGAGAATTAGTATAGAAAGAAAGTAGAAGCAACACAATGGACTTTGAATTTCATGAAAAACATAATCGCTTTTAAATTCGTTTTCGGTCTATTCAATTGCAAATATAGGATTCCTCTGTAATTCTAGAAACGAGGAACCCAAAGTCCAAATGGGACCTAAGCCGCGTTGAAACGTTCCGGTTTTACGAATTCACTCAAATGCCATGCAATGTGGGCAATGCCGATGATGAGACAATAAATTACTGGATTTTTTTCCCAGCTCTGTCATTCATTTTACCCTTAAAAGAGCCATAAACTTACAACAGAATCATGGGGGCCATGCCATCATTCCAAAACTTGATCCTAATCCTTGAAGAGGACGTTATCCGCCAAACTTAACAACGGCTGAATGGAACCGGGAGAAAATTTCCTCGCGAACAAAAATGGGTCATAACGTTGCGTTACGGGCAAATCAGAGCCGTTGATGGTTTCACCAGAACCGTACCTCGGCCTGCAATTCCTCAACGTCGACATCAACTCGGGTCCCACCTCCAACGCTTTGTACTGGCGAGGGTGACCGTCTTTCGTTATACTCCAGTCCACGTGAGTGAGCGTGGCAGGCACGCACCCCCGTGCATCCCGCATGTGGAGAAGGGTAGGAAAGTAATTCTCTTCCGGATAACACGCGTCTAGTTGCTTGCACGGTTGGTTGAACTTGTCCCAGATCCTCCGGTCGCTCACGACGAGCCTGGCGTGCTTACGTGTCAAGACCCAAAACTGGGACCCAATCCTGAAATCCTCTAACTTCACTTCGGGCAACATCGCATCCTGTCCACGCGCCGCCCACCTCTCGTAAGTCCCGGGCTCCTTGTCCAGAATTTCGATGAAGCTTTTCTTAGAATTCATCAACGTTCTGTATGTGAAGTTAAAAGAACGAATGGGTATGCAAGACGGAGACAAGACTGCAAACATGTAATTTCCAGAGTCATGTAGAAGTGAGTGGGCGAGAAGCCGGCGCGCGGCCGAGATGAGAGTAGGTGTGAAACGGAGGGAGGGTTTGGAGGGTATTACTCTGCCAGCGAAAACGCCGGAAAAAGGCGGGTCGTATTGGAAGTTTGGGTCCGCGTGGATGTAAATATTGTAAAGTTTTTTACTCGTTCCATTGAAGTAAAGTTCCCAAAGCGGAGCGAAAGGCAGAGGCGAAGTAGTGAGAAACATGAATGCAAGTTTCTTTGGCAACGTTGGTTTTGGGTTGGCAATTCGGCCCGCAACTTGGAACAATGACTCGTCATCATCCGGTATTCGTATTGGAGGCGGAAGTTTTGGCTTTGGAAGAAAAATGGTTCCTGGGTTTTGATCGCCTTGGTGATTGGAGGTTTTGGCGTTGTTTGGGGTGGTGATAGTAAATACAATGGCTAAGGGTAAGCATAGAAGTAAAGCACATAAGAGAGAGAGTGGGGACGGAGACATGAATATCTTTTATGTTTGGTACAGAAGGAAAGCGAGAGGAAAAGTCGATTGATTTAGATAAAAATAAAGAGTGGGATTTGGTGGAAGAAGATGATCATATAAACCATAATTTCAATTACTTTAATAGAAAACAATGAATAATCTTAGAAATTTCACAAGTTCTATGGTTTTCTATCTGTAGTTTCCGTTTTTCTTTTTGATATAAATCGATTAATCGTCCTGATACCTTGCATCGTCTTGGTTTGATATGTAATTGATCGCAGCCGTTGGATTGAATATTACTCCGAGAGTTTCCATCTGATGATGATGATCCTTGATGATGTTTAAGGAAGGTTATATTTATAAATTTGTTTTATTTCTTGGATAATTCCCGAGATTTCCAGGTGGACTGCATGCAGAACACTATAATTTTCGTGGGCCTCCTTCTTGGTAATGTTGTAAATCTTTTATTCAGTTGTGTTTCATCATGTTGTTATGTTTTGTAATGTGAATGGGTCACTTGTCCTTCATGGATGGAAATGGAACGCAGTTTGTTACCCGAACATTTCTTCCACGATTCAAACGGTGCGTTTTTCTTCGCAACTTCTCCATGGACCAATACCAAACCAAAAGGTATTTCAACTTCCACCTTTTTCTTTTTAGTTTTTTTCTTTTAATTACACTTAAGTATATAAATTTCATTATGTAAATTAATAAAATAATATTATATTATTACTAATAACCGAGTCATAGCGCTCCCTTCAAATAAAAAAAGATTTGTTTATTTTCCTTGAAATAATTTATTTTTATATTGGTCTTTGCAAAATTTTGATCCATGTCATTTTGTAGTTATTGTCATATATTGTAGGAAACAATACCATCTCTTCTCTAGTTATTATCGTATATTTTTAGATTAATATTAAAATTAAAAAATATATAGATAACAATAATATAAATATTCTAGAAAGTTTATAGACAAGTTTTTATGCGTGGCATTAATTATTAGTTATTACATAAATATAATAAAAATTATCTCAATCTTAACAATGAATTTGGAATTTGAATTTATTTATTTGTTATTATTTTTAAATATTTTACAAGTAGAATTTAACTTCAATCCCCATCCTTTTATATAATTACACTCTAGTTAACTTTTTTGCATTATATCACAAATTCTTTAATGCTTCGTCTTTATTACATTTGAATTTTTATAATCATATTCTATTAGATTTATTTAATGGAAGAAGAGTAGCAAGTTAATTTTATTAACCTTTTTTTCTATTTTTTATTTAAATGGTATTTTATTCCATCCATTTGGGAGAGAATGCTTATATTACTTGATAAATAAATAAAATCACACTTAAATTAAATACAATTTCTATTGTTCGTACCTTCTTATATTGTATAAATGTTATTACTTTTGTTTATTGTTTAATAGTTTTATAATTATTAATTTTTTTAATTATCCTCGCGATCTTATTTATGTATGCCGAGCTATCGAGATTGCAACAAGCTTAAGGTATTCAATTCTTTAATCTAATTGTTAAAATGAAAATTAACTACGTTTGTTAAGAATCCAACTTCTTCTAATTGGGATTTACTTGTTAATTTTTTTTAATTATAATTTAACGATCAAATTGATGGAATAAGACTAAGAATATTTAGGTTAAAAGTTAAAATAATGTTTATTAAAATGGTAAAAATTAAAGTGAGACCAAAGATGAGATAGATGTTAAAGATATTTACGAGGTATATAATTAAAATAATAATTTTATGAAAAAATATAGCGATTAAAAAATTCTTTTAAATTTTATCAATTAAATTAATTACTACCCCAATATTCATCAACCATATTATATAAGAGGAAGTTTTTATATATAATTGTAAGTTACTCAAAGAATGTAAAAATATAAGTTATTTTTAAAAGAAAAATATAATAAAAATATAGGAAATATAAATATAAATAGAGCAGTGCATTAGGTAAAAGTTGTTTTAATCCTTTTTATTACAATTCTTAATTTTTTTTAATCATAATTTTAAAATTTTTATTTAAATATAAAATGTGCGGTTTTGATTAATTAAATACACTGGAACTTATAAACAAAATGGTCAGCATGATCCTTATTTATTTATATCGCTTGAATTGAAACGGGAAATGAGAAGTAAATTACCATGTCACCTGTCCTTATCTAGGCAAATCATTATGATTTGCATTTGTCCAACAGTTCAAGTTATGATGAGCGATCTTTATCGGAGAATAGTATGCCGTGTCCCTGGCAATTTAGGGAACTGCATATTTCCAATTAATTTCCATTTGGGCTTAAACATGAACCTTGAAAGTCATGGCAAAAACAGTAGTTGCTTCCAATGAAGTAGCACTACAAAAGAGGTAAAGCCTGCAGCCTGGCCCAGGCTAGTAGTAGTTGTACACAAGAACTTAATCCATCTTTCTACGTAAAATGATGGAATATTGCAGACATTTGTTTATTTATGGTCATACCAAGGCGTAGCTGGCATATTTTCATCTCTTTTATTGCAATTTTAACTCTTTACTTGTATCTATGATTGAATGCTCGATTATAACTCTGCCCATTTATTTATATTCAGATGAAATGAAACCCAGTAAAGCCTTCGAACAAAGAGTAGCTTCCGTAGTGTTTTTGATTGAAAGATGTGTATGTCAACATCTCCGTTTCTGGGTCTCTTCAATTTTGTTTGAGGGAAAAATGATAAATATTTTTTGTGATTTTTAGAACATATTTATTTTTGTCAAAAAAATTTGGGACATTTTTTTTTTTTTAATTTTTTTTATTTTGAAGTATCACTTATACTTTTATTATAATATTAGTGAAAAATACATTTATAATTTGAAAAAAAAAACGACAAAAATATTATTCACTAAAGATAAAAATATATATTTTTATTATATGAATTCTTAATTTTTATTATATAAGTCTTTAACTTTTATTGTATAAATCTTTAATAAAAATAATTATTTTTTAAAAAATATTTTAAATTTAATTTGTACTTTTAATATTTTATTTTATAATACTTTATATTAAAAAAATTCAAAAATTAAATTTAAAATATTTTTATTTTATATCTATAAAATTTATGAATTTATTCTTATTTTACAATTAAAATTTATAAATATTTTGTTTTTCAAAAATAAATAAAAATAATTTAAATATTTTATTTAAATTATTGAATAATTATAATATTTTATATTATTAAAAAAATTAATTTATGATTTTATATTTTTAAATATTTTAGAAAAGAATTTATTAAATATAAATATAAAATTAAAGATTCAATTTTTAAAAATTAATTTATAAAATTTTTAGTATAAAATATTATAAAATAAAGTATTAAAATTATAAATTAAATTTAAAATATTTTTAAAAAATTTAATTATTTTAATTTATAAATTTATATAATAAAAATTAAAGATATTTGTGATAAAAATATTTATTTTTATTTTTATTTTTATTTTTATTTTTAATAAAGAGAATTTTTGTTATTTTTTAAATTATAAAAAATATTTATTATAAATATTTCGATAAAAAATAAGTAATATTTCAAAAGATTATAAGAAATTTTTTATCAACATCATTTCAAAAAAAATTGTAAGATATTTATCATTTTTCCTTTGTTTGAAATCTTGTGAATCTTGCTGTGAGAGAATGGAGTAGAGGTTGGAGTTGTTTATATGCCGCCGACAGTGACAACATCATCAATTCTCTCCCCATAACCACAATATCACGTACGGCCAGGAGTGAGAGAGTCAAAAAATCAAAAAGAAAGAGCCAAAGGCAATGTTAATTGAAGGGAAGAGAGAGATTCTTGGGGCTAGGTGAGGAGGGCATGTGGATCAGTGGGGTACGCACCAAACTCATCAATTAAACGCTTGGAAATTATTGAGCTTGTGACTGAAAGGGAAGAAAAAGATGGGAAAGAAACAAACAAGTCCCGCTCTCATTTTCTCTCTATGGGGTTTATATTTTTGTCTTTGTTAGTACTGTACACTCTACTCAACAGTGAGAAGTCCCAAGCTAGTCAAAGGAAAACCAAAAGCAGAAGCCAACAGTGCTTCTTCAGCTTGTTTTCTTTTTCAACAAACAGAGTTCTCTGTTTTCTCCACCTTTCTCTCACTCAAAAGATTTTTTTTTTTTTAAAGATGCCTAGACCAGGGCCAAGACCTTATGAATGTGTAAGAAGAGCATGGCATAGTGAAAGACATCAACCCATGAGAGGATCTCTCATTCAAGAAATTTTCAGGTGACCGACCATTTATGTGCGCAGATGTATTGATGCTTATATTTTTTTGGGTTGTTCACCAATTTTTGTCTTTATGCTTGATTTAGAATTGTCAATGAAATGCATAGCACCGCTACAAAGAAGAATAAGGAATGGCAAGAGAAGCTCCCAGTTGTTGTCTTGAAAGCAGAAGAAATTATGTACTCCAAAGCCAACTCTGAGGTTTATATTTCTCTTTACCATCTCTAAAGCTCAATTGGGTTTCAAACCCTTTATTTATTGATGGAATTAGGGAGAAAGGGAATTTTTTTCGTCTTTTGGTTTAGAAAATTACAACTCTTTTATTTTTCATTTCAAATTCATTCACAGCAGACGGCGGAGGTTTAAAAATGTTCCTGGATTTAGTTCTATAGATGTCTCCAGCTCATACATATTGCATTTTAAATCCCTCGTAGGCTGAATATATGGAAATTAAAACACTTTTGGACCGAACTAACGATGCTATTAACACGATCATTCGACGTGATGAGAGTACTGAAACTGGGGAGCTACTTCCACCTTGTATTGAAGGTACCCTCGTCCTATTTTCCTATTATTACTTTTTTCCCGTTGCAAGTTTTATCCTTGATTGAAGGAGTTCTCTTTTCAAATTACATGTCCGCATCTATGCTGTTTTCATTTTGTACTTTAGAACAGTTTTATTGGCTTGAGTTTGGCTGGTTATTGTGGGGCTAGGGAGAATACTGTCTTGAAATGAATGTTAGTTTGTTTGATTTTTAGTTCTCTGTTAGCTTACAAATGGCTGTTTGAAATCTAAATGCTGTGTGTGTGATTCTTCTTCTTCCATTATATTTGTTATATGCTAGCTGCTCTGAATTTGGGCTGCACACCAAGAAGAACATCACGGAGCCAACGGAATAGTCATCCAAGTTGTTACCTTAGCACTAGCACTCAAGAGCTTGGCAACGTAGAGAATATTACTTCAAGAAATCACTCAGTTCACTTGCAGGGCATGGCTCATTATTCTCCTTTGATGAAACAAACGATGAATGCAACTCAAAACCTTGTTGTCCAGAATAGTCATGGTTCCACAAGCAAACATCCATTTGCATCCCTGAATGGCACTCCATACGGTGATAAACAATGCTTGTCCATGGAAAATTATCCTGTTTCATATTCTGTTTACCCCTTGTACTGTGGACCTTGCATTAAAGTTGAAGAAACCCCACATGGTTTTGAAAATTGTCGCAACTTAAATTCTAGCCATATGGAGCCTGCCAAAGTGAACTCTGGTCGTAACTCATCCTCTAGCTGGAGTTCTTCATGTAAGATACTTCACACATATATCAGTGATATTCCTGATAACCAATATGACATTGGCTGTGATCTGTCACTACAGCTAGGTCCTGTCTCAGTTTCTTGCCCAAGGGTTGAACATAATCAGCAAGAACAGGTAAAGGAGGTTGGCTATAGTTATCTAGACGGGGACAAGTTAAGTCAGTGGAGTGTTGAGGGCAATGTAGTACAAATATAAGAAAGCGAAATGCTGTTTCCACCCACCCTCTGGAAGATCAGCAATTTTGTTGGCAGCCAGTGTTTCCATGTAACCAGTAAAATGGAAGAATGAAAAGTGCAGGTTTGTAGACTGACTCTTGCTTCAGTTGGTTGATTCAAATTCTTAACATGGCTAGTTGAATAAGCAAACACTGAAGCTCTTTGGATCTTGATGTACTTAGTAGCTATGTATCCTTGAGTTGCTTGTTTCAGTTTTCACGATATCAGATGTAAATATTAACGAAGTTTTATCTAGGCAAAGTCATGGAGGAGTAACAGAATTTGATCTGAATGTATAAAGATATGTTGTGCCTTTTATAATGCTGCTAGTAGAACTTTGAACATTCATAAAGGCTTACTAACTTTTATAAACTTTTTCATAGTCTAGATTTTTATTTTCTTGGCCTGGATGAAAACTAGATATGAAAACATTTAGGCTTGCCATAAAATTTAAAAGTTTAGGGACAGCATGGAAAAGTAGCTCCTAAGATGTCTCGTCCCTAGGCCTTAAACATTACCATTAGAAGCAAAGAAATAATCATGCCATTAGACCCGGGGTCCGCAGATCCCGGTCTCATTAACAAGTGGAGAAAATGATTAATGAAAATCTGGATAATGTTTTTGTTTGTGTGAGTGGGGGACAATGAGGTGTTTCCTTACCAAAATCTTACCATTATCTTGAGCGAATATGCTTGGTGGCCAAGTTGCGAGGACCTTTCTCTGCTAGGTCTGATTAGGAAGGAAGAAATGATTAATGAATGAGTGGATGGAGCTTTTTGTTTGTTTTAGTGGTGTCTGTACTGGTTGAATGCTTATTTATCGGCTGCAGGTGGGGTCAGATTCTAATCTTCTCGATTTTTAACCTATTTCTCAGAGGAGAATATGGACTATTTATTTTTTATGTTGGTATATTTTGGCGTAAAGGATGGAGACGATGGTCGTGAAAAATATGAATGGATGGAGGTTCACAAGCATTTAGAGGTTAAGCAACTTCCTTTTAATTGCTTTGGCAATTCATCTGGGGGTCCATATGGAAAGATGAGATTCAAAAGATCATGGGGCCCCGAGGAAGCTAAACTCAATAAATGTTGAACTTGATTGGACTTGGAAGAATATTTTATGTGAAGCAAAGAACAGTCGCTCAGTAGTTTTGTCGGGTGAGAGAACTAGATGCTTTGTGCAAGATAATTGTCAAAAAAAAATGCCGATGTTTAAAACGCGTTGGTGTCACAGATTTTACCAGATTTGTGAGGAAACACAAGCTGGACATCGAAAAAAGAAAGAACACAATATTCTCCGATAGCTTTTTATGTGCAGATCATTTTCGCAATTGCTTTATTGAAAAATCCAGCCTTTCACCCGCTGACAAATGTTCATCGTGATAATAGTTAGATATAGAAAGATATACAAATTATGTACAATTAATCTGGAGAAGTCTGCAGAAGTCAGTTTGACTCTTCACTATATAAAAGAGAGAAATTGGAAGAAATTGCTGGAGAACAAGATGATGAGGTTGCAGCAGAAGCAGAAGATGACGAGCTATAATGGAAATCGATCTGTAATCTCTGGTGAAGACAAAAGGTCGAAACTGTTCCTTTTTGCTCTTCAACCTCCAGTTCCCCAAGCGGTATAGCAGCAAGAAATCTTTTGATATACTCTTTACAACTTTCTTTTCCTCTGCAAATCATCTCTTCACTTTCATAGTCCTTGCTGCTTGCCTTTTCTTCCTCTGCCTTTTCCTCCGATCCCGTCTCTTCTTTTTTCACTTTCCCGTACACCATACTTGAGTCATCAAACTTCAATATGTACGCTTGATTGCATCCCTCAAAGAGCCGTTCGCCTAATGAATCAATGATATAATATGCATTTCCTTCAACCTTCAACACAAAAAAATGATCATTCCAACTCACTATATAAATCCCTGGCTGGGATTCTTCAGTATGGTTATTGATTTCATTCCATATCTCATCGAAAGACATGGCTCCCTTTAAAGATTCAAACTTTTCCGGGCTAAAAAATCCGGTAAAAGATTTATCGGGCGAAACGGTGATAGGGTGAAGACCAGCTTCTAAAACAGTCTCGAGATCAAAATGTTTATCGGGGAAGAAATTTTCGTATGCTTCATTGCTGCAAAGCATTCGCCAATCTGAAGAACCTTGTGTTATGAGTTTATTGAATTCCTTTCTCGGCGGCATGAAATCTTGGTTTGTATGAAGCCAATGAGCAATGACTACAACCAATGTTGTACATGCGCTCGCACCGGATGCTTTTTGGCTTCGTTGATCAAATGAAGCGAAGAACACGTTGGCTCTCAGCTTTGTTTGCCCATCTCTGCTGACTAGTTCTTTCAATTCCCAGTTGCCAGTTTCATTGTCTGAAGTAAACTCAGTGGCGTCCGCGTTCTGCAAAATCATGAAAACCCAAAAGTCAATATCTTTTTAAAAAATGTAGAGGTCAACACATTCTTTGCAAGGACATACCTGTACTATTCCGAATGTGATGGAGGTGACGGAGGAACAGCTGATGTGATGTCTGTCAAAATCAGCGTCCACGTCATCGTTGACTTGTCTATTTCTGTTCTTTTTAACTAACGTCTCTCCTTTCGTTTTTGACTGTCCGAAACTCAAACGCCTTCTGTTGTTCCATGAAGAGAATCCATCTTTTCTGACGGGGTCAACAACCTGAGTCTCTGTACTAGAAGACGATCCGAACTCAGTTTTTGTGTTGCTATAGTCATTTGTGATAGTTGTTTCGTTCCCTGGGTAGCCATCTGAGTCAACGACGGCTGACTCGTCCGATTCATAAGAGCTTGTGCGATGGCTTTTTTGCCCCTGCCTTTTCTTCTTGTAGCCAGTTAAACCCATCACCTTTTTAAAGAACGCGTCCCCTTTGTCGTACTCGGCTGAATTTTGAACGAGTCCTGGTGCTTCTTGGGAGAGTCTGACCCCCGCGAAGCTCACACTTACCTGTAAAATATTCAATGTCCATGATTTTGAAGAAGGAAAACAGTTAAGATTACATAATATGGGTCCCCTTCGTACCGTAACCCACCAACATTATAAATTATTATCAAATTAAATTTTACCTAATCGTTTGATTAAATATCAGCTTAATATTGATTGTGGGGTAAATAGCTTCCAATTTAATGGCTGATCAATTCTGACTTTTGACTCTCGATAAACTGACAGGAATGGATATCTTTGTCTATTGGGTAACTTATTAGAGGAAGAAATGACTGTAATAGATGAAAACATAACACAGAACTTACCAATAGGGTGGCTTGGCTGGTCACACCGTCAACTTTTGAAGTGAGGGGAAGCCTTCTTTCAACCTCCGATTCCATCTTAGCTGCCATTTCTGACAAATTTAGCAAGGCTTTTCCTAATACTGTCCTTTTTGATTTTGATTCTACACTCTCTCCCTGTATTAATTTTAATTATCACATGCAACTATGAATAAATGAAGTAATAAAATTATCACTGCTAATCCTAAAACATCAAAGTTTCTCTTAACGAAGATGAGAACAAAGACTTACGAATGCAACAGTAAATGAAACGTGCCAGGGACTGAATGAACCATGTTTGGATACGATCGAGAAGTCGCATACGCTCTCGAATTCATCGTCCCATTCGATTGATTTACTGCCTCGTCTCAACGATCTTTGACTAGTAGAATTTCTGTTCCCCTTCTTCGACGACGATCGATTAAATGGAACAAATACAGACTTGGGTCTATTCCATTTCATTTCAATGACCACATTTTTCTCCGTTTCGTCTACCTTCTCTTTACAAAACCCCTCTAGCTTTAACGGCTTCACTTTCACATGTAATCTCTTCGTTGGCCCTGCCGGCTGATTTGTCGGCCACTTCATCGTTCTGTCAGGAATTTCTACGAACAGATACTTTAAATTATAATATTCATAATAAGAGATGCAGAAAATAGAAACAGAGAAGAAGACGACATTGGGGTACTTAAAAAGCGGGTCAGTGACAGCGAGGCATTGGCCGAGTAAGAAATCGGGGACAGCCAGGCCGTGTTAGCGAATTGTAGGAAACGCACGTGATTTCAATGTAAGTATAAAACAATACTAACGTTTTCTGTTTACGTGCAACTGATTATTGGTGTGACGGAGTTGTTAACTTGATATTTTTTGCGAGGAATGGCCTAGACTACCTCTTTTGATCATCAGTAGAGATTGTGGTGAATTGACACGTGGATACGCGTACGATAAGGTAAAAGACAACGCAAAGAAGAAGGATACGGATTACGGGCACGTAAACAATCGTTAAGGAACTACCTTTGTTTGTGTGTCCCCACGTGGATATGATGAATTAATTTCACAGGTGAGAAAATCAACCCGACCAACCATGCACGTGCATTGGAGACAATCAAATATTATCAATTATTGTTAAATTTAATTAGAATCAATATATCGCGTATAAATGAATTTTGCGTATTAAAATAGATTATAAATTTGCATAAATCTCATCTAGAGACTTTTCAATCAATTTTTATTAGTTGGAATGAAGTGGAATATTTTGTTAGATATTTATTTTCAATTTTTATTAGTCACAGTAAAGTGGGATATTGTTAGATATTATTTATTTATTTTATCTATTTTATTTTTGCATAAAGAATTGTTTGTTTGGAACAAATTTTAAATTTACAACCTCTATATTCTATGTATATTAGTGTGAACTTTTTGAAGTCAAAATAATTGATTCATATAAACAAGGAAACAGGAGTTGAGTTAAAAATATGCTTCAATAGTAACAAAAGGGAATATTTGATACTGTTAGATTTTAATTAAGAATTTTACTTAGTAGTGCTTTTAGAGTATTTATTAAAAAATTTATATTTATTATTAAAATTCTTTAATTAATTTTAAAAATAAAATTAAAAATATGAGACCTATTCTATCTATTAGGCGTATTTTGATTATTTTGCTATTCAAGAGTATTTTTATAATTTTTTTATTATATTAGCGTGTATAT
>JAWDEX010000018.1:11505942-11562125 GCA_035221805.1 Trichilia hirta | reverse complement strand
TCAAAATATTAGCCAATAGTAAAATAAAATGTATTATGACTAAGATTAATCATTAGTTAGTTAACTAAACTAACTAACTAAGGTTAATTTCACATGACATACATTCATCATATATTAATGTATTATCATGGTTTTTCAACAAATAAATCATGCATACATATATATTATCATATAATATACACATATACATTATTAAATATTGAAACAATTTTAATTAATCAAACATATATCAATATTTATCGCAAGAATATCGTATATGATTAGTAACCATTCAAAATTTAAATTAATCACCATTAATTTTACATAGTTTAAACCACATTTAACATTAACAAATCAATAATTTGCACATTATTAACACTTAATAAAATGCAACCATAATTTAAAAAAAAAAAAAGCATATTTAATACTTAAACATTACAAAACATGGAAAAACCTAACTTAACTATTTTGATCTCATCATGGCCAAACCATATAGGGTCTCCAACACATTCAACATGATTTCATAACATTAAATGAACATTAAGCCATGCAAGAATCACTTGAAAATAGCCATTGCACATATAATCCTCATTTGGCCAAACATGCATACAAACTCATTCAACATGCTTCTTTGATTTCATCACATAAAACCATTTAATGCAACATGTTACCAATCATCAAATGATATCCATAAGCCAATTAACATGTCAAGATAATAACTATTCATCATCTTCCAACTTGGATTAAGATATGAGATCATAAATCCTAAATATGGCATAATCACTTCCAATCTTTAATCAACCAATCCATCCACCAATTCACCAAACCAAACATATAATTAACATCAATACATGCTCTAATACCATTTTGAAGGATTGATTGCATGCAAATCATAAAATTGCTCACGAGTATAATTTTATCAAAAATTAAGCAATTATATACATATAAAAGGCAAAATCAAGCAATCTAATACTTTAATCACTAACCTTTAATGATGAATCGATGAAGATTAGCACCAAAAGTATGATATCTCCAAGAGAATCAAAAACTTTTAAATCTTGCTTTGGCTGAATTTAGAGAGAGAGAGAGCACAATTAAAATTTTTGAATTTTAAAAAATATGATTAATTTATTCAAAAATTATAGCAAAGTTACTATTTATATTTTTTACCTATTTATAAAAATGTCTCTAGTCTTTTAGTTAAAGACAAATGAGTCTTGAAGTTTGTCCAATAAATTTTTTAATAGTAAATATAAAATATCACTTAGACCTCAAAAATTTTAAAAATTATAGATTGATCTTAAATTCTCTAACTTATTTTGACTAAATTTATTTTAATTCTATTTATATTTTAAATATTTATAAAATATTATAACTTACTTTAAATTATAATTGGATCATTAATTTAAGTTCTCAAATTATTAAATTATTTAACGCATAAATTATTTATGATTCTTTCAATCAAATAATATCTTCAAGAGTGTTAACTCTCTTGCATATATTATTTACTCTCTTTAATAAAAATAAAAATTTAAAGTTTATATTATGACCTCTTAGGTTCACTATAATATTAATCGTGAGTTAAAATCGGTCTTATCGATCTCGTTTTAAACTATTTGAATACTCAACGATTATAGTTAACATCTAACAATATATCATAATCCCTAAATTATAATGAAAAAAATTTTATTAAACCTTTTATGTTTAATTATAGTTTTTGTGTGAATAATCTCCTTCTATTTGTCTAATCACAACTAAATTAGGACTCACAAATATTAAAATTCTAAATTTAGTTATATTCAAAAAAAAACTAGTCATATGAGTTGAATTTATTACTACGAACTCTTCATATAATATTTATGCTTTAGCCAAAAATTTTATTTTCAGTCGTTTACTAATATTCAACTGAGAACTCGAATCTAGACCAAATTAATAGCATCTCAAAATTCTCTATATTAAGTCAATGAATTGTATTTAATAGTTATTTACTTATCGATATAAATAACACATAATTAAATTAACTTTTGTCTATAATACATGATAAGTCTCGTATTTATATATTATATGAATCATATGAATCTATACTAATTAATAATCATGACATCTTAAATCTAAGAAATAGTTAACACACCTGTATAATCATATAATGAGTCATTCATAATATACTTTCGTATGTTTCATCATAACTTTGGTCATGTCCAAATAATAATTTTCTAAATATTAGTCTACAGTAATATCCTAATAATTTAACTATTATATCACTTGCACTAATATTATATCATAATATTCACCGAAAACATTCAGTGTACTTATATTGCAATATTAATGTCCAGTCAATATTATATCTGTAAAAAGTAATTTAGATAATATAATTATCTTAGAAGTTTTATATATATATTTTATTATTAGTATGATTAGATAGAAGCAGCAGCATACACATATGAATTAAAATAATTTTTTTATTAATAAAATATATATAATATATATCAAATCATTAATTCAATATAATATGCCCAAAATTAATAACACAAATGAGTTTTAGGACATATAATATCAATAAGTATTCTCTCTCATACTCTATGAGTGGATACAAAAATATATTTATAAACAGTTATATAAAAAAAGAAAATATTTATAATTGTATAGAAAATAATTTGGTTCAATGAAAACTGTGGCCTATTATCTAAAAATTATTGGGTTAACCTCATTCCTTAACATTTACTTTGGCTAAAAGCAAATTTAAGCCATTAATAACTATCCTTTTTCTTTTATAAAACTAATAAAAATTAAATAGAAATTTATGTATGCACACACACACGTACATACATGTACGAATAATTGTCAAAATTATTTTATAAAACCTTATTCATTATTTTTGTTGGTCTTGAGTAGCACATGAATTCACAGGTGTCTATTTTTGACATTAATCTATTGGGCCACTCTATCATAAATAAAATCGTAATCTCATATATATTTGTTCCATTAATGTATACACTCACCTAGACAACTACTCCCATGGCTCGTTCATATGCTACTTCATACTCTATAGCTACAGATATCTGTCCAGTTATTATTATCTTAAAATAAATTAATCAATTATAAAATTCATCTGCATCATGAATTTCGTATCAAAATTATTTATAAAATTAATTATTAAGATGCAAACTATCATTTATAAAATACCAACATTTCAATATCTTGCAAAGCCTCATGGCCTCATATGCAATTCAATATAATGCAAATTACATGCTATTCATGTTCATTTTTAAACAGTAATGAAATTATTCCTTAGTTTATGAAAACAACTAAGTTTTGTAAAACATTTTCAAGAAATGAAAGTATATTAATCTACTTATAGTTTAGAAAGAGTATATACTCCCTTTTTAATCCTCATATCTTAGAGCTTTATTTATAGTGCTAATTCTCATGTCTTAGAGCTTCATTTATAGTGCTAGTAGCACTTATTACATTCATATTAGTATACATGTTAATTTTTATGCTAAATTGATACTAATAACTCCTATACACAATGATAATGTCTATTAATTTTGTGTTTCCTAAGTCAATACTCAATGTCAATGCTATACTCATTCACTGGTCATTTATTTAATTTTTACCAATGAAATCTCATAGTCAATCGTTTATTAAAACAAATTCGTAATTAAATTTGGGTTTCTTAATTTAAGGCATAATATGAATTTTTTGAATTTAGTCTAATTTTTCTAGGGTTTAATCTTAAAAAAACTCACTAATAACTAATTCAACCTATACCAACATATTCTAACTTAATTTATCAAATTTAAGTTAAATATTTTGAATTTTTCCTAAATAAACAGTAAAACTAAGTTTTAAATTCAATTATATTACAAATTTATACTTAAAACATGCTAAAATTTTATCAATAAGTCAATTAAGACCTTAGAAAATTGAATTCTTTGTTGATTGCGAAAAATTCTAAATTGATATTTAAATTTTAGTTTTTCTCTCAGCTAAATCCCGTCTAATTCATGAAGTTAGTGAAATAGTAAGTTTAAAATGATGAATTTAAGTTGTTTTAAATAAGAATTTCAAAGAAAAATGGAAAAATTAGTGAAAGAGGGGGAGGAGATTTTGTTGGAACCGTAAGAAAGAAAGAGAAGATAACGTGAGATAGGAAAGGAAGAGAAAAAATAATAAAATTTTAAGTTTTGGGATATATATATAGTAGAGAGCAAAATGCCAAATTACCCTTGAGTATAAAAAAGAAAAAAATTCTAAAAATAGGCAAAACTAGTCATTTTACTAGTGATTTGATTGAATGAATCGAGGAGTTCATTTGACCAAATAATTTAGCTTTGTTTGGAAGGACCCTCTCACCTTGATTCAGTTGAATGAATATCTCAATTTGTGCGACTAAATTTTTCTTAACTCTTTGAAATTTATGTTGCTTCCCAGCCAGCCTAACAAATTCCCTTATTTGTTTGAATGAATGTCTCCTTTTTATGGTTTTGTCAAATGAATGCCCAAATCTTTTGATTGAACATCTCCTTTACTTACTCAATCAAACGAATCATAGGTTTCATTCAACTAAATCCCATTTTGCTTATTGCCTTTTTCCATTTTTGTTCTAGGGTCAATGTTCTAATAACTCAAGTTGTATTTTGCTTTTATATAACCAATTCTAGTAATCAAATTTTTTAAAACAATCATTAATCCTTGAGTTTGTGTTAATTATTTATTAACTGCATCTATGCATGCTTACTAGAACGAAGCAAAATGATTATGTTACCCCTGAGTTTAAGGGACAAGGTTCACATTAATGTTCTCACATAGTGGACCACTCTATTACAAATTAGATAATCATCTCTCTTATACCAGTCCCACCATACACCTACTCACCTAGGATTGTCATTGCTTCGACTTATTCTTAAGCTATTTAAATCCTGTAATTACAGCTAACTCTCTGGCCATATTATCATAAACAAATTATTATGAAATCACGTAAAATCTAATATCATACTCATTTATAAACCAAAATATTTAGATTTGAATTATATGAATAAAACATCATTATTAAACTTGGCCTTTGGTCGCAATATAAACCAATACAATACAATCAACATATCATTTATATTTATTCAAAACAAATATATATAAAACTATTTTTTAGTGTATAAAACAGTAAATTTTATAAAATATTTTAAAGAATTAAAAACATGTAAAATAAATTTACTCACACATAGAGATGTTATACACTCTCTTTTTATCTCTCATGTTTCGAGAGCTCTTCACTTGATTTCTCAAAACTAATGGATCGTGTAAGGCCTTAGGAACATAAAACCTTTATCGACTTTGAAAAGCTCTAATTTGTATCTCAAACCCAAGCTTTCCTCCTTGCTAAAGCTTGCCTAATACATACAAATAATCATAGTAGCTATTTTAGAATAATGAATTAGTGTTGTTTTAAGTGAAAAATATTAAAAGACAGGGGGAGAATTAGTGACAGAGGATTGTTGAAATCAAAAAGAGATTTGTGAGAGAGAGAAAGAATATTAGAGAGAATGGAGAATGGAGAGAAATCTGAAAGCTTAGAATACATATAATAAAGGGTGAGACGACGGAGTTGCCATAAAAAATATCTAGTCATTACTGTACCAATTTGTGCAATAAATCGATACTTCTCGAGAAAAAGTATTGATACTTTCTTCTAAAGTATTAATATTTTAATAAAAAGTGTTTATACTTTCACAAATCGAATTAATACTTCTGCCCAGACCTTAAAGCTTTCTAATTTAAGACTAAATTATCGATACATTCTACCAATATTATCAATACTTTACAGTAAATATCAATACTTTTAAAAGAAATATTGATATATTTGCCCAGAAATACGATAGGCATAAAATTTCAAAGAGTTGAGAGAAAATTAAGAACGAACTAAATCAACACTCTTATATAAAGTATCAACATTCTCTACATTCTGATTGAAAGTGTCGATATGTGCACTAATGGCTCGATACTTTGATTTTTCAACACTAAATTAAAAAATATCATTCAAATTTATTTATAAATAAACATCATTTGATACTTTTAATATTGTTCAGTTCCTTATATTTACAAACTCAAAAAACAACCTTTGCCAAACTAAATCCCCAAAACAATCATTAGTCTTAATATTGTATCAAGTATCTATCAATTTCACATGTACATGCATTCAAATATAATACAAAAAGACTATATTATCCTTTAGTTAAATGGACAATGCTCATAATTACTTCTTAATGTACAAGTAATTAATAGATTGTTACTTCTTAATATTTAGGGCTTGAATCCCCTTTCATTTATGGAATTTTTTAAATATTTTGGTTCAGTTCGAAACACTCTAATAGATACCCATATAAAAATATTTAAAGACAATTATATCTCTAGAATTTTTTTGAATCAATCGAGATTGGTTTAATAGATACATGATACCTATTTAACAATATTCAAAGACAATTATACCTATAAAATCAAGTTTATTCTTTTAATGGAGATAGTGTATGGATTAACAGCCAATTTTGGATTGCTGTTACTTTCAAAAAATTTTATTTTTTACTGTTTGTTAAAAAAAATTAACCGTAAAAAGAGCCAATTAAGTGTTTAGTAAATTTTATTTTTTTACATGTTGTAAATTACAAATGCAGTTAATATTTGTGATAAATAATTCTATTAAAAATCATAATAAGAAAAATTACCAAAATAGTATTACATAAAATTATAAATAAAAAAACATCTAACTATTCAATAATTAAATTTAAATTATTAGTTTGATATTTATTAATTTTTATTTTTATAAATTTAATTAAATTAATAATTAAATATATTTAATTTTAATTATAAAATTATATTTAATTTAATCTTATTTTGTCTCACATCAAACACAACAGTACATATCATTCAATATTATCATATTATATTTTATTTAATTTTTATTCAGTCTTATTTAAGTTTAGTGATGTTGTTTCCTAATTAAAGCCAAAATTTATTAATTTAGAATTTTTATTATTTATATGGGGATATATTTGAAAATATATTTATGATAAAATTATTTTATAAAATTAAAATTTAAAAATGTATCTCTTTTCTTACTTCTCAAAACCTATTGTATAATGACTGATTTAGTAAAAAAATATTTAAAAAAAAAATTATTAAATACTTAAAATCACTTTTGAACATGTTAACAACAATCTCAAATGAGATCCAAACTATATATTTTTTTAAAAAAAAAAAAAGTATATATATCAAAAAAGAGGGATCCGGGAAAATTTTTTCCATAAAGCCACCTAAAGAAAAAGAAAGAATGGGTAATAAGCTAAGCGATGAAAAGAAAAAAGTCGCATTGACAATTGTTTTAAGATTTGTTTTCAAATATTATCTAACGATCTATCTATATAATTAATTATTCATGTTTGGCGTTCTGTCAAACAAAATTGAACTTCGTTGTGGAAACTTGTAATTTTTTAAGAATACCAAATTATAATAAATGATATATATTTTTTAAAAAATTATAATTTAAATAAAAATTTAATATATTTGTCAAACACTTCCCCAACCCACCAAAATGAGGGTTGAGAAAGTAAAATTAAAGATAAAACAATTGAAGATTACCTATCCCCTTCCCTATCTCTCACGGGATAAGATTATGACATTTTCAAAATCTTATATATAGTAATTGGGTTTTGTTAAGAGTATTTTTAGAATATTTATTCAAATTTTTATATCTAGTAAATTCTAGTTTTTAATACATTAAAATTTATAAAAAAATATTAATTAATTACTATAATAAATACTAAAAATTATAAAAAGTGTCTAAAGATATTCGTTAACAAAATTCATAATAATTTATTAATTAATGTTAATGCTTTACTTCATATTTATATGTTAATTAACTATTTTTTTTCTAATTAAAAACTGAAATCTAATGTTTCGTTTCACCCACTTCCTAAACCTACGACTTTTGTTGTCATTTTGAAGCCATTATATGATTATAATAAAAATAAAGTTTCATTAATGGGCGAAGGTAAGAAATTTTTGTATTTCTTAAGTCAAAAGCAAAACAGAAACGAAGTTATAGAATGATAATGACTCCCAGAGATCTTTCATTTTGTCAATATCATTATGAATCCATTAAATTATAATAATAATTAAAAAGATAAGAAGTTGTTGAGCATTATTATTAGGATGAATTTTAAAACAATCTAAACATAGTGAACAATTGGAAGTCACATGTTCACATCTTCAATCTCGAAAAAGGAGGAATTACAACCACGAAGAATTAACTTGAAATTCGATATTTGGGTACATAAATTCGTGACATTAATTGATCTATTTATTATCTTGGATTATTGATTGTTAAGTTTGTGATCTATATTTAATATTTGTTAGTTTAATTTATGATTTATAATTTTTTAAATGTAATTTTAATAATAAATTTTTTTCTTTACAGTGATTTTTTATATTGTAAAATCTTTTTATGTAAATTGAAAATTATATTTTAATTTTTTATATTTATTTATTATTATTTAATCTCTATTTTTCATACAACATATATAATAATATACAATAATAATTATAGTTTATATCCTTCTAAGTTCAAAATTAATTAATGCCAAGTTCTTTATTTAATCATGATCATCACATATCTTAGTTTATGATCATAAAACTTAAAAGGGTTGTGTGGATTAATTTAAAATTATTTTATTTTATTTTTCAATAAACTTGTCGATTTCAATGTTACACACCATCAAAGTAAAATTGAGAAGATCCTCGCTATATATTTGGAATGTTTTAAGTAAAAAAATATATAATAACTAGTTTTAATTTTCACAAAAAATTTTATAATATGTGTTTGTAAAAATAATGTACCAAATTTTTATTAATGATCGTATTAATGCATAATAAGTATTGGTCCATGACTCGTTGGTTAGCATGCATATTTTATATTTTTTTTGCAAATTTAACATTATATTAAAAAATATTAAAAAAAACTATCATTATTTATGATAGATAAGCAAAAATATGCAGCTAATAAATAAAATATCCAAAAGGAAGGAAGAAGCGATTCCTGTATCTATAATTAAACTAAAGAAAAAATGTATTTAAATGAGGATCATGTACCATTAAAAATTATTTTAAAAAAATAAAAAGAAAGAAAGGAATAAATAAAAAAGAGAGACCATGACAGCTATTATATACGAGCAACCATGCATTGGCATGCACGTGCAAAATCCCCGAAAAGCATGCGTGCAGAAAACGTGGCCGTTAATGATTCAAGAAGAAGACGACGACATACAGAATACATGAATGAATTTTCAGAAGACTTGCAGACAAGATATTAATGAATTTTCATATTTAATTAAATTTATATTTTTTTTATTCCATTACAAAAGAAAGAGAGATCCAAGAAACAAAATAATTAAGAATTAATTATACATTTGTCCTTTGGAAGCACATTGTAATCTCCATCAAATTTTAATAAAGTTCTCATCTTTACACACATATACGCTTTTAGATGATAAATCTCAACTTTTTTTTTTTTTTCATTATTATTAATCTCAAATTAATTAGTATTTTCTTTTTCCAAGCTAAGTAAGTTTGATATTGATTGATTGTATTGAATTATTACTTTTGGGTAAAAGCTTTTCATAGTTTTTAACTCAAGTAATGAAAAGATAAAAGAGATTTTGGTTTTTATATTTATATTTTCATCAAAATTAAAAACGGAATTTAATCAATTAATGTAATACTAAAAATATAAGGTTATTTGTTAAAATTTTTATTTTTGTTAAATTAAAAATTTTTAATATATTAAAATTTAACATTAATTACTATATCAAATACCAAAAATTATTATAAATAATAGATATAAAAGTTTTAACAAATATTTTAAGGATACTAATTAGTAATTGTTTTTTAATTGATAGGAAATGAAAGATATATGATTCATATAGTTATTTAAAATTTGATCTTAAAATAATATCCACTTGTCCATGGTAGGTCAGGAGAAATTTTAGATCAAAGCATTTGATTGGATGGGAGTTAGTTATGCGAATTGATGGTGCAACTGAATTATTTTATTTTCTATTTTTAGAAATTTGATGCAAACTTATCTCTAAAATAATAAGAAGCAAATTACCCATCCCTTTCTAGTCTCCATCGTTGGATCAAATTTAATAATTTTGGTTGATTTTCCGTGGAATATATAATAAAATAATATTTGGATTAAATTAAACCAACTTAAAATATTTATATTGAATGTTTCAATTTTGTTTAATTGAATAAAAAATAAAAATAAACTATTTTGTTGAAATCGGCGATTTATGTGAAGAAGATGATAAAATCATACTGTCCCTGTTGAATGCTTTTTAAATTACCACTCAAGACTCCATAAAAGCTTAATGAAAAACCTAAAAAACCCTTGAACAAGTCCCTAATAAAATAGTTTTTTTATTTTAAATTCTGATGTGAAAATTAATTTTATTTTAAGTCCTTACTATATTAAATTATCTTATTTTAAACTGAAAAAGTTAATGATACTCAAAATAAAAAAATTTCCTGATAATTAAAAAATTAATAATTTAATTTTTTTATACTCTAAAAATTTTTTTTATTAATATTTTGTATTTTATTTATCTTCTTAAACTATTTAATTTACAATTATCTTTACTATAAAATTTTTGTTATAACATTTTCAGTGTATATAAATAATTACATATAAATTTTTTTTATCTAATATTTCTTAAATTTAATTTTTGTTGTGTGATTTTGTTTTGTGTAAAAATTCATTTAAAAATAATAATTTTAAAATCTATCGCATCATCTAAACAATTTCTTATAAATTTTAACTTGATTTTCTTTTAAATTAATTTGGCGTAAAATATATCATGACAATAAAAAAAAAAAATTGGGGGCTAATTTTAATATTTTTTATCAATTATTATATACATTTATTTATTTATGCAAGCATGAATTTTATGTAAATATTATATATATTACTCTTATTGTTATTGCAATTATAAAGTGTAGCCCTCCTAAAAAATATTCTGGCTGGTTCCTCTCTTTACACGGGGTACTTGGTTAAGAGACTCTCAATTTTTAGAAATGGATCGTTCAAATCACAATTATTTATATATTAAGATAATATTTAATTTTAATCTCCTCCAACCAGCCAGCACCATCCAATCGGCCATTGATTCTTGAAAGAGTCGGACCTCTCTGTTTTTGGGGTTCAATCCCAAATGGTACGTGGATGTTTCTCTAGTCCAAATGAGTCCATATGCCTGTTTCTGTCTCATGGTTCATTAATCAGACCTTTAAACATCATTCATTGGGAAACAAATTCGACTATTTGTATCAAGCCTATTCTTTTTATTCATTTAATTATTTAAATTTTTCAACGGAAAATGTTACAAGCAAGTCTAAAATCAGGTGGATAACTTAGGCATTCTCGAAGATTATCACCAATACTCGATCGAGACACAGGAATTAAAAAGTTGTTTCATCTGCAAGGCTTGTAGCACATCAACTCATATATAATTATCACATATATTATTATATATATACTTTAATTTATTTATTTATTTTTATCTAAGAGTAAAATTTTTAAAATATTAATTAAAATAAACCTTCCTTTGTTGAAAACAAATTTTAAAATTAGTCGCTTGCATGTTGATATATGATTTTAGTGTGCAGAGTTAATTTTACGATCGTTGCCGATGACGTATGTCCTTGACGTCTGCATGAGTTGGCGTTTCCTAGGTAAATCGAGGAAAAAATCAAGGGTTAAATTGTCCGTCTAAAAAATGGACTCATCAACACGTTTTCTTTTCAAGTAGCTAAATCGCCGTGATCTGGAGGTTCCGAATTGGTTTCGAAAGCTTTGACCCTTTTTCTCTTCCATGAGTTCAACCTCCCTTAATATTAATAATTCAAGAAGCACACAACTCAACGAGCATTTATTTTTATATTATACCCATTTCCATTTTTCATTTCCAATCCTTCCACCACCCTGCCTAAAGCTAACATGCCCCACCCACAAGGCAATTAAATGCAAATCCCCACATGCCAACTACAGTAATTTTACAGCCAGGAAGAGTTGGATGCATAATTTCTTTTTTGATATATTGATATAAATAAATAACTGGCGAAGGATAAGAATTAGGAAGTTTGACTGAAAGGTTAATGCCATTGCTTGATCATTGGATCAGTCAGTCCGAATAATACCGTGGTTTTAGTGGTTTTGACACATCTCTTGATTAGATCATCCAACCAGAGTCCAGACCCTTTCCACACGAACCCAACAAGCTTCAAAGGATAACCACCCAACATGGATCCATACAAAATTTGTGACAAAAGCAAAAACAGATATACAAAAAATAAAGATAGGTTGATGTCAGTAAATTCAAATTTTTTCTGCAACCTCACGTTGAGAATGAGGTGAGAGCTGCCTTCTCTTGGAGCATTCATTACGCCATTAGTATCTTCTCCTTCGTTGCATCTCTCCTCAATTTATTGCTGCTACCGCACGTAAGAAACTGCTTCCGTTGAATCTAGTTCGGCTTCTGGTTCTTTTTCACCGACTATTCTGTGTTTGTGCAACTTGCTCTTCGATATTTTCATGGCCAAATGAAGAATACCCAGTTCCCCGTCGAAGGTTTTATTGACTTAAAATTGAAGTGGGTCTTTCCCATACCACAATTGATTAAATGAAGAGTTGCCATCAGGAGTCAACTTGTAGCTCTGGTTTGCGTTGAATTTTCTGTGCTTGGGTATGTCAGGTGGGCAATGTTTTAGCATACAAAATTTTCGTGATTAGCTTTCTGTTTTTAAAATTTTGGATATCCTAGCTTTTCTGTACAGAGTTTAAGAGATGCTTTCGATCTTTTTAGCATATATACATGTAATTATTAAACGTCAAAATTCTCTTCTATTCTTAATTTGTTATCTTGATAAGAGTCTTTAAGAGTTATCGCTGTCTGCTTCCTTAGATTGAGAGCCGTCTTGTCTGGAATGAAGTCTTCCGTTGAGGTTTTAAGAGAAATTGTTAGATTCAGTCGCTGAATATAGAGTTTGTGACGGCTATTTGGTGTTCAAACGTTTGGAAAAGGCTTTTCTTTTTTTGATCTCTTTTGTTGACTGCCAAAATTTCCTCATTTTCTTTGATTTCTTGATTTGAGCTTCTTGTGTGAAGCCATGGCAACTCGCAATTTCATTCCTCTCATCGTCTTCGTTTCAATGTCTCTTATTCTTGTCTCCGAAACTTGCATGGCTAGTATTCGAAGTTTTGGCAAAATAGCTCCAGGGTTTCAAGGATCCCAGATGAATTGGATTGATAATGATGGCTTGTTTCTGTTATCTAACAACTCAGATTTTGCTTTTGGCTTCCAAACTACTGAAAATGATGTCACATTATTTTTGCTTGTTATCATGCACATGGGCAGTACCAGAATTATCTGGACTGCAAATCGAGGGTTACCAGTTACAAACTCTGACAAGTTTGTGTTCAATCAAGACGGTAAAGTGTTTTTACAGAGGGGGGGAAGTGTCGCTTGGGCATTGGATACCGTTGGAAAATCAGTTTCTGCAATTGAATTGCTGGACTCAGGGAATCTGGTTTTGCTTGGGAATGATAATGGGGTCGTTTGGCAGAGCTTTAGCCATCCCACGGATGCCCTCATATCCGGCCAGGATTTTACAGAAGGAATGAAACTTGTAAGTGATCCCAGTGCCAATAATTTGAGCTACTTTCTGGAGATCAGGTCCGGAGATATGATTCTTTCTGCAGGTTTCCCAACTTCCCAACCTTATTGGTCTATGGGGAAAGATGAGCGGATGACGATTAACAAGCCTGGTGGGGACGTCAATTTGGCATCTCTTGTTGCAAATTCATGGAGATTCTATGATCATGACAAAGTCTTACGGTGGCAATTTATATTCTCAGATAATACCAACGAAAATGCCACTTGGATTGCAGTTTTAGCAAATGATGGATTTATCTCTTTCTACGGTCTCCAAGATAGAGGTTCAAGTAGTGCTTCGAATACAAAAATACCAAATAATCCATGCAGCACACCAGAACCTTGTGATGCATATTATATTTGTTCCGGTAATAACAAGTGCCAGTGCCCTTCAGTTCTCAGTAGCCGAAATTGCAAAACTGGAATTGTCTCTCCCTGCGATCACTTGAAGGGTTCAACAGAGCTTGTGAATGCTGGGGATGGGCTCAGTTATTTTGCACTTGGATTTGTTCCTTCCTCATCAAAAACTGATTTGAATGGTTGCAAGACTGCTTGCCTTGGTAACTGTTCGTGCCTTGCTATGTTCTTTCAAAATAGTTCTGGAAACTGTTTCTTGTTTGATAGGATAGGGAGCTTCCAAAGTGCCAATCCGGGTTCTGGTTTAGTTTCATACATCAAGGTATTGAGTGATGCTGGTGGTACTGCAAACGGTGGAGCGTCTGAAAGTAGCCAAAAGCACTTTCCAATTGTTGTTATCATAGTTATTTCGACAGTCGTTGTGATACTTGGTTTAGTCTACGCGGGGATTAGGTACTACAAGAAGAAGAAAAAGGTACCAGAGTCGCCTCATGAGACATCGGAAGAAGATACCTTTTTGGGCAGTTTATCTGGAATGCCAGTCCGTTTTAGTTACAAAGATCTTCAAACTGCAACTAACAACTTCTCTGTGAAACTTGGGCAAGGAGGGTTTGGCTCAGTTTACCAAGGTTTTCTGCCAGATGGAACAGGTCTGGCTGTGAAGAAGTTGGAAGGCATTGGGCAGGGTAAAAAGGAATTTAGGGCTGAAGTTAGCATCATCGGTAGCATCCATCATCACCACTTGGTCAGGCTCAAAGGCTTCTGTTCTGAAGGAACCCATCGTCTTCTTGCCTATGAGTTTATGGCAAAAGGATCTTTGGATAAATGGATCTTCAAGAGAAATGAAGGAGAGTTTGTTCTAGATTGGGATAAAAGATTCAATATAGCTTTGGGTACAGCAAAAGGGCTAGCTTACCTACACGAAGATTGCGATGCAAAAATTGTTCACTGTGACATAAAACCTGAAAACGTGCTTCTTGATGACAATTTTCTTGCCAAAGTCTCAGATTTTGGCTTGGCGAAACTGATGACTCGAGAGCAAAGCCATGTTTTCACAACTCTGAGGGGCACTAGGGGGTACCTTGCGCCAGAATGGATTACAAACTATGCAATTTCAGAGAAGAGTGATGTTTATAGCTATGGGATGGTGTTGCTAGAGATCATTGGAGGCAGAAAAAACTACGAACCAAGAGAATCTTCTGAGAAATCCCATTTCCCATCATATGCATTCAGGATGATGGAAGAAGGAAAACTCAGAGATATACTCGATTCGAGGCTAAACATAGATGATCACGACGACAGAGTTTATGCTGCTATAAAAGTTGCCTTGTGGTGTGTACAAGAGGATATGCATCTAAGGCCATCAATGACAAAAGTAGTGCAAATGCTTGAAGGTCTCTGCCCAGTTTCTCAGCCACCAATTTCTTCACCTTTGGGAACTCGCCTTTATTCAAGTTTCTTTAAATCGATCAGTGAAGAGGGAACTTCCTCAGGTCCATCAGACTGCAATAGCGATGCTTATCTTTCAGCTGTGCGCCTTTCTGGCCCGAGATAACAGTTGCTGGATATTGGCTTGTTCATGTTTTAGCTTTTTCTAATTTTCATGTAAACCTAACATATAATATACATATGTTTCTTGTATATTTGTGAGAGGATTCAAATTTTGTAATACTAGTTACTAGCAGAGCTCCATTTTTTTGTTTTCAAACTCCTGCTTGCTCTCTGTAAATCAAGAGTTCTATCATTAAATTTGCAAAATAAATCAATATATATTTACCAAGAAGGTAAAAAGAAAACCTCGCAATTCACGTCCAATATGGAGAGCTATCATACACTAAGTGGAACACAGGTTTAAATTTTAAAGAAAAATTGAAAAAAATTCAAAATATATACATACCGTGGTTGGAATTGGGGCTTGCATTGAACGGAGCTTTATGCTTGCTTGTGTATAAAATAAGTATATTTATATTTGTTTTTGTTTTTGTTTTTGAAAAACAGGTGTAGTGTGTGTTTGTAGGCAACTTATGACTAGCACTAGAAGGACAGCATGATAGGGTTTTATTTTTTTTTAATTCTCAACTTAAATTTGACTAAATACATATATACGTATGACTGTTTATTTTTATTTTTAATATATTAATGTAAGAATTAAGTTGTTTATTTTTATAAATAAAAAATTTTTAAATTTTGTATTTTGATGTATATACCCTTGTATATATATTTTATATATATTTAAAAATTAAATATTTGATATTAATTAATTAATTAATTAAGCAAAAAGTAGTTTTAATTGTGTTACGTTGATAATATTAAAAAATTTATAACATAAATAATCGTATCGCACAAAAACTCGTCTAATTTATTTTTCTGTTTAATTACCTAAATGAATTTGAAATTAATTAATAAAGTATTTTAAATTTGACTTTGAAAGACAAAAGACCAAATCTCATAGCTGGATACTGCTAGCACACCCCATTGGCTTGGTATACCCGTAATAATTCAAAGAAAAAAAATTAATAATTCGGAAAATTTCTTGTATACTGCTAGCACCCCTCCACTATTTTTTATTCTAATTTTCTAAACGTTTTTTTTTTTTTTAAATTGTTTACACTCTTTACATTAATTTATACTTTGAATCTAATTTTTTTATTATTTTGATAAATTTATTAATTAAATTAAATAATTATGATTCTAAAATATTACAAGAACGTATCATTATAACGAATAAAGCAAAAATATTAAAATAAACATATAATTAAAATAAACAAACAAAAAAGAAATTATAATAAAATTAAGAGTATATGAAAAGATATGTAATTAAACTAAATAAGCAAGGAAATCCTAATAAATTTGAAGTCATGTAAAAAAAATACATATATTATAATACGTGATTAGCATTTAGAATAAGGAAAAAAAATAGTAAAATTAATGAGAATATATTTAAAAATGAATATTATGTTATTTATTCAAATTATTTTGTAGTTACATAAAAGTCGACATTTTTAATTTTTTCTATGAAATATAAATATTTAAAATAAGGGATAAATTAGTAAAAATAAATAATATAATATTTTTAAATATTTGAGAGCGAGCAAAATTCAGATTTGGATGAGAATACAAACGCACTCTAAAGTATGAATTTCGGTTTTTAATTATAAAATTTAAAAAGAAAAATTGACGTTTTTCTTCTTAAACTAAAATATTATATTTTTTACCTTCGTTCCATAAACAGAACGTTGGAAAAACAACGGAATAAACTATTAGAACTTTCAAAATGGCAGTATTCTATTTCTTTCTGCTAGTGAATTCCGTAGGCCCAACCGCAGGCAACCACCACCTGCACTACTAAAATCCATCCGCCTACCCGCACTCCCATTCCCAACCGTCCGTTGAGGATGAGTTCATCAACTGTCTTCAGCCTGTGCTCAACATCTTGCTTTTCTCCTCTCAATGCCAAATTAAAATTCAAGTTTCCCTCCAAATCACAACGTTATTCTCTCTCAACCGTCCAATTTGGCGCCAAACCCCTCAGAATTTCCTCCTCCTCTGTCAACCACCGAGGTTCAGATGAACATCAAATTGATATTCGTGATCATATTACAAAACTGGAACTAATTTATCACTAATCGTGATGTTTGTTTAAAATCTACAGGGAAAAGTAAATCTTTCAATTTGGATAGGAGGAGGGGATTGCTGTTTACAGCCACGGTGCCATTTCTTCTTCCTCTGAATGAATTAGTGGAGTTTGGTGCAAAAGCGGAGTAAGTTGAAAAAAAAAAATTGAATCAGATTTTGAATGAAATTTTCATTTTTCGTTCTTCTTATTTTTATTTTTGCTTGTAATTAATTAACCTAAGTGGGTAGCATTTGTTAGGTTAGTTCAACTATAAAAATCAAGTTTTGTGCTTGAGCTTTGATTTCACAGATGAACCTTCAATTTGTGCCTCTTGTCAAGCAGGTATTGATGCAGCCTGCGTCAACTTGGATAAATTCAGATGATATACTAACTCAGCAATTGTTAATAATTTCTCACTTTGTTACTTAAATAGATGATGCAGTGTTTCTACTTTTCGTTTTTTGGATTATTTTCGGTATTTCTGATTATTTTTCAATTTCTCTATTGACATCAAAGGTCGGATGCAAGTCAGTATCTACGTATGAAAGAAGGCATGGCTAAAGTAGTCTCAAAGGGCAAGGCTGCCGGTTTACTTCGTCTTGCATTTCATGATGCAGGAACTTTTGAAATGGATGAGAATTCAGGTATTTATTTGAAAGAAATGATCTTGAGAAGAGGATTTGGAGTGAAACGTGATGCTTATTTGTAGTTTGTAAGGTGCTCCACATTGAGAATATCAGTCTCTTATAATTTCATTACTGTATTACGATTGTTTTTCCAAACTTTTCTATAAATTTACCATGCCCTGTTATTATTAGCGCAGGTGGTATGAATGGTTCAATAGTTTACGAACTTGAAAGACCTGAAAATGCAGGCCTTAAAAAATCCTTGAAGGCATGCTCTGTCACTCTTTGTGTGTCTCGCTTTCTTTATGCTTTGTAAATCATGAATTTTGTGTTCTTATCAGCAATTCCCATGATGCCTTTATTGTTGTTCAGGTTCTAGATAAAGCAAAGAGTGAAGTGGATGCAATACAACCAGGTTTTTCCTTCAGAAATGCCACCGTAGAACATTAGATCGCTATGTATAGTGTGGTGCTAAGATGTCTTAATTTTTCCATTGTTAGTATCATGGGCGGACATGATCGCTGTGGGCGGAGCTGTAGCAGTTTCAGTTTGTGGAGGTCCAACAATCCCAGTTCCTTTGGGCAGACTGGATTCGATGTAAGGAACTGGCTTTTAACCTTACTGCATGTAAAGATATAAACTCAAAATCAATTTGATTAGGTAAACAAAGATGCTTCACCGGAAGAATCCTCAAAGGTGTAGTTTTCATGCATATTAAATGACATACCATTCAAGGCTAATTCATGTGAAATTCATCAATATCCTATTATTTTTTTAGTACATACTCAAATCTAACTAATAGAACTTTTCCTTTGTAGGGAGCCTGATCCTGAAGGAAAACTTCCACAAGAATCTTTGGATGCTTCTGGTTTGAAGCAATGCTTTCGAAGCAAAGGCTTTTTGTGAGTTTATAAGTGCAAACATTGTTTTCACCCATGTTTCCTTCACCAATTAAGATCAATAATATGTTGAACGAATTCCGCATATGGCTCAAACTTAGCTAGTTCCTTTTTATCAATTTTTATGATACTAAAAGTCAGTAATGTGTATGCTTAATTATACTGAAACCTGACTGGCATTATTTTGACATATAGTTGGCACATCATTTCCATAATAAACCGTAATTAATATTCATGGATATCCTTTCTGAAGAAAGACGTCCCATTTTTTGCATTTTCAGAACACAAGAGCTTGTTGCTCTATGTGGAGCCCATACTCTTGGAAGTAAAGGGTTTGGAAATCCAACAGTTTTTGACAATTCATACTATAAAATTCTTCTGGAGAAGCCGTGGCAGTCTTCTGGTAAATAGGCTCAGCTCTCTTTTATTATAGATATTCTCCAATTCATAATTTTCTTTATTCAAGGAAAAACATATAAAGAATTATATGCGTCAAAAAAATGCTAGATGGCCCGAGTATTCTAGATGTTTTGTTCAAGTTTTTGAATTATGGTAGTCACAGACAAATATATCCGTTAATACCTGCTTTGTTATCTTGATTTTGCAATTTATTTTTTCTTTGGTTGTAGCTGGCATGTCAAGCATGATTGGACTCCCTTCGGATCGTGCACTTGTTCAGGATGATGATTGCCTCAGGTTTGTTATCTTTGAGAAGTCCATTAAAATTCCACTCTTTAATTCTATCTACTCTTGTTTCATCTAGGTACACATCTACCATTTGGAGATGCTTTTGCAATTGAAATGTGGGGAACTCAAAGCAATAAACTTTTGTGAACTATACCTTAAATTACACAAATTAGTTCCCAATATTTGCATGTAATCAACAGCCCATTCAAAATTTTCTAACCTTGGAAGCTTAAATTAATGCACAGGTGGATCAAGATGTATGCCGACAATCAGAATATGTTCTTTGAAGATTTCAAGAATGCTTATATTAAACTAGTGAACTCCGGCGCAAAGTGGAAACGTTTGTGACATTTGTTTCTTCTCGCCCAACACTGTGTCCTTTTATTGATTCTTTAGTTCCTATTTATATTTACTAAATATATATAGTTACAGGAAGAGGGTCTCCATATTGTTAAATGCTCTGTATTGTTGTTTTCCATTTTTTATAGTGTCATCTTATATTATTTGTACATAAGACGATAGATCGAATACCAATATAACTACATTCAAACTTGAAATAGTTCATACTTTGTGATTCATCCAATCTTGCAATTGTTAAATTAGTTCAACTCATAAAATTTCTTGGGTGGGATAGCGTAGAAGATTTGAAGTATACATTGCAAGTACTTTGATTTATGTTTATATAATATTTGAAATACTTTCATTAGATTACAGTGTTTGATGAGGAAAAAGAAATAGAATAATAAACTCGATGCCGTTACCCAGACCCATTAGCAGCATATTTATGAGAGTTTAGACGCAAGAATAGGGTAACCCATTTGAGTGATTAAAACTTAGAAAGCAACGCACAATTGTGGGGTTTATAAGCTGTCATTGATGCGATGAGTTTCCTAATTCCTATTATAGAAATTGTAAGGATAAACAATTTGTGGATACCAGTTTTAGCTCATTCTTGGCCTGACCTTCAAAATCAAAATCAAATTATTGTGGTGTGCTGCAAAAGGATATAAAGTGAAAATTACTTCCCATTAAAAATGTCCATCTCGATTAATTAAATTGAGAGGACCATTCTTTCTAGCATAATTCCAACACTTGGCGTACTGATTCCTATAGAAGTTTCCAAAGGAGAGGAGAGAAAATTGACTACGAGAAAATGGACAGAGGAAGGGAAACAAAGGGCAAATGCAAAAAAACACGAAGAATTCAACAAAATTGCAATTAATTTTTTTGAGTTACTGACAACAGCATGGGTCCAATGATGTATTGTACACGGTTGACAGCTTGTGGGTCGAGTCTATAAATCTACCCAGAAAAAGGTGCGAAAGCAAAAAAAGAAAAACAAAGGTGAATAATGGAAATGAAATTATTAAAAAAATAAAAAAAAAAAAGGTGTCCTAAGTTCCCAACTTTAGGTTTTCAGATATGATTAATTTACAAAATTTTGACCATTTCCTGTCTCCACAATCACGGATGAGGGTCCATAAGGAGCTAATGAAGGTTTCTGCAACAGCAATAGTTAAATAGCTAAGAAAATAATGTTGAACAAAATATACAACAATAACCCGAGCAAAGATGGGTTCTCTTAATATAGAAACAGAAAAATTGAGAGTGAGTTTGTGAATAAATAAAGATATAATTTATTTATTTATTTATATCAAATAAGTACCTAATCATATCAAAATAAACAAAATCCCTATCCTATGAAGACAATCTGATGGTAGGGGTTAAGGGCTTATATGATATGAATGAATAGGTTATATTCTTATTTGCAAAAATTTGAAGGATCAGTTACCCAAGTGTTACTTTTCTTTTGTGGATTACTACTCAAATATAAGGCAATATGCAAACACTAAACTAGATAGCGTTAAGGGCATCGTTCAATTGATCTCTATATGATGATGACTTCTCTAAGTGTCGTTTAATGAATCATCTCCAAAATTTATGAGTCATATAATTATCAATACTATAAACCCTAAACCTCTCTATCTTTTTTTCTGTTTTATAAATTGAATTATGCATTCCTATTAACTCTATTATCCAATCATTTTTTCTCATCTTTCAACCGACGCTTTTCAAGCAAATAAATAATTGACTTGTATTTATTATGCATCGCTCTCTCAAATCATTTGACTGTTTCAACGTTGAAATACTCTATGCATGATATGAATTGCAAACTAATTTATTTTATATTTTATATTCGTTTATTGTTCCTTTTTTTTTTTGGCCCTTTCTTTTCTTAAATATTAAAATTCATGTTATTTTTTATTTTATTTTATTTTATTTTAAAGAACATTGAAGTACTAAAATTTTAATTAAAAAATATTTTAGTTCTATTAATTCAATAAATTGATTTTCACCCTTATTTATCAATATTTTTTATTTTAGATATTTTTAGGCGCTTAAAAGCTGGTGAATAAGAATAAAAATAAGTATTTTTTATTTAGTAGGATAAAATATACCTTCGATCAAATTTTAAGAATATAAATATCTTTCTTTTATTTTTTTATGTATTTTTGTGGGTACATTATTAATTAAATTAAGTTTTTTATCATTATTCCACGAAAGAGAATGTGGGGCCACGCCCGCTATCATTTGAAAGTTGCTCAATTGACTGATCATCTAGTTGGGTTGGGATGGGATATTAACATTTGGATCCTTATATTTTTATGTTTTCACCAAAAACGCATAATCAAACAACTAGCCACAATCTCCGCAGTCCTTATTAAAATGACAAAATTATACTTATAAATAATTAATTTTAACTTGTCGTATTATATTATAGTATTCAACTTACCACTGAAGGTTTGAAAAAAAAAAATTACCGCTAAAGTCATTTCAAATATTTTAATACAAATTAAAACCCGGTTTGTTATAAATAAATAAATTGTTGCCTTTATTTGTAAAGTATAAAGAAAATGGGATCCAAATGTTATTAGTTATATATCGTTTCCATTTGGTGGAATAGATTTTCTTTCCTCTCTTGATTATTTTCTAGGAAAATTTAATCCATTTGGGATCCAAATATAAAGCAAACATCTCCTTCGATCAATTTCCAAATGAAAGGAATAATAAGATAATCATTTTCTCGTTTATAAAATACAATAAAATCAAATTGGATAGGATAGGGCTTATGAGTAATCAAAATCAAAACTATCATGATATTTTTGCATATTTGAAAGTAAAATTAAAAGAAGTTTTACTAAGATTACATTTTAATAGGATTTATATAATTTTATATTAATATTTAAAATTTAAAATTTTGATCCCAAAACAACTATAATTTGAAAATCATCACAATATTAAACTTAATCTAAATTAATTAGACGAATAAAATTATTATAAAAAATTAAGTAGCTAATTAATTAATTAATCATTGCACAAATGGGCCGGGGATGGGAGTTGGAAACATGGCACGTGTGAGGATTTGAACAAGACCCACATCACGCGTGCAAATTACACAGGATGTCTTCTTGGCTGAAGAAGACCGGAAGGTTAGGGAACATGCATTTGCTTGTTTCTCGAATCGTAATCACAACTCACGTGTTATGTCATGTGGGTACATTTGGAATGACCTGGTGGGTACATAGTTGACCTCTACCTCTACCTTTGGTTATCAACTAATTAATTATTAAAAAATAACAATATTAATTTAGAATTACATTAGATAAATTTTAAGCACCACCTTTTCCACCCACCTGAAATCTGTTGCTTCTTAGCTTTCAACACAACAATAATTAAAAAGAAGAAAAAAAATCAAATAAGTCCTTATTCGAAATTGTCAAACCAAAAAAAAATTATATAATGTTTATGTATTTTAGTATTTTATTTTAATATTTTTTTAAATATTTATTGATGTTCCAAGTTGAAAAGAGAAAGCCAATTGATATTTAATTAGAAATTAGTGTGTGTTATGAATTGAGATGATGTAGGCTTCCCAACTTGGATTAAGAGCACAGGATATGTGTCTTTATCAACTTATGTAATTCAAGCAATTAATAATTTTTTAATTGACCAAAATCAATGTAACCTTCCTTTGTTAATATGATGAGATTGCCTTAAAAGTCTACCAAGAAAACTACAAATACCTATAAATATCATCTCATCCTATCTCATGTCATTTCAATTTCTTATTAATTGCTTATTTGACAATATTTATTTTTATAATATAAATTTTTAGTTTTACAAAGTAGCTACAAATTTAACAAAAAATTATACATATTTAAACATGATTCTACTTGAAATAATAAATAAATGAGTGTATTTATTTTAATTTAAATTAATTTTTTGTAATTAAACATAAATTAACAAATTAATGTTTATATATATAAATTAACGTCTATAAGATAATTCATTATTCATGTACGTGGCAAAGAATTAGAATATACTGGAGATTAATCGAAGGGTTAAAATTTTTGACGCGTCATAAGTGAGTGATAAAATGCAAACTGTAACAGTTGAGTTTGGATTCTAATACGACGATGGTCCGGAAAACATGGGTTCGATATGTACATTCTTCTCGCTCGATTTGTCTTTGCCTTTTCTTAAATGTTCACAAATTAAATGAAAATTTTTAAATAATTATAATAATTCTAACATAAAAACAAGTAAATCATCTAAATTAACATAATTTTTTAATAAATGATAATTTATTAACTATTTCATGTAATTACAGTGTATTTTTTTACCAATTTTATATACATAGAAGATGTTGTTACCGAGTGTTTTTAGGATATTTATTAATATTTTTATATTTAATATAATCATTAATAATAAATTTGAATACATTAAAAAATATAACTTATCAAATATAAAAATACTAAAAATTGTCGTTAACAAACCTCATACAAAAATTATTAAAAGGTATAATTTATAATTACTGCAAGTTTTTTATATAATATCTTACAAAACAATTTTTACAAAATAAAAGTGTTAGAATAAATTTATTAATTCTTCATATATAAAAAATGTATTGGTTATACTTAAGGACTTACTTGATATGATATTTTCAAATTTTTACTGATTAATTTATTATTTTTTTTTTAATACTGAAAGTTATTTTTAATTTTTTTTTGGTTTAATTGTGTTGACAAAAAAGAAATTTAGAATATTAATAATAGTCATTTCATGTATACCACAACAAAGAAGCCTAAATTTTGGTTTTCTACTAGGTAGAGTTTTTGAATTTTTTTTAAAAGATTAAATTATTTAAAATAATTTATTTTATTTTATTTTAATGATTTTACTTCGTTTCTTTTTTAATATCTTTTTTAATTTTTTTATTACAATAATTATAAAATATTTTACTATAAGATATTCATGACAAGTAAACAATCATAAAATTTTTATTAAAAGTTCTACTCAAAAGATTTACTCTAATTTGAACTTGAAATACTTTATTAAATGAACCCTGCAATTTTAATGAAATCATTCAATTGAATCAAGTCATATAAATATTAATTACTTTTTATTATCATAATTATTCTTATAATTGATCAATTTCAAATTAAATGCACATATAGTAAAATTTTGTTATATAAATATAAATGACATGCTATATTCATCTCATCTAATTTTTCTTTTTTATATCAATTTCAGGTACAAAGTTAACTATGATGTAAGAAAAAAATAATTTTGGCATCACATATAATAAAAAAATAATAATATTAGGTATATTAATTTTCTATAAAAATATTTTAAATAAAATAATATGATAATATTATATATTATCATATATTTCTTATTTAATAAATTTTTACTTATTTTCTTCAAATTACGAAATATATGATAATTTTAAAAAAATTATATTTTCAATATTATTTATAACAATTATTAATATATATTTTATAACGTGAGCAAAATTTATAAATTGTTTTTTTTAAAAGGAGTATATGTGGACAAAATTAACATTTTGGAACTTACGTGGCCATTATCAAAAATATCAATGACAAAAATTAACTGTCCGTAAAAATTTAATTTATAATAAATTTTCAAATATATAATTACTGGTTTAAACTTAACAACCTACTGTTAGTTACTTAACCGCCCTAAATTGCTGATATTTCCACTATAACCGTATAACCGTATATCTCTACGAGCCACCGTATTTTTTTCTCTCTCTTTCTTTGTTTCTGTCATTTGATAGTGACCTGTAGAAATGGATTTGAAAGCCGCTAGTATAAAAAAGCTTTGAACGTACTGCTCTACTTTATAGTAATTTTTCCAAAATAAAAAATATAAATTTGAAATCCGACTTTTGAATCCAAGAGATCGACACGGATCCACCGATTTGAGAAGCCTTCTTCGTTGTCATCATATTTTCTCGATAGATCCTTTCACAAGGTTACGCCATTCGTCAAATCTTGGTCTTATCAGAGTTAATGGAGTTTTGATTATTGCACGGCTTCCGAGGTGAGTAAGAACTTTGTTTGGTTGCGGAGGAAGCTAGAGAAAAATGAAGGAAAATTATTGAATATTTTGCTAGTGTTTTATTTTACTGCTGTATCGAGCTCGGAAACGGTGGCGTTTGGTATCTGTTGTTAGAAATTTCGTTGCATGTTTATGGCTTTGAGCAGATCAATGCGAAACGATTGATTCTATTTTTGTTGGATGGATGTGAAGATCTTTTGATTCTTTAAATCTGTTTGGTATTGAGAACCATGTTATGCGAGAATTTGTTCCTTGCGCTGTTACATGGCTCTTTTCATTTGATTTGGTTCTGTTTGTTTTAATTTTTGAAATTTCACGGGATGTAATTGATTAATTTTTAGTAGTAAATACATTTTCGTTTTCAAGTTGGTTAATGCTCCGTTTGATTACTGTGGGAACTGAGAGTACATGGGGGAGAAAAACACTATTTGTTTTGAGAGTAAGGCTTTTCTTTAGCAAGGCAATTTATTGGTTCTATAGTGAAAATGCCCCAATGTTTGAGTGATTAAACGTGTGTAGTCTGCCAATTTCTTACCCATTGTTTAGTTCTGCTGCGAATTTATGAGTTCATACCTGTGAGATGGGGATTATACTTGACTCGTTTTTATGAATATTGATGTGGAAGATGAAGAATAATTAGATAGTGTAGGGAGACAGATAAAGCGGATGAACATTTCTTGCATAATGCTATTCTATCTTGTTTGTACAGTTTATTTTTGAGCTTTGTTCCATGTGGGATGCCAAATTATAATTATGCATGAATGTTCTTCTTGTTTATAGTGTGGGATGGATTCTGATGATCTTAAAGTTATTGATGATGGGCTTGAGGTGGCCCATCAAAATGGTGTTCACGAGAAACTTGTTGCCTCCAAAGAAGATGGGGTTGTTGCAGATGATCTGAATGGGACATTTGAAAAATCTATTGAGACTGAGAGGCCAAATGTAGATTCAGAAAGCAATCATAAGTCAGACGAGAGTGGAACAACTAGTGAGGTCAGAGAGGGAGCAAATGATAATGTTGAAAGCAATGGCTCAAGTGCTGCTAAGGTATGACTTGCTCAAGCTGTTTAATTGCTTTGATTTAGCCTTTGAGTCTGATTCCCTGCTGCTGATTCCCTGCTGTTGTGTGTCTCTTATAGCATGGGGAAGAGACAAGTGCTAATACTTCAAATAAATCCATGCTACAGAAGGGTCATGGCAAGGGCAAGAATGAGAAGTCGTCAAACCTGAAAAATGTTTCGTCAACTGGGGTGAAGAAAACAAAAGATGTTAAAAATGCTGAGGCAACATCAACTGTTTCAAATGGTTCCATTGTTTTGAATTCACATTCCAAACAGTCTTTAAAAAGCAGGTCTTTCAATGACAGACAGATGCATTTATCTAAGGTGAAGTTTGATGCAACACTTATTTTTCTTGATTCTTGCTTTTGTAGCATGGTGTATGTATACTATTAAGTACCTTGGCTAAAATTATTACATGTTTTCTGATCATTGTTTGTGCTTTGTTTGATGCAGCAATCTGGAAAATCTGATCTATCTCCCTCTCCCTCTGTAGACCCTGTGTATGTACTTCATGCCTTTTTATTTGTCTTATTTTTCTTTTTTACTTTCAAGTAATTTTGCTCTTGCTTTATAATGTTGCTACATGTCTGTCTATATTTCTTACAGCCAAATCATCTTTTTCATTCAGTTTGCATAAGTGATGATGTAGAATTTTTTAACGACCTCTTATTTTGATATATCATTCATTCATCGGTTGTTTTTTCTTAATATAAATTTTCTTAGTTCCATAGATTGATGACAGCCTTTTTCTACAGCTATATATGAACTGTTGTTTTGTGGATACAGGGAGAAGACTAAATTGAAGCCTTTGAAGAAGGGACACAGTGAAAATGCTGGAAAAGATGTAGAATCTGCTACAGCAGGAGATCTGAAGCCTCAAAGGGCGGGTGCCCTACCAAATTATGGTTTCAGTTTTAGGTGTGATGAACGTGCTGAGAAAAGGAAAGAGGTTAGTTTTGTACTGCGCCTTCCAGAGTTTTTTATGTTATCCACTCCATCGTACCTGTAATATCAACATAATTGTTTTCTATTTTGCGTGCAGTTTTACAGTAAACTCGAGGAAAAGATTCATGCCAAGGAGCTGGAAAAAAGTAACTTACAAGCCAAGTCTAAGGTAGTATTTTGTGTCAGTAATGTTTAATTTGCAGGCTTAGAAATCTTTATTTCGATAAGTTTGGGTTGGAGGAAGGCCATGGACTCAATCTTGCTCTGATGCCCAAGTACTGTTTCCAAACCATTAAAATAACGACATTTCTTGATTCTTTTGCAGGAAACTCAAGAAGCAGAGATTAAAATGCTCAGGAAAAGTTTGAACTTTAAGGCAACTCCCATGCCAAGCTTCTATCAGGAGCCTCCACCTCCTAAGACGGAATTAAAGAAGGTATATTTGTAATCCTGTCTCTGCCATTGAATGAAAACTCATTTTCTCCTTTGCATATACTAATGTGAAAAGTTTTTACCTCCTCTGTTTCTTGTATAATTAATATCATCAAGTTGGATCACTTCACTTGGTGTCTAAAGTTTTGGAAATTTGGTTGTCATGGTATTAATTTGGAGGTATATTACTTCTGCATAGAATTTTTGGGGATATCGTCAAGAAAAATGTGTAAAGAGGAGAAAAGAGTCCAGCTCTGAATTACTAAGGGTGTACCCTCATTTGGTCTTGCAATTTTTTCTGGTTTGGCTGTTAATAAGTTGCTTATATGTAAGCTTTTGGGTTGATAATTTACTTCTTGTTGCAATATTGTGATAGCTTTTGGGTCTCCTCCTTTTGGAAATTGTAGTTGTGAGTAGCTTATTTTTAAAGTGGTGGTCACATTTTTTTCTGTTGTAAATTTGATTTTTCGCATAAGCATTAGGTACATAGTTTAGAAAATAATATAATGGATGAGGTTGTGTATTTGACTGGCAACTACGCAAACAAGGGCTAAGAAGTTGGGTCTGATATAGTTAAAATTTGTACTTGTTCATTGATTTCTTTTTTGTTTGTATCTGATGATTTTAGTTTATATGAGTTTATTATATTGTTTTTCAGTTCCAATTATGCTTTTTGACCCACTTTTTTATGTATTGGCTGCATTGATCTGTAAGTGACTGGTAATGTTGTAGCCAGCAAGATTGTAATGCCATCATAATTGCTTTGTCCTTGCTGTTTGTTATGTTCACACAGATACCACCAACAAGAGCTAAATCTCCTAAACTTGGTAGAAAGAAAAGCTGTACTTCTGGTGATGCTGAAGGAAACAATACCAGTTATCAACCTGGCCGGTTAAGTCTGGATGAAAATGTTTCTCATAGTAACTCCGTCAAAGGAATTCCTCCTATCCATTCGAAGAAACCACATCGAAAGTCCCTTCCTAAACTGCCTTCTGAAAAGACTACTTCATCAAATTCCACAAAGGAGGAAAAGCCTACTTCATGCAAAGCTGCTAATGAAGACAATGCTACTGAACCAATTGTTGCCGAGGATGCTGCATCTTCTGCAGAGGAGCGGGAACCCGATGTTACTAAGGAAGCTGCATCTTGTACGGTGAAGCAGAAACCAAATGTTACGAAGGAAGCATCATCTCTTACAGAGGAGCAGGAGTTGGCTCCCAGAGTGGATGCTGGAGAAACTCAGCCTCATTCAGATGACGTACTGGCAGATGGAGAGCAAGTTCAAGCCATCCTTGTACAAGAACCTATAGCAATGGAGAATTAAGTTAAGCAGCAATGGGAATTGGAAGCTTACGCAAAGCCACTACTTTTTGCATAAGAAAGGTTTAAGACTCAAATTATTTGATGATGAAAGCGTGAAGGATTCTGCATTTTGAGTTGTGATGATGTCTTGTCCATTGTCAGCAGCATTGATTGTTTGTTTGCTTGCTTTCGGAGGTTGCTGGTATTGTCAATAGGATTTCGCATTCCTAATTGGAGCGCTGTATGTCATAATTTTCGAAGTTTTTATCATAATTTATGTTGTGTAAGCATGCCGTGGTTCCTGGCTTATCATTTTTAGAATATTTTGGAAAATTTTGGGTAAATGGTGCATGGTTGAAGTATTGTCTGTCTAAAGGGGTTTATGTTGAACAACTAGAATTGTGAATTAAGGCTGATTTTGTGTTTTGGACATTCTCTCTTTGAGAATTCTTCTTCCGGTTCTTTTTCTGTTCACCTTATGTTTCAAATTTCTGTTCACTTTATGTTTCAAAATTTCTTCTTTCTTCGTAACGGTTTACAAATACTGAATAAAACATGAAATGTCATTATTATTCATTTTCAAGAAAAAGCGTGTCAGGAAAACTATATATACTACGTCGATAGGAATTGAAGACAATCTGCAACATTATGAAGAGTAAAATCTAATCACGACTCACGAGCGTCATACGAAAAGCTAAGAGCGTCCATGCTGGGGATAGAGAAGAGAGAGATAGCACCAAGGAAACAAGACAAGCATATAGTACGAAGTGTGTGAAAAATTATTCTTCCTTCAGAAGACTTTCCCTGATTCCTCTCGCTAGATATTTTCCTTTCCATGGCATTTCTTGTTGTGCAGAGAATATATTTTCATAGTTTCAGCACCAAAGAACAATTTTCACATCCAAGTTACTTTTTCATCATCTATTCACAAGGGCATTAAGGTCAAAAATTCAGGAGCCTGGTTGCGCGTGAGAAAAGAGAAAACGAGTTTATTTCAAAAAGCAGCAGTCAAAGGAGGTAAATTATTAGGTTGTCCTGTGCACGTTTTGATACTGTCAGCAGGAAGATCGTTCAGCTCATTCTCAATATCTTCATCCATATCTGCTTCCTCTCCAGCATCCCAAAGAAATTGAGCATATGAAGCTAAAACATAGCTGCAACAACAACATTTCCAAGCTTTTTCAGGGGAACCCGCCATTGAAATGAATCAAAATCTCATGAAAACATATCATAAATCGCTAAAACACACATTACTATGTCAAATCCGAAAACCAACTAAAAGGAAAAAAAACCCATAAATAGTGAAAAGAAAGTTTACCAGTCATCAGGAGTAGATTGAACAGCTTGATCGAAATAACTCTTAGCACGAGTAGCATCCTTACGATTGTTCCATATCAAATCCCCATATAAGGACAAGACATTCCCGTCATCTGGTTTTACCAGAATAGCTCTCTCGCAATACTCCTCAGCTTTCACATAATCTCCTCGTACCTGAGAACTCAAATCAGAACGATCTCAACATCTAAACCACAAAACAAAAGATAAAATTCAACAAAAGAACGTAAGTTTCTCTAGTGCTACGGTCACCTCTTTCAAGAATTTAGCATAATTTGCAAGAATCAGAGCGTCATCAGGATAAGCTTTAATCATTTTCTGATAATACACCTCCATACTCTCACTCCCTTTACCTGAATCCCCATTCCCACCGCCGCCGCCAAGAGCTCCGCCATTGCCACTGCCTCCACCTCCACATTCTTCATCTAACACCAATCCACCAGACAAACACGATTCTGTTTCGTTGTAAGTACTAAATTCTCCTTCTTCGACGCCTTCCCATTCTTCGTTTTCAACCAAATCAACCGAGGTCAAAGGATTATGCACGAAAGTTTTCTTCTTTGATATATGGAGGTGTTTAAGGTCTCCATCTGCTAATATTCTCGGAATTTTCTTCATCGAAGATGACGAAAGAGAAATGGAAATGGATCTGGGTGTGCGGATCTGAATCTCCCCCAGATCAGGCTCTGGCGACGACCTGAAACTGCACGATTTCAAGATGGGTGAAGAAGCGCTTCTTAGAAGCATTCTCTTCGTTAAAAACACTTCTGCTTTTCTTCCTTTGCGATCGCAGAAATGAAAAGATCAGAAGACCCTTTCAGTGATCGAGAAAGAAAGATACCGCATGCGGATGATGCTTTTAAGGCGTTTTTGGATTTTTTCGTTGACGAAAAAAAAAAGGACTACGAGAGATTAATTGGTAGTCGTGTGATTGAAATCGTAAGGTAGACGTAAAACATAAGAGTGTTTCTACCCGTGAGTTATTCCACGTAACGCGACTTCGTGTAGGGTCAGTCGTTTGCAAGGGTTGACTTTTGATCATCCCACTCACGGCCACTGAGATCAAGGGAATATCCCTAAATATCTCGACTAATTGAAATTCTGTTTTAAGTTTCCGGAATAAGCAATTCACAAAATTTATAAGTTAAAAAATACATATTATTTAATTTAATAATTTATATTTTTTCTTGAGTTTCACAACACCTAAATTTTGCTGAACTTGCAGAGCTTTATATATCCTCCGATCTCGAATTTACGAGTGTTTAAAGTAGATAATACTTTTTCTCCTTTTTGGTGAGAGTATGATTAGGATGGCAACAAAAGTTAACCGAAGAAAAAGAACAAAAAAATTATTTCATTGATTCCAGCTGGTTGACGAAGAGAAAATTTAGAGTCCATTGACTTGAATGCATCAACTACGTCCAGAATAATTGTGTGCATCTCCATCAATTAATTTAAACATACAGGAATTCGGATAAGTAGATTATGCTTGCAGAAAGAAGCAAAGAAGAAAGAATTTAAGCATTCCCATCTATATTATCATATTACATCTTACAGCTATCCGAGAAAAGGGACTCTTTCATAATAAAGCCAATTGCCACAACCATGAACCTTAAAACCTGAGCCATAGTTATATTTCTGGAAAACCGAGTTTCGATGAATGCAAATGTTATTGACTCATCACCTACGTATAAGAATAAAATCTATGGCCGCAGTACAACATGAAACTGGAGATGAAGACTAGAGATACTTAATTAACAAGATCTTCCATCTATATGTGGGTATACGTTAAGGATGGAAGAGTTTAGTCCCACATTTGCATTTCCATGAGAGTAGATAATAGCTGTCATTGCCTTCTTCTTCATGATTATTTGATGTAGCAGGAGTTTTAAATGCTTTCCATTGATCAGGAGGATGAATAACCAAAGTAGCCATGCATGGTTTGCAGCTCAAGCACTTGTTTACACAACATGGAGGGCTTGAACCTACCAACTTACCTCTTTCATTCACATTAACTCTGCCATACCTTGAAAATGTTGATGACCCACCTGCAAAATTTTATAGAGTACAGAAATGAAGTAGCTAGCTATTGGAGATATCATGCATGGTGCAATAATTATTTGCTTAATTAATTACCTGCAGGTTTCCAAGGGAGACATGCGAGAAGAAAGACGAGAAATATCGCAGCAACTTTAAGTACGCTTAAGTAGTTTGTTGATGATGAAGCTGTAGCCATCATCAATAGCTTTTGAAAGTATGTCGAGAACTTGGTTCTTTACAGCTGACTTATAGTGCCAGTGCAGCATTGAAACTGTGCAAATTTGAGAAATGTTGGAGAGATTTAAAGTAAATTAAAGAACCCAAAGCCCAGTTTCATTGGTTCAAGGAAGGAAAACTAGCTATCAGCCGATGGTTGTTTTGAGCATACAAGAGACATTTTTCTGGTGATATTCTGATCAGAAATTAAATGTCTTACGAGTACAATACTTACTTTTTGGAAAAGAAAAAAAAAAAAAAAAAAAAAAAAGGGAAACACGTAATGACTCCTCAAAGGAAAATGAAGTCAAAGAAATTGTTCAGCCTCAGTAGTTCACTTTGTCCATTGTGTCTGCATGACGAATGAATTTCGGATACATCGGGTGAATTTTGTTGGATCGGTCTAAACTGTATTCTGTCGTCATTTCTTGATTTTCAATCGTTAAAAAATTATCTGAGCTGATTCAGTTTCTCCGTTCACTAATTTGAAGCTTTTTTATCCATTTAGGTCTTAAGTCTGTTCTCAACAAATGATTCCTTAATTACGTCGACTGAAAATTGTTATCCTGGTTTTTTATCTGAACCGTAAGTCGGATAAAAGGAGTGAATTATTTAACCTGTGGTATGCAGGGGAAGTTTGTGTGGTCGACCGAGATAACTGGAACCTGTCTGTTATCGTGTATGATGCAGATTCAGATGCAGTCTGAGTCTAGCTTTGCATAGTGCTCAGCAGTCAGCAAATTAAAGAAGATCAGTACTTCTTGTACTCGTGGAATGGATTTCACACTTGCCCCGTCAGAAATTTTCTATTCAATTGTTTTGGTTTATCACCACTGGATTTATAATTGGAAATCGGCTGAAAACTTAGAAAGAGATTGCCAAGAATTTGGCTTTGAACTCCTTTTGTGTTGATGTGAACCATTGGCATGCAAATGCAACGTATGAAATTTGTAAAATGCAATCAAATGTCTTACCGTAGGGTCATGCTATAATACAGATTATGTATAATGCGGCGACGTTTGTTAATCAACATTTAGGACAAGTAGCAATAAGGTCTTCAAAATCTTATTCAATTCATGCAAATTTAATTCTATCAAATTCCAATGGCATTTTGTAAAATAATAGATTGGATACAAATTTAAAAAAAAAAAAAAAAAAAATTAAAATCTTCATAATGGGAATTAGATTGTGAATTTACATTAAATTTACAAAATATCTGCAATTTATGAAAAATAATATTTTTTTAAAAGACATAATATAAATAAATAGTATATTATTTAATTCATAATAAAATTAAAATTAAAACTCAATTGTCAATTGAAATATATAAAATAATTACATAAATTCTATTATTTATAATTAAAAAAAAAATTTCAGTTTTTTTATTTAATGAAAAATCCCCAAAATCAAACCAAATCCTTAAATTTTCTACTTATTTATTTTTACATACGTGTTTATATCAATATTTAATTTCAACTAATCTAATTGTATATTTATCTTTAACATTGTTTAATTTTAATTAATATATTTATAAATGTGTCTTTTATATTATTTTATTTTAAATTTATATATTTACATATTTATTTTTATTATTTTATTCTCAATTAAAAATATTTATTTAAAATCTTAAAAAATTACTTTTACTTTATCTTAAATTTCTATTGAATATTTTTAGTAAATTAATTAAAATTTTGAAACTTCCTCCATCAATCTCATGAAATAATTTCAATTTGTAAATTTGATAATTTGTATACATTGGACACAGATTAAAATACTAATTGATTGTCAGATATGAATTGAAATGCAGACTGAAAGATCAGACAGATACAATTGAACGCCGACGCTCCGAAGAGCGACTGCTGGTGTCGTGCCCCAGCAGCCAGACATCACGTTGACTTGAATGACGGATTTTCGATAAAGGAAAAAGGAAAAATACAATGAATCTGCCATCCTACTATCATAATGCATTGAGAATGAAAACATATACAGCACCAGCATTGTCCCAATCACTTATACAACAGAAGCAGACGCATAGGTTAGAATTAGATAGGATAGAATTCATTCAACGTAGAATCTTTTATTTTATCATAAAAAACATACAATGATAGTAAAAAACATCATGAAGGGCAAGAGCTAATCATTTTTATCCATTACATGATGAGAAACACCGTTGCAGATTACAGTTCATATACAAGTGAACCTGTAAAACCGGGGACTGGCGAAAAAAACAACACTCAAGGTTGTCATGGCAGACCATATAACTTGCTGCCAAGGCCAAGACCCTAGGAACAGGAGGCAACAAGAATTACAAACTGTCAAAAGCAACGTTAACGAAACAAGAGACTCAGGAATTCACCCTCGCAGAAAAACAGAGAACAAAGAACCAAACATCACGTTATTGAAAAACGTGAAAACACTCCGTAATCAGAGTCGAGAGATCGTAAAGACAAGACAGAGAACAAAAGCTCATGACTTTACAAAAAGACCAAGCTAAAACACCAGGTTCCCACACCCAGCAACATAAAACCATTGACATTCGAAAGAAACTAAAGAAATATTACCCGGTAGGTTTATTCTCAGGGAAACAAGGCGTTGAAGTGACACACCAAACCATGGTTGTGAAAAAAATTTACAACAGATTTCCATTGAATGGAAACCTGCAAAAAAAGGAAGAATAAAATGGCCATATTCACCCTGGAAAAAGAAACCGGTGTATGGAAAGACTGAAGACCCATAGACAATGGACCCAAAAACTATGCAACTGCTGCTACTCACAAAAGCTGACTAGAAATTCTGAGGCTTCCTTACTAAGTTCAAACCCCCATCCCTTTGCATATGACCTACTCATTTATGAATGGGGTTTCATCAAGTCTTTCGCTGCCTATGATAGAATGTCGCACCTCCACAACTCCTGCACCAGGATGTCAACCGTGCTGCTGCTGATTGCATTGCAGAGCTGGAGATTCAATCCCAAAAGGGTCTGACCCAACCTTCCAAGGGCATTCAAGCTCTCATCTGAAATCATTGAGCAACCTGACAAAGAAAGGATCTGCAAATTGAGATGCTTTGCACGAGCTAGGGAAGCAATCCCGAAATCAGTGATTGCACAATTGGAGACATCAAGATCACAAAGCAATGGGCAGTTATCAGCAATAGCCATCAAGCTGGCATCACTGATTCTCCGGCAACCATCAAGATTCAGCATTTCAAGAGTCCAACCATGGTTCTCAGCCATGGTTGAAACAGCTTTGTCAGTCAAATTCGCACAACCACTCAGATTAACCTTCACAAGACCAGCCTCACAGCTAGCAAGTAACGGTAAAAGCCCAGCATCTGTTACTGCCTCAAGGCCACTCAAGTCAACATTCTGCAACCGAGGGCACAACTTTCCCACAACAGCCAGACTTCCGTCACCAAATCCAGGGCAGTTACGAATGGATAATGATCGCAAGGATTGACAGGAAGCATTCAAAGGCACTCCCAAGTTCTGATCCTTAATTCCCAAGCAGCTCACCAATGAAAGAGCCTTCAATTTTGCACCACAGTTCAAAAGGGAACCTAAATACCCAAGCTGGGTGATCCTGTGGCACTCCTCCAATTGCAGACTTTCAATTGTTGATGCGGCTTTGATGAAAGAGATAAGTCCTCTGTCAGATAAGATCATACATTTTCGGAGGCAGAACTGCTTTAAATTTGGGCACCCCTTACCCACAGATTCAAGGCCCGTATCTGTTACTCCCATGCAGTTTGTAATAGTCAAGAATTTCAATTTCTGCAATCCATGACCATTGCCCATAACCCAGAAGCCTCTCTCACTCACATTTGGCAGGCTAGTAAGGGTTAGATCAGTCACTGCTTTGCCATAGTGTCCAACAACAGCAAGAGCAACATCAGTGATGTTCAATCTTTGAAGCTTCACCTTCTCTAGGGAATAAGTTGCTGCAGAAAACAGGCTAGCAATACCTTGATCCCCAACGAGGGGGCAGTCTTTAATTGAAATGGACTTCAGATTGGGGCAATATTGCCCAACAGCTTGCAGACCTTCATTCCCGATACTTGTGCAAGACTCTATGCTCAGATCAGTCAAATTAGGGCAGTTCTTAGCAATTGCAATCAAAGCCTTGTCAGAAATAGCAGTACACTTGCATAGGTCAAGCTTCTCTAGCTGGTGACATCCATTAGCAATCTCACAAAGACCTTCATCCCCAACATAAGATATGTCCCACAGGGAAAGAGACCTCAGAGATGGACAGCCATGGGCAATTGCCCTAAGGCCAAGGGTCGTCACCCCACGAGTTGAATTGCTTCCACGGATAGAAAGTTTGCCCAGTCCTCCACGACTAGCAGTACCAACTGCGATGGCAGCAAGTCTTATATCAGTTGCCTTCTTTCCTTCCAAGCTCCTAGAAAGGTATCCATTGCCCTCAAGATCGTGCTCTTCAGCTTTAGATATTACTTCAACCTTCTTTTCCTCTGCCTCAGACTTCAAAGATCGGATTTCATCCCTGCGGATGTTGCTTGCAAGTGTAAGCCAGCGCCTGGAAACACAAGCACACGCACTCCTCTCCTTTCCTCCAGCCAATCGTCTGAAAATCTCAAAGAGACATTCATCAGGTAGGACATCAATAGAGACCTGCTTCTGCTCAAATCTCTCTTCACTGTAAACAAATGGAGCGCTGATGCGAGATCTCTTGCGAGGAGGAAAATAAACGTCCACATGAGGACCACGGGACAAAAAGAGACTTGACTCCTTGGGGTTTGGGTATATTGGCCCCACAGGGCAAAAATCATCATCACCTGCAAGCCATAAGCAAAACATCTGATAAGTATGATAAGTTCAAACACTATTTGCAGTGATCTCGTAAATTCACAGAAATTAAACCTACCGTGATCCATAACCCAAATCTCAATATTAATTCCTACCTTCCAGAATTACACAGTTAAAATCACACAATTTTGAAATGGATCCTTATTAACCACTTATTTACTCCTACCGTAAATCAGATCAATTAATCAAGATTTCTGATCTGGATTTATAATCACATACGATCTGAATAATTTACCTTGCACCAAATTCGTTTTCATCCTAGAGTCCTAAATAAAAGAAGCAGATGAAAAATTCTCCATCTGGGCTTGCCTAATACAATTATATGGTTGATTTAACTCTTCCCTACTTGTTTCAAGGACCAGAAGAAAAGTCCATAATATGCAAAATATGATTCCCATCTGTGCATCTATTTCGAAAACAAAGAGCAGTAGCTTCCGGGCGCTGGATTCCACAAAATCGAATTACAACACCCACAGAAAAGCCCTTCACCAGATCACATCTATAAAATTTAAAGTTCGTTATTGTCCAGCCTAAGAGGGCACACTACAGGACATAACACCGCCAAAAAGCAACTTGGCCCCTTAATCATAAAATCCAGTAGATTACGCAGATACATCTGATCTACAACTACACCATATTCACACCGTCAGAATCACCCAAACCATAAAGAATTCAAACAATAAACGTCAACATTTTCTTTAAGAATCAACCTTAGCAGAACCCATATGATCAAATTTAATCCATTCCACATCTAGCTAAATAACGAACCCGTAACAATACACTACCATCAGCTAAAAAGCTCTAACTTTGCACATCCGATCCACAATTAACCAAATTAAACAACCTTAAAATCACAAAAACTAGCATACTTAAGGATAAATTCAGCTAAAAAGTCAAAAATAAAACAAAAAAAAAGCATAAATCAACAGCTTACCAGAGAAAGCAAAGAGCTTTGCCATGAATACAGCTCAAAAAACTCCGGAAGGTCAAATCTGAACCGATTCTGACCCAAAAACCCTCCAAAGAGAGCAAAAAGGATAGCACAAACAATGACAAAAGCTGATCCGATGGCTTGTAGATCCTGTAGACTTGAATGCATGAGAGATATTACAGCTTTAAGGACGTGCAAACCCTATCAGATAGGGCAAAAAGAGAGAGAAAAGGAGAGAAAAATTAGAGATGGAGAAATGAAAGATGGTTTGAATGTGAAAAATAAGGTTTGTTTTTTATCATAAGTGGAGCGTGGTTTCGGTACATGACAATAGACGCAAGAGAAACCCACATGCAATGTATTTGTTCGCAGAAGTGGGGTTTCCTAGTTATATTCTCCCTCCCACCAAATGAATACCAGAAACCGGATGCCATTTGGCGGTTTTGTTTTCCTTCCTTGCCTTTTGGGGTTAATTGGGGTGTTTGGCTACTAGGTTGGAAGCAGGAGTTGTTTGGTTTTTTAGACAACAAATGGTGTGTTTGGAATTATGAACGTGTAAATACTTATTGTTATAATAATTTGCCTTCAAAATTTTAAATAATAATGTTATATTTATAAAATTAAAATTTATGACGTAATATGACTATTATATATCGTATATTGATTAATTAAATAATTAATCATTTATCATAATATTTTTTAATATACAATAATTTTCAATAAAATCATTTAATTTGTCATATCGACTAATATAAAAATTATTTATTTTAAAAATTAAATAATAAAAACAAGAATTAAACACAGTCACGAGCTCACTTACTAAATTCTACAAAGATTATGAAAGAAGACATGTGGAAAGACATTATCCATAAATTTTTATAATAGACTAACGTTCTAGATCAATAAATAAAAAAATTATATTTTTATTATTAAATTTGCACGTTAAATTCAGAATTTAGTAAAAGTGTTATTTATTTATTTATTTGCTAACAATCCGTAAAATTTCTTGTAATTATTGAAATTTTAATAAGTATTTTAAAAATATTTTTTAATAAAATTTTATTAAAAAAATATTTTTTTATTGTTTCATTTATTTAGTTATCAAAACGGTTATAATTTAACCGTTGATGAAAGCTAAAAAAATACAATTAAAATGAAAAACTTGTGTCCTACTCCTATGAGAGTGACAAATTTAGACAAAATAAGTTCATTAAATATAATTAATATGCATTCATTTTAGAACATTTGTAAACATGAATTTCTTTTTTTATTTGTTCGGGAATTGGAAATATTTTTCAGGCGTCAACTGGGATGTGAAAGTGCTGACAAGTATTAGGCCTACCAGAAGATGGCTTTGCCATGTCGGTCCCCAACATTTATTATAGAAAATGAAACTCCTTGCTATTTGACCTTTAGAATCCAGGGTGGGAGAACCCTAACAGAAGAGCTTGTGGGTCTGGGGCAATCCACGTCCTTTGTAGTGACTTTAGGACGTTGATTTTTATGTATTATTATTCCTGTTATTTCAAATTCGTTCGCCTTTCTTATATATTTAGTTTTATTACTTGATTTGGTTCTAATTTGAACGTCATTATGCCAATTGTAAGTTTGAAAATAATTTTTGTAAATGTAGGAATCAAACAAGCCAGTAATTGAAATGTCCCTCAGCCATGAAAAGCTCTTTGATTTGTCTGGATATATAGGCGGCTTGATAAATTTTAAACTCAAAAATCTAACAAAATAAAATAAAATAAAATAAAAGAATTCAAATGATGATAATTTTCCATAAATGAATTAAAATATTATAAATTTTTGTTAATTTGTATATCGTCATTCAAATTGTAGCTAATTTTGTATAATAAAAATGCTTTCGTCTTATTTTTTTTTCTAATTTCACACAATCGAATTTTAATTTTAAGAAAATAAAAAAAAAAGAATATAAGATGATTCGAATAACATTAAAAAATATAATATTTAATAAAATAATATTATATATATTTATATCAAATTTAATTAATCATAATAGTAATAAAGGTAAATGTCAAATATATATATATATTAATTTACGAGATAGCTAGATTATCGTGATTAAAATAAAACCTTTTCTTAAATAATTAATTAATCTCCGAACTTCCACTTGCTAAATGTGAAATGAATTCCTACTCATGCAATTCGAAGGTTGCACGTGTAACCGATCCATTGAAAATACACAATACAAACTGTCATAGAAAAAACAAAATTACCTCTGGGTATAGATATATCAATTAAATTAATATTAGTAACCATAGTTATTAATAATTATGCAAAGTAGACCCACTCAAATGGGCCGGTTGGTTCCATTAGATTAGGTTGCTAATAATAATAATGTTGGATGTTGACAACAAATGCAATACCTGTTCTTTACAATTTGCGTTCCCGGTCCTGGCCAAGGACGTGAAAGTGAAGCATTATCATTCATCTTATTCAAATGAGAAATGAAGGGTCATATGGGTATCAATTGTCCATGTTGGGATACAAAAATAATTAATTTTATAATTTAAAAATATACCTCTTGCATTCCAACCAATCCAATCTGGCTTATTGCAATTTGCAATGCAATGCATACGGATCAATTATAGAAAAAAACAAAGAAATAATAAAATAAAATAATTAATTTATTAATTATATCCATTAAAAATGGATGAAAAACAGTTTATATTAAACAAAGGATTGCTAGTGGGTCAACTAATTAAAGTTTTGCTTGTGGTGGGTCTGTGTTTCAAAAATAAAATATAATTAATAATATTAATTATCGATAAAATTTATTTTTATATTAATATTTAACATCTAAAACTTTTATCATACATAATTATAATTTAAAAATTTTTATACCATAATACTAAATGCAACCTAAACTTTTCAATTTTGTTTCGAGAATTAAGAAAACTATAATGGTAGTATATAATATTTTTATATCAATTTTATTTGTATAAATCAATATAATATTATTAAATATTATATATATAAACATAAAAATATGTTGCTAATATTATTATATTAAATTATATAAACAAATTCATTTTTGGTTGATTGAATTTATTATTATCTTGACCCAAAAATGTTTGCATTCCCATTTCCTTGAATCTTCACTTTTATGAATATTTATTATTTTCCTTTACTAAAATTTTAAATATTATTATTTTGACTGTATTTATTCAATAATTATTACTTACCTTTTTAAAGTTTCAAATTTCATTAATTATCTTAATAAAATTATATATATATATATATCCTTTTTAAAGTTTCAACTTTCATTAATTATCTTAATAAAATTATATATATATATATATTTCAATATTTTACTATTTATAATCTTCAAATTTTAAATTTTTATTATTTAAATAATAAATTTTGAGAGAATAACGTAACGTCTCCATAATTTAATTGATTTGAAAAAAATTTACTCAAACTTTCGCTATAATTTTCCATCCTCTTAAATTTTAGGAGGATATGGTAGCCTTTGTAAAGTAAAAGACTTACCATTAATAAGAAAAATTGCAATTATTAAATAAATAAGTATAATAATTTTTTTTATTTATTAATTGTTATAATAATATAATTTTAAAATATTAAAATTAATAGTAAAAAATAAATCAAATAAATTTTTTATAACTTTTTTGATAATAACTTAATGAATATAATTTTTTTTTTATTTGCCAATTATTAGAATAAAAATAATTTTAAAATAACAAAATTAGTTTTATTTATTTAATAATTTTAAGGGGGATGATGTTGGTGGTGTTGGAAGCCAGGGAAAGACGAGAAGGGGCGGCGGCTAGGGTTAGGCCGGAATGGTGGTGGGAAGGAAAAAATAAATTATTTTTTTTTATAAAAAAATAAAATTACTTAAAAATATATTTAATTTAAGCTTAATTAAAAATATAAATTTAGATAAAATTATTGAATAAATAATAAATAATTGCTCAAATAATCAATCAACCAATCTTGAAATGGATACTCTTAGGAAAAGTAAATAATAAATATTCAAAAATATTATTTAAACAATTAAATTTTAAATTTTAAAAATTATTAAAAATATATTATAATTAACTGTAATACTATTAAAGAAATTAACAAAATTTGAAACCTACAAGAAATTGATAAATCCCCTACCTTTTAGTAAAATGAATCCTTTCTAAGTTCCCTTCCTCCGCTGTCGTTTTGGCTTTTTCGTTGAAGCCTCCCAATGAATGCATGACATCATCCCACGAGTACAATAGAAAAAAAATCAAACATTCTCATTCAATGAATAAATCATCTTCTCTTCATCCTCTGTACTCGGTTTGAATTTTGCAACCATTCATCTAAAATTTTCAATGGGATTTCAAGTGAAAATTATAAATATTTGTCCTTTCTTCGTTTTACAGGAATTTATTAATGGAGAGGTCATTATCTTTTGCCAAGCCATGACTCCATCAAACGCAAATTATTATCAATTCGTTGAAGCAACTTGAGCAAGAAACGTGTAAAGAATTACAAACAATTTCCTATAAAATAGAATTGAGAAGTGTTTTGGTCTATTTTTGCATGCATACAATAACAAAAATTCATTTTTAAATATCTAATTATAATTTACTTTAGTAATTTTTAGGATATGTATTAAATTATATTATTTCATAAAAAGAAAATGTCTACGAAAGAAATCTAGAATAAGCATTTTGGGCAACGCACAGTAAAATTATAATAGTTCTGGATATGAACTTGCGATCATAGAAAAAAAATTAGAAGGATATTAGTTACTTGATGAAAACCCTCGGGATTCAATTTAGATTATGCGACATCTTATAAAGAGAGAAATAAAAAAAAAAATTAATAAGAGTTTATTTTAAAATTGAATTCATTTTACCTTATAAAGTTTTCACTCTTTCTACCATCCCTAGCACGTGTGAATGCATGTCCATTTTTCAAGAGATTGCCACGTAGGATTGGGATAAATGATGATTAAAGGGTAATCAATCATTTTAGGGGTGACATGATAACCTTGATTAATATTTATTTTGAGGTTAGTGTACAAGATTGATGAATAATTAATTATTCCGAGATTAGCATAAAAGGATAGTGGGTAATTATTTTTGGGGAATAGATGTGAACTAAATGAGTTGTGTGATTACCATTTATTTTTAAGATTTACCTCTTTCGTAGCTTCTCACTTCCACCTCTAGTATCCACTTATTTGTCGGATAATGATTCTAAGAGTTGACCTTTGGTTGATTAAGAAGAAACTAAATATCAAAAGTTTAACTTGAGAAGAAACTAAGTATTGGTGATTCTCAATTTAAGACAATGCTTTTCTTGCTTGAGGAAAATAATTTTAAGATCAAATGTTGATATCGGAGTCTTGATAGCAAATTTACCTATAACTAATAGTTTTTTTTTTTAGCGAATTTCTATTATAAATATTGTCTCAAAGTAAAAAATGGTCATTTGTGATCGAATTTAAACCATGTGCCAGACTTTTAGTATTTTTCTCAAACAAAAAGAAATTTTATAATTCATATTTCTTATTTTAATATTTATGGAAAACCTAACCATTGACATGCCATCCTCGTATGTACATTCATGATTCAATCAATCTATTATCATATCCTTACATAAATATAATTGTATATAGTTGTTTCCATCATGCTATTGTCTACTGAAAGTATATTGATAAATTAATTAATTTTTATTGTATGAATATCCTATTCTATCTTATTATATATCATTGTGGAAGGTGTATAAAATTATATTATAGTTAGGGATCCTTTGTTTTATGTAAAATGGTGGTACCCTATATTATCATTATGAAAAGGGTAGAAATGACAAAACTCAAGAGTCTGACTCACTTTTCACTCCATCTTATAAAATCAGTCTCGCCAAATCAACTCGGAAGTATATCATAAACCGGTCTGAATCGTACTCGATTCTAAAAAACCAGATTCGAACCAAACGAGCCGAGTTCAAATTTTTTTTCCATCCGTCAGTAGGTGCATAGAATTAAAGTTAGAATCTTTCATTTTGTAGTAAAGTGGTAATACTTATTGTTTTATGAGTTCTTATTTTATAATATATTTGTTAATCAAATATACGAATTATGAAAGGATTTGTTTAATTAATTTATCAAAGATGTGAATTATGAAAGGATTTGTTGGTCCCACTGTGGGTCCACACATATATAAATAATATTAAAATTATTGGAAAGAAAGAATTCCTTGATGATAGACAGGTTCGAGAATCTCATGCAAACCGTTTTTGCGTGTTATGTCCATTTCTATTTGTTTATTGGGAGTCAAGAACCACGATGCGACACAACACAAAACAAAACATTCACATGCATAAGACAGCAGACAGGAACGGTACAGTTGATGAATATATTTCAAGGTCCATTTCGGCGGCTATTTTATATTACTGCAATTTCTGCTTACATATCCTCTTGTATGAAGTATTATTATTAACAAACTCACATGTGCATCTGCCTCACGTAACAACTTACAGACAGGATTCATCGTCGTTCTTAATTTGGGTTTCCTTATGAACTAAAGAAATCCAGGAAAGATGGATATTGTTATTGTCTGTAAAGTCCCTAATTTATCTTTCAGGTTGGAATGCATAACAAGTTCATGGGATGCCTGAATGCCAAGGAGCTAGAACAAAATACTCGAATAATGCATTTCTTCTAGTTCTAGGAGAAAGCACGGACAGAGTACCAACAACATTTAACAGAAATAGAGATGGATGATACAAATCATCTAGTAGGAGGAGTTACATTGAAAACAGGACAACAGAAGAAGTGTCAACGTTTCAAACTTATGCTTCCTCAATCATACAAGCCTTCCTGTTCCCAAACATTAACAAGAAGATCAACCATTTCCTGTCATAGGATAGGAGAGAAAAAAGTCAGGTCAGGAGTCATACACAAACACAATTAGGCTAGGCATTGACAAAGAATAAGAACAACACCACAAACAAAAGGAAACTTACAGGGAGGGGGATCGGCTGGGTAAATCGCTTATTAGTTCCCAGTAAACTCTCGTAACTTGCATTCCAACTTCAAAACACAAAAGTTGAACCATATAATATACATATATGGACAATACATTACAAAAGAATATTTCAAAACAAAATCTCAAGCAATGAATGGCTTGTTTGATAGGAAATAAACCAGCAAGCATAACATGGAGATTTTGACTTACTAGGAAGTTAATAAGATCTAATGAATTATTGGTCATAGGGGAATTGAATTGTTTACACTAAGAATTTTTGTACATGATTGAAACTAATGTCAAAGCAATTAGAGGAACATACAGAAAACAAAGGTAATGCATGAAATTTTTTTTAGCATTTGTTATTAAGGTTTTAACACAAAGCAGTAGCTGCATATTCAGTAAGAGAAACAAATGAAGTTACACACCTTATTGTAGGTTGTCGAACTTGCAACCTGTCTTCAGACCTTTGATTTGCAGTCCATTGCTGCCGCACCTGGTTCCAGAGAATCAAACCTGCATCCGTTAAGGCTTACACAACTAAGAAATTTCATTTGACAAATACAAAAGGACTAAGGTAGGAGAACAACAGAAAGAGTGGTAAAAAAAGAACCAATCATGAGGCAGCAATAATACTGGATAAAGATCAAAACCATAAAATTAGAGAAAAAATGGGGTCTGAAAAACTACAAACAGTACAATTGTGTAAAAGAAGAGAAGGGAAATAAGATTGACCGCATCAACACTAAACTAAAAGGGTATTACTAGTTCCAAGTAAATCACAGAAAATAGTAGCTAAGGTTTTCATTCATAGTAAATAGCAGTATATTATCAGAAAACCCCACAATATGACGCATAAGCTTTGTCAAGCAGGTGAATTTTAGTTGTAGCTCTGAGCAAGTTCAAAATGACTGGTTCAATTCATACAATGGTAGAACTAAAAAAACCGAGTAGCATCTAAAAGAGCTTGATCAAACCCCTATACCTGTGGGAATTGAGAGATATCTTAAAGGGGACAAGCTAAAGCAGTAAAAACCAAGAACTTCAACCTTACATGTGCATGCAAACGTGTAGTTTAAACAAAATATAAGAAAAACCCAATAGTGAGTTTAAGTTGGTAACATTTAGAGGAAAAAATTAATGTAATAGTACATGCCATGATTCACAAATTCAGAAGGGTTGCTTGTGCTGCCAGCACCACTTGAGGGTTCAAGAGGTTGGTGTGTTGTGCTGATTGACGAAAGGTTTCTGAATTTCACAACACTGTTGTCCATCTCGTTAGTGTCAGAGCTCCAGAAATCCTCTGATGTACTATATTTTGTCAGTGACTGGCCTTGAATTCTCAATCCCTTTGATGGCTCATCTACTGCAATAATCAGTCTGGGGGGTTTATTACAGCATCCAAAACAGCCTCTGCTCTGTTACAAATCAGGTTTAACCACAAATTTGATTAGCACCAGCTGTCAACAACCAATCCTCTATCTACCACCCCGAACTGAAATTGAGTGAGCGTGATACAACAACGACATGCAAAATAACAACGAAACTTAAATCACAGAAAAGATTTATTCCTTCACTGTAATATCAAATGAATTTCTACCCCGAAAGGGAGGGAGGGCAGGTGGGTGTTGGATGGGATGGGGAGGGTGGTTTGGGGAAGAGAGAGAAAGTCTAAATTAAACATTTGCAAAATAGATACTAGGGAAAATCATGAACGACAAAGTTCTCACGCAAAATAGTAGATCAGTAGTTAGGGTTTTCATGAATACAAACAATAATATATAGAAACACTGCCTAAATAAGTCATAAGGAGAAAACAAAGCAAACAGACAAGCTTGCAATTTAGAAATATTCTAACAATGGGCGGTAGTAGTCTAGTGGAGCACTCATATATACCACCCAATGGTTTCTTATCAATTTTATGACGCAACTCACTGTCTTCTACCTATCTTCAGCAAGCTCTTTCTGCAAGTAGCTTCTGATTACCCCAGCATGCATTAAACTCCTTGCCAATGCCGAAAAGGAAAAGGTTTTATCTTGAAACTGAAGCAAGACACACAGTCCTTAAGAGAAATCACAAGTCAAATGCGATACACAAAGTATATTTCCACTCAGATTCACACCATGAGATACAAATTTCAATCCAGGTCAAAGGCCTAAGACTAATTTATACAAAACCAAAAAACCATATAACAATGTCCATTTTTAAACAAAAATGAGAAAAAGCTACAAGCCTACAAGAAAAGAACAGAAAAAAAGAACAATAAAATTTCCCCACATTGAAAAGAACTTTGTATTTGTTTTTAAGTGATTGCATTGCCCGGAGAGTAAGCCTGCGAACATAAGCTCCAGAAAACCGTAAAAACAAACAGCATGGTCTATTCACATCGCATGTCTCCATGTAAGCCAAGAAAGAAAATCTAAAATGCATATCTTGTAGAGAATGCTAAGGCAAAAGGAAATTGCAATTATGATATAATGTGATCAACAGCCAGGACTTGAAGCAAAGAATGGCAAATGGAAAAAGCTCCATCATGTCTATCACTTGAACGACAAGCAAGCACAAATACAAAAGATTCCATCTTAATTAAAAAGCAAACTTAAACCACACAAATAAACCTTACATAAGCCTCCACGCAAAGCAAAATAGACTGAAAATATTTAACTCCAATGTTACTACCTATCTTAATTCTACAAAAAATAGCAAAATATCAATAATTTTATGACGTTGGGTGCCCAAAACCAAAATCTACTCTCCATTTTCTTTTATCGTTTGACATGTCTTGCCAACGGTTCTCAGTAACCAACGTTGAATCAGTGAATTAAAATTTAAAACCTTACTTTTTCCATCAATTTCATGCCTTGCTTTGCATCAAACAACGCTAACAAGTATTTAACATTTGGCAATCTCATTTTCGTCAGCATTCAGTTGTCCTCGACAACGCAACACAAATTTTAACGAAAACTTAGACACACATAAGCACAAACATTCATACAGGTATTCGCGTAAATATACATCTACATGTATGGAAATGGAATAACTGACCCCATGCATGCAAAAAGACGACAGATCCAAAGTGGTATGTATCTACAGAATTGCATTTACAAGCTCCAAACCACAGATCTTTCGAGGGAAACTCTATTTGCAAGAAGGAGATTTTTAACAATCCTGCAAATTAACCAAAATCCAATTTAAAAGAAAAAAAAGAACAAAAGGAAAGAAAGAGGCAGCTATTAATCCAAAATAAAATAAGATATACAGGATCCAATGAAGAACGACTAAATTCAAGAGATTAGGAAATACCTCAAAAACGGCATGACTGAAATGGGATTCTTTAATTGAATGGAAATTTTAAAAAAGAAAAAATGGGGATCGTTTCTCCTTCCTGCAAAAAGTTTAGGGTGGCCCGGTTGGCCCAACCAAGGGGCTCTCTAGTCTTGCTGCCTTTCTGTTTACGCTTTTTTGTTTCTTCTGTTCTTTTCGTTTCTTTCTTCTAGTATACGAGTCAGGAAAGGATGCAGGCTGGATGAGGAAAACGAGGAAGGCTTGGGTCACCTCAGGGAGTTAACTGGTATATTAGGCAGAAAATGAAAATAAAGAAAAACGTTGAAACAATAAAAATAAAAACAGAAACACGAAAACAAAATTTGGTACATCAGTTCTGTTCTGTTCTGTTCTTTGTACTAAGTATCTATCGCTACCCGTGATATTGCAGTGGAGTCCGTAATTTTATTTATGATGAAATTTTTACCGTGGACTGAAGGATACTTAACAATATTATCCCCATTAAGTGTCCACAGAAAGTAATTAATTAGCATACACGTCTACGTAAAATTCAAGAAATCTATGGAAGTTTAGATAAACTGAAACTGATCTGTAATTTTGTTCCCCTTTATCCTATTCCTTTCCCTAAATTTATCCTGGTTTGAAAATTAAAGCATTTGGTCCTAGTGGATCTGCTGGCAAAGGCATATGAATTGATTGTGTTTCCTACGTCAATCGCGATGGACCGATATGTTAGAGCATGGAACTCGTGACAACAAAGCAATGAAATTAGTCGTAAATACAAGGACCCCTACAGTTTTCTCTTAAAATCTAAAGATATATTGATAGATTGATGCTTCAAAAGAGCAATTATTGACAGCAGCAAGACCAATAATTATTACTGTGTTGATCGAATGCTAAATTTGTATCAACTACATGAGCTAGTTTTATTGTTATTTTCTTCTTTGAGATTATGCCGAAATACTAATAATACTAAGTGGTGAGGATTGCAGGTAGATATTCGGATTTGCCGCCAAGTACGCGGGCCTTAGTGTCAGGGAAGAACTCAGTTCCTGGAAGAGCTGTCACAGCTCCATCATCGTTGATTTCAACAGGATAGGAAAGCAAATGTCCTCGAAGATCTTCATTTAAGTTACTGTTGATGAACAATTGCCAATCTTCATCAGCGATTCGATTTACCAACTGAACGCATCTTTCAGTTTCAGGATTTTGGAAGGCTTCCGCCAAAATTCCAAGATGCTCTTTCCATAATGCCAATCTGAAACCATATATCTGTCCCCTGGCTGGCTCATTGGTTGCTAAATGATGTGGTTGAAATGCCCCCATTGCGATTTCTGTGTCTCTGGCCCCATCCATTGATCTCTGATTGATGTTGGCCGATCCAATTATTATATATTCATCATCAACTGAAACAGCAAAATGTTGCCAGAACTTAAAATTTAGATTACAGAAACTGGATAATAAGAACTCTAATATACAAGTCGAAGTCATCATTTGCATACCTATCATCATCTTTGCATGGACATAGATCATGAAGCGCCTAGTTTGCTGAGCTCTGTAATAATCAGAATTAGGCTCTGGTCTCTCTGGGGGTATATATTCTGTAGGCTTCTTCATCTCGCGGTTTCCAAGACAGAAGAATGTCAAATATTCTCTTGGATGTGCATCAAGTCCTTTCTTCTGAATGGCTTGTGCAACGTCAGCATACATCATTTCCATCGTTCTCCTTTGCCAATCTAATATTGCCTGAACACTGCCACTTTCCGGTATACCCTCGGGCCACATTGGAATGACAATGTACACAGCAAATCTCTCCCCTGCTTCAATCTTGCTAACAATCTTCAGCGAGAGTTCTTTTGGTATAAGATGCAAAGCATTGATATCCTCAACTTTGACATCTTTTGATTGCCAACCGTGCGAGCTTCCGAGGAAATATTGATTTTCAATGTAAACAAATTTCTTTGCTCGCCGAATAGCATGGATATAAGCATCTTGAATGCTTCTGTCGATGACGTTAATTTTCCCTGTGACAAGGCCTATTTTGGCTGCGTCATCATAGCTAGTAGGAAAATCAGCAGCCCCACTGTCAATGGATCGAAAAACTTGAACATTCCATGATTTAGTGTCGGATGAAGCATTTGATAACGGATGTATTATGATTTTATTAAGCATCTTTTGAGGAATTAAAAATTTTTCCCCAACTTGCCGTCTCCACCTTTGCTCAAAATTGTATAAGACATCCCATGCAACCGGACCTTCTAGTTTGCAATGAATATCATGCCAGGGCTCCCTCGGACCGCCTCTGTTAATGGAAGAGCCCGTAAAATTGGGCTGATGAAAATCCTTATGGTGGATCGTATCCAAAGTCTTGAAAAGGGGATGCTCTTGTATATCATACCTCCCATCGCAAAGATCAATCCCCCCAACAAAGCTCACAATTCTCCGCTTTTGAGATCCTTCTCCAAGTACTTCAATATCAACAACTACTGTTTTCTGATGGTGAGTAAACATGGTAGCAATCTGAATGCCCTGAATGGTTTCATTATCCTCAGCAATTCGAGGGCACAGAACACAACGGACTTCTGTGTTTCGAAAGTAATCAGCTGTTTCTTGATCATGGGTTGCCATCAAACCATCCTTCCTTAGAACCTCAACGGACGTTCTATCATCCCACACGAGCATAAGAACTGTCACACCTTCATCTGCTTTCTTTTTGAGCAGCTCCCCAAGTGTGATATTACCTCCTGGCTTTGGCCTCATTGGGTCCCTTATCAAGGTTATTGGAGTGTACACAGACCACCCAGTTATGTAAATGAAGTGTTTCGCCTTCGTAATTGCATCAAAGATGTCCTCCCAGCATCTGTGAGATTCATAATAATCTCCGCCGAGCAGAGGGATTTTAGACTTAGAATCATCCGGGACGTGGGCATCTTGGTATAGAGTAACCTTGCAGCCGTGTCGTTGGTTAAAGAATGTATAAGGAACTCCATTATACTGGGGACTTTTGATTCCCTGAGACCAATTACTATCCTTATTAACACCGAAATATTCCAGCTTAACATGGATTTTAGAACCTTCCGGTATAGGACTGTAATCTTCTTGTAATATGGGAAACCATCTGTCCACTACGTACCCCCTTGCGACATCTTCAACAGGTACATAAGCTCTTCCAATTAGTGTTGCCCCAATAGGATTGTCATCTTTGACGGTGAATACAATATTTGAGATTAAATGGGCACAGTATATGTGGAAGGACTGATCCCATTGCGGATCTCTCATCATTCTAGTCCTCGCCATTCTAACCTTATCTAAATCAACTGTTGCATAGAGTCGGGAACCACCAATCTTCGACATTTTCAGAAAATTAAAAGAGAATTATTAAATGTAGAAGACACAAGGAAAATAACATATTGAAAATCGAATTTACAAGTCTCTGCGTGGATAAGACCATAATCAGGCAAAGGAAGAAAACAATACCTCAGAAGAGCACGCCATTTTCTTGACTTGGGAGAGAAACCTCTTTCTGCACTTTAATGGTCCAAGAAAACAAAATCACGAGGGTGAAAAGAGTTCAGGCAAACGAAAATTATCAGCTCAATAATAAATAAAAAATGTTTAACTCAGAATTTATTCCAAATAAATTATTCAGCTAATTAGACTACCCCAGGTGGCTGTTTTTATCTTGAAGAAGTTGCTAGGTAGCATAGATTGACAAGTCCATTTATGTAAAAAGATGATGGTAAAAGTTATTAATCTGTGGAAACTAAATTCAGTTAGAGCAAATATAACTTTCATAAAATCATGGGGTGTTTCCCAGGAAACTTCACATGAACTCCTTTTCACATATACATAAAATTTGAATGCAATCTTGACGATCCTTATCCTACACTAAAGTTAAAAACTATGATCATTAATTAACACGGATCCTTGAGAAAAGTTTAGCCTCCACTCTCTTTGAAGACAATCAGAATCATAAGGAAATTTTTATATATGCTTTAAGTAGTTCCAAGGAATAAAGAAACTTGAATACAATGAAGGTGATAATATTGAAAATTTTCCTATTATATTACGCCTAACAAGTCTATACATACAAGCAAGTTGTTTCATGTTCTTTGGAGAATCGTAATCATTGTCATCAAAGGTCATATCGTAGACTAACCTCATTCTTTCCTGGGCAAGTTTTCCCTTTTTCTTGTACCATGGCTAATACCATTTTTCTCATATAAAAGTTCGCTCTATATCTTAAAGCTGTGAGCTTATTTGCACTCATGGGCAAATTACTCCTAATTCTCTCCTCATTTTGATAATATTAATTAGCAACTAAGCCTAGAATTCTAAACAAAAATAATCGGGTAAGTTAAAAAAAATGAAGGGAAAAAAAATACCCTTCGGTATGTTAATAAGCAATTGCATAATGTACCTTTTGTAATGAACCGAATCCACATCCAGTTTGTAGCCTATCAATGTCATATATGGTAACGTGAAGCGTTCCGTGGAGCAAACGTGCCACCATTTCACCCCTGTAACCTCCTAGGAATTATTCAAACCAATAAACTAACAGAACACATGCACAAACAAGAACAAGAAAATAAGCCTGGTCCCATGAGCTAACCTCAAGATTCAAAGGGGAAAGTATGGAGTTATTAAGGCGGCTTCCAACTCAAAGAATTCTTTCAGAGAAACAATGGAAGTTATATAAGTGGTCATTTTATAGATGTGGAAGGAGAGGGATGAAAAGAGAATCTTTCATGAATTATTTCTTGGGATAAAGTAGGAAGAAAGAATGTAATCTCCACAGTATTGCAGTTAGAACTTAGAATAAGTTCCCGCCTTTGCTTCTAAGGAGCCCATTATTTTGCGTAAACCAAAAATCCATAACAGGTTGAGAGTTGCGTAAGTCACATAACATTCATAAAATATTATTTCTATATAGGCCTATCAACTTTTGAACCAGCTTAACAAGCGAAGGTTATACAGTAACAGGCTAGGCCCATATGATTACTCCATCAAATTATTGCCCGAGGAGCATATAATATTATTGGTGCACATATTTAACGAAAAATCTTTGAAAAAAATTAAAAATATATTGCATATATTTAATGATGATATCAAAGAGTTACACTATGAAAAAAATAATTATGAAGACAAACTATAGTTATAAGTTAGGGCCTGAGATTATCTAGAAGTTGAAGGAATCGTAAGGTTATGGTATAGAATGCAAGGGCGGCCTTAAATCAACTAAACTGGTGAACCAATAGATAAATATGCCCACCCACAAGGTTGACATTCCTATGCAAAATCCAAAATCCATCCCCCGCAATTAATTAGACTGACTTCTAAGTCCGTAATTGAGGAAAATTAACCACAACTCTTGTCAACTCTGCAAATGACATTTCAACCTCCAACTAGACTTAAAGACTAACACATTTTGTTGTCTTGGCTAGGTCGACGAATTCATAAGAATTCCATGCATTTGAATTTTGATTTCTTCATTTGGCTAGCTGACCATGTTAATATCATGTTTAAGAACATTTCAATAATGACTGCATCACAGCTAGCTAACCTACAAATTACGAAAATTTTATGTGAACACTGTAGCCTCTAATGTGTTTTTTCTTTTGTGATTTCTATATCCCATTGTAATGTAGCTAAAGACTAAAATTTTATTGGTTGGTTTTGTGTGGGCAAAATGAAGTAGCACGTTATGCATTTATTTCTTCTGGTTAAGAAGCCAGGGTTTTGCTATCGGGTGTGTAGGTGAAATCTTTATTGCGGCAAGTACTAATTACTTTTGGACTTTGAAGCCATTTCACCGACAGAATTGTCTACTTTATATATTAGGGCTATGTATTATGTCAATTTGAGTTCATTTCATTTTTCACATACCCATCTCTGATCACTCTTTATTTATGATATCCCTGCAAATGACCCAGTAACCATAGAAACGATATGGTACAAACAAAGAAGTTCAGAGGTGTCAGGCAACGCCAGTGGGGTTCTTGGGTATCCGAGATTCGCCACCCATTACTGTAAGCTCACCCACTAACATTATTACGTTCCACAAATTAAATCTCCCTTCCATTCATACACATTTTTTCATTATATATATATATATAAATATATATAGTTCATGTTCTTCATCTCTATCTCTCTCTCTCTCTCTCTCTCTCTCTGATATTTTTGAGGTGTCTGTTGCTGCATGTATTCAGGAAGAGAAGGGTATGGCTTGGAACATTTGAGACAGCTGAGGCAGCAGCTAGAGCATATGATCAAGCTGCCATATTGATGAATGGACAAAATGCCAAGACCAATTTTCCTGCCGTGAAATCGACAAATCCTAAAGCTGCTGCAGCTGATCAAGGAACAAAAAGTATTTCGGACTATGATTCTCCATTTCCTCAGAAGGGTCTTTCAGAACTTCTAAACTCAAAGCTTCGAAAGTGTTGCAAAGATTTGTCA
>JAWDEX010000018.1:11487964-11505842 GCA_035221805.1 Trichilia hirta | reverse complement strand
ATGATTCTCCATTTCCTCAGAAGGGTCTTTCAGAACTTCTAAACTCAAAGCTTCGAAAGTGTTGCAAAGATTTGTCACCTTCACTTACATGCTTAAGGCTTGACACCGATAATTCTCACATTGGGGTGTGGCAGAAACGAGCTGGATCACGTTCAGGATCCAGTTGGGTAATGAGAGTGGAGCTTGGGAACCAGAAGAAAACACAATATGATCATTTGGAAGACGGATCGTCGTTTTTACCAGAATCACCATCAACGACGGTTGAAGCTGAACTTCAAGCAGCTGGAAATGGAAGAGATGATGGAGATACGATTGCCATGCAGATGATAGAAGAGCTACTAAATTGGAATTGTCCCATTACCTCTTCTACTATTGGATTTAATTAATTTCCTAATAATCCTCAGAATATACATATATAGCATATCTATGTACATGTGCAACTAAGTTACTGTAAAAGTGCTTCTAGAGTAGGTTGACGCTTAAAGCAAGCAATATCTGGAAGTGATTACTGTTGTTAATTATAAGCAAATAAAACCATAATGAGAAGTTACGTTTGCACTAGTTTGGCTTCCATTATCTGTAATTGAAATTTTATTTTATCACATCTATATACCATCAAGAAAGAAAGCCGACTATTTAATTGTTTCAATAATTTTATTTGATCCCCTCATAATAAATGATAGCTCCCCCGTCAGTTGAAAAATGAACAAGGTAATGGGATACCTCTCTCTAACTAAGCTGATTTTTCTAAAATTATATCCGATCGTGCCATGCTGCGTCAGAAAATATCTATTCAAGTTGTTATTTTATTCACAGTAAACTACTTTAAACCATTTCAGTAGTACCTACCGTAAAATTAAGGAGCAAGCCAATAGGCCCATCGATATAAACTGTCCCTTATGGTCCACCTTCAACACCAATTTTCCTCCTCATCAAGACTCGAGATTAATGTGAAGCAGTAAATAAAATTCCGTACAGTTCCATAATTGAGCTGTAAAGACCAAATCATAAAGAATCCCCGTGTAGAGTTATGGTTCAAGAAAGTCCTTAGATTGTTGAATCTACCATTACTATTACTACCTACCTCTATATATTATATAAAATCTAGAATGTATTGTATAAATGAATTGATATAACTTGTTATATACCGTGTTGTCTATACGTATATATAGAACATCTATATCACAGGATAATTGTACGAAAACCCATATATTTCATATAATGATCACATTAATGGGCAATAAAACGTACTGCTTTAGAGCTTACAATACTATAATTGGTTGATAACAAGATAAAACGTGACCCAAAATGTGGTATAATAATGCCATGAAAGACGTGATTGATGGTGGAATAATATCCCCGAGTAGTTGGGATGATTAATATGTATACGCATTACAAAGAGAGCTACTTATGTTCTGTCGCTCTTGATTTGAAAGGAGGCTTGGATAGAGGTCCTACCATCTATAGGGTTAGGTGAGTTGAAGGACCTAGCATTTGATGCCATCCCGAGCAATAAATAGCACTATGTCAATTCCATTCGTTGTGTCGTCTTATCCAACTTTTTATATAATAGAGAAGACCCTTTTTCTTACGCACATTTGTATATTTTATAATAAGAATATAGTATATCCACGTAATACAACGGACCGTATATTATTATTTTTCAATGTGCATTTATAAAAAAGTGAATTTAAATTGATATTAATATTGGAGAATTACGAAATTTCAGCCTCTGTTGAAAATAGACGCTGATTATCTTTGCGAAACCTCTGATGGCGTTTGGTAATTCTACCACGACTCAGAGAGCATGACTTTGGGGACAACCAGTCCGTCACCTGAAATCCAGTCTGTGTAGAAATTGTAGCAGGAAGAGAGAGAGGAAATAATTTTCGGTTTCTACAGCACTTGACCAAGAAACTAAGTAAATCTCCGCACCAACAATTCTACAACTCAAAAAATTTCAGGGAAAATGTCTCACACTTAACACGAGTCACAGTTGAGGTTCAAGTCTTAAGTCCATGATGTACTGATGATTAACCAATTTACTTTTAGCAACTCAACAGGTCATAAAGGGATTGCCTATAATTCAACAACTTCAATAAAACGTATGGATCGGTTATGGCCTTGCTTAGGGTTACAAACGCTGACAGAATCCATGCATGTAGAAAGAGGCCAACAGAAGATTGACCTGTCTTCATCTCTATAAGGACCAACGGAATAATTGTATCCCCGAGCAACGTACAAAGCATATTATACTGAGATAACATCCAAATTCTCAACCAAAGCATAAAAATTTGAACAACATTTAATTATAATAGGCAAATTACATGGATCATCATATGATCCATAAGTGGTAACTGTTGTAAAGGCAGTACTAACATAATAGAATCAAATGACAGCTTACCTTTAGCAATGGCAGAGTGGCTTGCAGCCTAATAAAGATGTTATAGCCACAAAAAATAGCTGTTAACAGCTCCAAAAGTTAGTCAAATCCTCTCAGCAAGATACCTACCTAAAGAATTGACTGGCTTAGAAGAGTCTGAGTTTCCTGTTCCACGGAACTTAATCTTGATTCGGGCAAGATAATCAGTGGCTATCCAAGCAAAACTTAATAACACAACATTCTTAGCACTATCTTGCTCTTGCATGTCAAGTGACTTGTTCACCCATTTTGGATGGTAAGTAACCTGGTACCAGGCAGATGCCTTTTGTTCATACAACAAGTTCTCATCATCAGAGAGGAGATCAAAATCAGAGTTTATTTTCTCAAAAACTTGCCTAAAATCTTTCTTCAATGCACTGTAAGAATGCTTCAGCCTCTCCTTAAGTTCACCCTGCTTCTTGCTGTTGTATTTGGGCATGGACCAAATGTGACCTGTTACTACCTCTTCTTCCCTACTCACCTTGTACTGTCCCAAAAGGCCATTCAGCTGGCCATCATAAGAACACTTTTGATTCCATGCATCCTCAATGAAATCAGCAGATCCAGGGACCTCAAGATCTGTATCATAGGTTATCCGCACAGGATCAATGTCTACCTTGGACGAAACAGAAATATCTTTGTCATAAGCATCTTTTATCTGCCTATAAAGCCTTCCCAATATTTTGGTCGATTTATATGACTGGTACGCTTCCTTACCCATAAAATCTGGGTACAGTTTTGGTTTCAAATGTGAGGGCATGGTAACAATCTTTCCAGTTTTGGGAAAATCAACAGCTGTGGCAGCTAACTCTGCTAGGAGGAGGCAGTTCTGATCATGAGCTTTATATTCACTGATGTCAGCATGAACAACATGAGCATTGCAGATTGCCCCCAGGTTCTCATTCACCATGTGTCTTGCAAAAAAGTCTACTATGTCCTGTGAAATAAAGACAATTTAAAGTCGGAGTTGTATAGGTGTACTGACAAAAAGAGAAATCATAAACTGAATTCTGCGAGTGCATCTGAAAGCTTCTGTAAGAAATAATAAAATGACCGGAAATCCACCTTTCACTATTTTCGTGGTCTAGTCATACTATTTTGGAATTCACCAATTCATTTACGCAAATTTGTTCCATTCTCTACTTGAAATTCCAATTGCAGACAACAGTGCAGCACTTAGCAGCCTCATGTCAATTTGAGACTGCATGATGGCAGCACAGATATGTAACAATGCCATCAACGTTATTGAGCCTCAAGGGTGACAATTGAGCAGGGTCAATGCATACACTGATACACCACAAATAATCACGTCCACAACTGATAATTTCACATAAGTTCATTTGTTTATGGCAAAAAGCTCTAACATTGTCATGCTCTATGAAAATGAATATGGACACTTGGAATCTGGCATTCTCTTAATAAACATACGTATGCAATTGCAGGTGTTATCTCAATTGCCTTGGTACAGACAAAAAATTTATGAAAAAGCATATTTGTTTCATATTAGATGTACTATGTACATAACTAATGAAGAAAGAGAATACCATATACATATATATTAAATTACCATACATCAGTTAAAGCTAAGTTATAATATCTGAAGAGGGCAATTGTCTACCTGATGATTGACAGGACGGGTCAAAACTTTGGCTTCAGCAGGAGTATACTCCATGGGAGGCCAGCTCTTCTTACTGGGGGGGATAAGATTTTCATCCCAAGTGACAAAGTAGAGGTCCCCATCAAGATCACTTCCAGAAGCTTCATTTGTGTGGGGCCTGTCACCTTTTTGAGGGAAAACGAGGCAATCATATAAATGGTGTAAATCTGGGTGATCAACCGCTTCCAGAATCCTTATATCTCCTGGGTGCAGGCAAGGATTTTTAGCTATAACCACATACCCTTCAATAAATCGTAAATTTTTCCTTGTCTCTGCAAACCTAGAACCATGTTTTGAAAAGCAGTTTTCCAGAGATGGCTCAGACACTTGGATAAAGCATTGGCCTTGTTCCAATACCCCAAGTTCATCCAAACATCCCATCAACCACCTTCCATCAGGGACAAAGATCCTTGCCTTTTCTCTAAGTCCCCAAAGCTGGGCAGCTCTTATACAAGTAAGCATGCCTTGTAGATGAGGTTCTGTCTGAGGCTTGAAACCTGCACTGAGCATTATTGCTGCTGTGTTTCCTTGCTCAGCACAGGTTGCAGTGAGAATCTCAAATGCCACATCTGTGTCAATAAGCATTTGATTCAGTTTAGAAATCATAGATGCCTGCATCATCCAAAATGTTTCATCTGGAACATCCAATGTGGAAAGCAATGTAATGATCTGTCTGTTTAGAAAACCAGGCTGAAACCTGGTCCAAGAACAAATTTCCAAAATGGTGTGCTGAGACTTGAATTTGTTCATGCTTTTCCGCAATGAGAGTCGAATCCCATCATCTTTAGCTGGCCAACAGGCCACAACTCCTTTGTAACCAGCGTATCTAATTTGATAAGCGCAGGGTGGAGGGCTCACATCCAATTTCAATTTCTCTGCTACCTCCATCGCAAGATCAGGAGTGATCGTTCCAATACCATCTGAGAAAACATATCCATTCCTCTCAATATCTGGAAGCTCAGAATCAACTTCCAATGATGGCACCTCAACTGTTGCATATGTAGAAGAGAAGCACTGACCCATCCTAGCAGCGCACTTTGCAATATTCCTGTCTGTAAACCTCCCCATCCAATTTTTAATGTCCAGCACAGTAATCTTTCCATTTTCAGCAAAAAACCAGGCAGAACGATCTCTCAGTTGATTGGATGAGAAGGCTAGAAAAGAATATTTCCGTCCACATAGATGGAACCCATTATTGAGAATGTTCTTCACCCTCTTGAATACTCGAGTTTTCTGTGAGAAGGAGTTTGATGTAATGTCCCTCACAATAGGGGCAACATAACAGGTGAGAACATTTGCATTCATAGTCCTCATGCCTTCGTCCATAAAGGTGACTCTTAAAAATCGATCAGCAACATCTTTATATTTCCTAACAACCCTATTAGAGAGCTCAACTTCTGGTGGCAGACAGTATGCTTTAGTTGGAGTAATAACCAACCTTCTGATTTCAGCAATATCATCCATCTGCTTAGGAGTATTGTAAAGCTTGGGATACTTAAGTAGCCACTCTTGAACAGCTTTCAGCCTCTTATAGGCATCAAAAACAGGCCGTTTATAAGAATAGATGTGACGCAATGCAGCTTCATTGACCTCCATAGGATGACTCCTCAGTTGATCAAAGAAGCTGTAAGATAGCTGGTGTTGATTGAATATTCCTTTGTGCATTACAGCATTCACCAGAAACATTATCTCAAAGGCTATTCCTTCCTTGTACTGAATACAGAAAAAGGGATCTGTCACCTTTGACTCAAAATCAGGTTCATCTCTAATTGTAAGCGGACACCTAAGGCAATCCTCTTGCACCCTCTGTTCTCTAAGATAATTCATGACCTTCTTTAGCTTCCCACAATGACGACCAGAGATGGAAATCCGATAAGAATTACAGCGACCAATTGCCCCACTGGGTGTAAAATCTGTTGTTCGAATCCAAGGATCATCATCATCCAATAGATCGAATGGAACAAGGACCTCTATGTCATCATCAGCAGTTCTATACCAGACTTGAGGAGAAGAAGCCAGCTGCAACAAAATTACTACACAGGGCCAATTAGAATATTGCTTGATATTATTGATTTCCCTCACCAAGAATTCCACCTTAAATTCACATTTAATTACCGCATGCTTGGAATAGCCTTTGATAGAGAATGCAGTGTCTCTAGAAAAACAAAATTTGCATGTACCATCAAAAGGATCCACCAGAAAATCAGTCCCTGAAACAGGTCCTCTCCATCCAGTGAGGAATTCATCCCGGGTAACTAGTGTACCAATTTCAACAAGCACGTCTGGTAACTTAAATGGAGTTGATGTCCTCCCTCTCTGATTCAAACGGAATGGATTTTCAGGGCCCAAACTGACCTTCAATGCTTGATTGTTCAGAAAGAGCTCACAACGCCCGTCAGCAGCTACGGCACGAGTCACGTAGCTAGGCATGGCAAAATGCACAAATGCATGGGGCTCAACCTTCTCATAATCATCCATTGTTTGAATTTCTGCAGTATTTGTTATAGAAAAATCAGGGTACGAGTCTGGTGGGGTCCAAGACGTTTTCAACCTGCAACGCCACACACCTCCAACTTCAGCTTCCAAGAATTTGACAAGTTCTATTGCTTTGACGTGTCTGTCAAATCCACCAAAACTAACTTGAGTGTCCACTGTATTCTTCTCACTTTTTTCTGGCTCCATCTAGTCTGAAAAATATCCACCACTTCAGTTAACAAATACAATATTAAGTGAAATCTTCAGATGAAAACCTGTCACAAAAACCAATTATGCATTAGACAACCAAGCTATTGTGATTGTTTAACAGTTGCATTCATATCTAACCCCATAATAAATGCAGATAGTAAGAAATAAAACCATGTGAGGATGAGAATAATGGAGAACATAATGAACCTTAATGTTTTAGTTATCAAAACATGAGGCCAATAGCAACAGCTAACTAATAATGTAAAGTGATAGCTGAGGAAATATAATCAGCCAACCACACCCTTCTACAACATCATAACTTCATGCAATCACTAGAGAACAAAAAGATATAAAATTCATTATCTTCACTTTTTTTCGTGCTCTTTCTCGGCAACTGTAAAGGTAGCATACATATCAAGACAAACAATTAGAATGAACCAAGCCAAAGAATGGATATTGCCTTCTCCTACTAAAATCAAGCTGTACTTAAGTTTGGTGAGTATGGAAGGTAAAAGAAAATAAATTTAAATTCAAATATTACCGGAGCCTTCATTGTTCAAAACCTGGTCAGTCAAATTTAACTTTAAAATATATCTCTATTGTTCTAAATACAACACAAATTCCATATATTTTAAATTTCCGGCAGAAATTTCAAACACAACAAGATTACTAGCATCCTTTCAAAATAATCTAAGGAAACAAACATGTATTTTGTTTAATTTCATTACGCTTCCTCCATAAACCAAGAAACTGATTAGTTAAGTTAATTAATTCCAATTATGATACCCGGCAAGAACATAGAACCCCTACAGTAATCTATAAGAACGGATATAGCCTTCTTCTATTAAAATCAAGCTGTACTTGAGTTTGGTGAGTATGGGAGGTAAAAGAACACAAAATTAAATTCGAATATCACCAGAGCCTCCATTGTTCGAAACTTGATCAGTCAAAATTAACTTTAAAATATATCTCTATCGTTCTAACATACAACAAAAATTCCATACATTTTACATTAGCACCAGAAATTCCAAACATGCCAAGATTACTAGTGTCCTTCCAGAATAATTTAACGAGAAAAAAAAAATGTATTTTGTTTAATTTCCTTGCCCTTTCTTCATAAACAAAGAAACTGATTAAGTAAGTTAATTAATTCCAATTGTAGGATGCCCAGCAAGAAAATAGAAAACATCCGCCCCAAAAGAATCTATAGAAAGACAGTAATTTACAAGAACAATCCTTTGACAAGAAAATGCACAATTTAGTTCCTCCGACGTTTTCTCGGGAACCGAACACGAACTTCGAGTTCAAGATTCCATCATCCACCGACCATTACAAGAAATTTCAAGAATTTATAGCGGAACCATGCCATAATAAACAAAAATCTTTACGAAGGGAAACGCCACTAACCTTTAGAATGGCGATCGCAGGAGAGGGAGAGCAATGCTTGATACAGTAAGAGAGTGTCAGTTGCGGACGACAAGCTGAGAAGGAGACATGGATTGAGCGTGTTTATTTATAGGTGTGTTCGACACTGTCGTCTTCTGAAGCAAGTTTTATGAGAGATACAGAGCATTGGATTGACTGTGAGTGGTTTCTTTTTCTTTTTCTTTTTCTTTTTACTTTTCTTTTCTTTTCTTTTCCCTCCCGCGTCAAAACTCGTACCGCAACTATCCTATGGAATGAAGATTTTCCATTTCAACGGCTAAGGTTAGCTTAAAATTTTTTGACTGATGAGAGAAAGTCAAAAGGTTGTAAATTAGCCGGATGGCCCAAATATGCATGTTATTCAAGTCGGTCCGGATCGGTCTAAAATAAAAAATAATAAGCCAGCACGGTACATTAGGTTCAATTCATTTGTGCTGCGTGGGGCCTATATTTTGGATTTTTTGACCTGGCCCAGAAATTTTTTTTAAAAAAAATTAATAAAATTAAATATTAAAATAATTATACACTATGTTTTTAATTTATAAATATTATTATATGATGTTATTATTTATGGATGAAAGCATGAATTATTATACTTTAATTAAAATTTAATTTTAATAATTAATAAATAATTAAAACTAACTGTATTTATGAATTACATAAGTTAATGAAAAGGAAAAGTCAACATATAACTTTTTTTGTAATAATTAAAATAAAAATTGAAGGTTATTCGGCCATTAGTTAGAATAAAAATACAAGTAAAACTTGTAATATTATAAATTCAACAATTAAATTATTTAATTATACCATTATTAAAATACAACTTAATTGGATACAATTAATTAAAATAAATATAAACGAATATAATTAGTTTAAAAAATACAATATAAATAAATAACATTAATTACATTAGGAGAAAATTTGAATAAAATATTATCTTGTTTATTATTCCCTAAATACTTATTCGTATATCATGTGAAATTCTTCTATTGCGTTGTTTATTTACTATAGTGGCATTACAGATTTTATTGATCATTCTATAATTCATTTAACAATGTAAACGATCTAATCTCCAGTATCTATTTATATTTTTATTATTTTGATTTGATTCTTTTTATTATCTGAAATTGCATCCCAAAAAAATTGAGATGGGTCAGATGAAGAGTAGAGAATTATGAAGTGGTCCATATAATTTCACTGTGTTTCTTATCCGAATCCAAAACTATGGATTAAGCAATGCAGTTAGATAATCAAAATGAATAATAGTAGAGGTTGGGCTTCACACAAATCTATTTGAAGAGACAAAATAAAAAAATAAATATTGTGAACCTTGGAAGCTGGTGATGGAATTAGGTAATGACAATCTTCATTGCTCAAAATTCTAGTAGCTAAACTAACCCTTTGAATGCTACCCTCTTTTCCTCCCTATACAATTGAAGAAGATCATATATTTAAATAAAGATATGTCAAAAAATGTGGGTGCAAAAGTGAATAAAGTTTGGGTTTAATTAAATTATTTTTCTTTGTATTTTAACATAATTTAAATCAATTCTAATGTTGTAAATATAAAAAGAGTATATTATAAGAATTTGAGAGGGTGAGGGTGGGTAATATCATCATTCAAAAAAAAAAAAAAAACATAAATTATAATAATGGTTATTGTAGTAGATAAATAAATAAAGATATATGACTACACATTCACAAGATAATAAATTTATTTAATGTAAATGAATAAAATTATTTCTTATTTTATTAAAAACAAATTTATTCACTCAAATGCAATGAATGGAATATAAGACATTTTTCATGCGAATCTTCCTTCCTTTTTTTTTATTAATAAAATATTAAAATTCCCCTTCTTTCGCAAGAAATGTAATATTCGGTACCAATCAATATCATAATTCATAGCCCTCTTCTTTTGTCACAACATTTGAACCACTCAACATCATACATGTACTAAATCAATTATTACAAATAATATTATCCAATATTTAATAAAAATTGATGCAAAGTCATAACATATCAAAATAATTTTGTCCCAATTCAATGAAAAAAATAAAAATAATGGAAACCTTATGATAGCGAAATATGATTTGACCTTATCTCTCCCTCTCTCTTTCCAAATGCCAAAACTTTATAAATTCATTCACAACAATTTTTGAACTATCCATTAACATAATTTAATTTATTTAGTCCTTGACGCATTCATCAGCTTGTCCTTATCGAGCATGTTTAATACATGGCCAGTACCTAGTCCTAGACCATGACTCCGAGCTCTATATTGTAAGAAAATACGGAGCATCCTGCCCAACCCTATTAATAAAATGAACTCAGTCATTAACATATGCAATGCTTTAGAATTTGCAAGTTGTAAAACACTATAGAATATGAGTTTGGCCCCACGAAAAATGAATCAAAAGTGGAGCACCTAAAATGAAAAAATTGTACGTCATTAAGAAATAATTCAATTAATTTAACATTTTATTATAAAAATAAGAAATTAAAGATGGATTATTATCATACCAATTTTAGTGAGAAAAAAATTGTAATTTTTATGTATGTTGTCTTAATTTTTCATATATATTTTTAAAAGTAATACTAAAAATTGAAATTACGTCTTAATATTTTATATTTTAAATGAATTTAAATTTTATGTTTTAAGAAAAATAGGTAAAATTTTATAATAATAAAAAATAAATTATATGAAATATTTGACAATAATATAATTTTATCACATTAATTTATGTAAATTTATATTTTAAGTATTATTAAAAAAAGTTGGTTTACCTTTTAATACATGGCAAAATTGTATATATTATGCAATAGAATTTTATTAGTTGTTATATAAAAAAAAATTATGCATACAAGTAATAACTGCGGAACATATAATATTATTGGGTCAAGTTATGGTGCATATAAATATGTTGCACAGTATTTTTTTAATTTTTTTATTTTATTAGAAATTTTATAAAAATATAGTCCAAAATTAAAAATCACAATTAAAGAGTTGGAGATAAAATAGAAGAGCAAGAGTTTATGGTGCATAATGGTATGGCCTATGGTACATACAATTATGCACCATAGCCATAGAGTTGCCCCCATATTATTTTGCATGGACAAATTTATTATTAATAATATTATTAATTTTAAGTAATCAAATAAAAGAATTTTTTTTGAATAAATAACGTCTTTGAAAAAATAGCATTTTTTTGCCCTATCAATTCCTTGTTTTATGGGCTCTAGTTTATTCATCAATTTCAAATTTGAATTTGGATCAATTATTTGATTTTTGTGAATTTGATTTGGTCTTTGATTTCTAATGTTTGGGATTTTTGTTTGAAGAACAAAACAAAATGGTTTAATTATAATTATAGATTATTTTTGTATAGATAAATATTGATAAAATAAAAAATAATATATGAACTTAAAAAAAAAAATAGTTAGATTGATTAATTGGTTTGTGCTTTTGCTTTTGCTTGTGTTTGGAATTTTTTTTTTTTATTTAATAAAAAATGGTTTGATTTCAACTAAATCATTTGATAAAAAATGGGTTATTTAGAGTTGTATTTAATATTTTTATTTAATTTTGACTTTCAATGGACGATATTAAAAAAATTAATCATAGTGTTTCTTGAATTGATAAATTTCAAAACCCGAGGGACAAAAATAATAATAACCCGCATGAAAAACTTAAAACAGTTGCACCTAGGGCGGAATGCACGATAACTCTGCCTAGAATTTCTTTAAAAGGAACCAATTAAAAGAAGACCAACCCGAATAATGAATAACTCTTTTGTGCGGCTGAGAGACGGAGATGGGAATGAGAATATCCGCATTCCCATGGGACGAATATTCCAATTTCAACTCTCCATGAAAACAAATCCATTGAATTTTTTTTCAATTATTTACTAATATTACCTGCAATATCGCATGAAAGCCTTCTCGATCACCCGAATTTTTCATCTGTTTAGTAGTTGACAAAAAACGGAAATTAACTGCAGGGATTAGGAACATGAAATTTTGGAAAAGTCTGAGCATACTGATCGAAGAGACGTTACCTGATTGGAGGGACAAGTTCTTGTCGTACAAGGATTTGAAGAAGCGTTTGAAATTGATATATCCCAAAGAGGGAGAGAAGCAGCAGTTGAATTCTGATGGCGATAGCAATAAAAGGCGCAGATTAGAGGGACCTGAGAAAACGGAGAGCGGAGATTGTGCGAGTAGTAGGGAGGAGAATGAAGAGACGCAGGTCAATCAATTCGTCAAGTTGTTAGAAGATGAGATGGAGAAGTTTAACGCGTTCTTTATGGAAAAAGAAGAGGAGTATGTTATCAGATGGAAGGTATCTTATTTATTAATTTATTTATCTTCTAAAAAGGAATTTAAAATTTTGCTGGTTTATAATTAGTGTTAAGGTTTGTTTGATTAGATTCTTGTCTAGATGTAAGAAACTTTATTTTACGTGTTTTTTCATGGAAAATATTTGAAATTGTGTAATAAAAACTGTCTCGAATATGAGATGTACGAACTTTGGCTAGAAGATAAAAAACTTTGTGTACGGGGAATCGAAGTATACACATTTTTCTTTGAGCTTTGTTTATCTTTACTGATCCTGGCATTTGAGTTTGATTTTTACGGCATGTGCTGAATGTGTAGCCGGTGGTTCTTCTGTTTGTGAATGATTAAAAGTGTTTCTTACATGTGATTCACACGTGCTGCATTTGATGGCATGGAATTTGTGAACAGAATTAGAATTGGATGGAACTAGAGACTGGGATCTATAGCTTGACTCAATTCCAAGTAAAAGATATTGATCCCCTGCTATTGATTAGATTTATTTGGAAGGTTTATTTCTCGTGTTTACTTTCATAATTCTTTAATGCTTTTGTTGAATGTGTTTATTGCTGTGGGTTGCATCTTGTGCTTGTGGTGAGGAAGGGCTTCATTTAATGTGCTGAAACTAGAATGTTTTTTTGCCTGCGGCTGTGGTTGAAATGTAGGAGTTGCAAGATAGGTTAGCAAAGGCCAAGGATTCAAATGAAGAGTTAATGAAGGTAGGGAGGGAGATAGTGGATTTTCATGGAGAGATGGTTCTGTTGGAGAATTACAGTGCCCTTAACTACACAGGTATCTTTCTTTCTCTTCATCCGTTTACTCAGTTTTAAGTTTGTTAAAACTGGTGTTTTTGGTTGCCGATCTTCATATGATCCTGCACTCATAAAACGAAAAAAAAAGTGTTGCTGGTATTTTAAATGATTATTACTTCAATAATCTTGTGAATGCATCTCTTATGATAATGCTATTAACCTTTCTGTCATTAACTACCAAGGCCTGCCATAAAAGAAGAGATTGCTGTATATATGGTTGGACTAATTGACAAGAAGTTGTGTTAATAGTTTGAACAAGGTTTTGGTTGGAAGGAACAGCTTAAATTCCATTTTCTCTTCTAGTTTTAATGCCAATCTGATGGGATTTAATAAATATTTTTGTAGTTGGGATTAATTGTCCCTAGTGCAGGATGAATGTTATAAACAGTAAAATATTTCGTACTTGGGAAGAGACTTTATTTCAGAGCACGTGAATGAATTTCTGTCAACGTAAATGGATTGTACGTGAGGAGTATTTCTTCGTTTTGAATCCCTTTGTGACCATCTCTTTGATGATTGAAATAAAATAGTTGCATGAGTTAACTAGTTCTGAAATTGCAATCATTATGGTGCAATTGTGTGCAGTAAGAGGTAAAAAAGGGAAAGGAAGGTTGGGGGACTTGATTCTTTTATGTAGCTGGATTCTGGTAGTGAGTTGGAGGAATCAGAATATTGGGTGCATGTAGATTCAAAACTAGTTTTAATTAGCTGAGACCTTGGCGATGTGTGATATCAAAAATGAGAAAGCATATTCGATAGAGAAAGAAATTAGCCATCAGATGTTTGTTCGAATAAACAAAAAAAATGGTTTTTTGCTTTTGAAGTTGATTTGTTTTTCTTGTTTTGGAAGTTTAAAAGAGAAAAATCATCTTTTGATCCTGATTTGCCTTGTACAGGAATAGTGAAGATATTGAAGAAATACGACAAGCGAAGTGGTGCTCTCATTCGCTTGCCCTTCGTGAAAAAGGTCTTGCAACAACCATTCTATACTACGGATGTGCTTAACAAACTTGTGAAGGAATGTGAGACAATGCTTGATGGCGTTTTTTCCATGAATGAACCATCTGCCTCGTCCAAAGCAACTGAAGGAAAAGGAAGCTGTGACTCCAAAACATCTACTAATAAAAGAGAGAGGCCTCTCCCAGGTTTGAAAGAGCTCGCAGAGATTGAACACATGGAAAATATGTACATGAAGCTGACACTGTCAGCATTACGTGTCTTGAAGGAGATTCGATCTGGAAGCTCAACAGTAAGCATGTTTTCATTGCCTCCTCTGCAAAGTAATGCTATGGAAGATGACTGGAAGAAAGTTCCTGTCCTAGAGCAAGCAGCCAAATAGTTTCCTAATTTCATGGAGAATGTTTGCGGGTTGGGACCTTCAGCTGTTCTTTTCACCCTTTTCTTTTAATCTTTTCCCTGCTTACATATACTTTAAACTCTTGTAAAGATCTATACAACTGTTGTGTGTTTAAATCCATTTGCTCTTTGATTCCATCTATGGATGACCTTTCGTGTAGAAATTTTTAATTGCTAGGAGGGTGTGAATTGATCTATTTTGTGAACCGTAAACTGATACATTTGGCTTCGAGTGTCAATATTGCCTGCGGTTTCGGGGTGTCTACTTGTTTGCCTCCCTTGGCAGAGAAGTGGTTTTGCTTTTGGAGTCTTCTGTTTGTTTTTTTGGGTTATAATAATTTATGTTTTGAATTTTGAATTTAAACAAAACAAATCAAAAAGTTTTCATTTTTTATTTTTTCGCAGAATTTGAAATTTTAGCAGTAATATGAAAGCAATAGTAAGAATCTTGTGTATAGATTCTACTTTGTTATTTAATGTTATATGTATCAACACAAGTAACTGCGCCTGTAGCTCAGTTGCTTCTGTTTTTCTGGTCCCTCGCATAATTCAAACAGGATATATAAATTTTCATTTTGTGTTATATATGAGTCATAATTTTTTAATTAAAAATATAATTGATCTATTTTTATAAAGATAGTTCTTATATATTTTACTTAACTTTCAAAAAAGTTAGTATATTTAGCTTTGTAGTTGATTTTTGAGTGGGTAGAAAATTAACCAAGCTTAGTTGAATTATTACAGTGAATTATCAAGTTTCATTTTGTTTAGAAGTTTAAAAGTTAAATTTAATTGAAATTTAATTAAATTTATATTTTTTATAATTGATTTGATTAATTAAAATATTTAATATATTTAAATTTGACTCAATTAAATTTAAATATTTATTTTTTAAAATTATTATTATAAAATTTAAAATTTATTTGATTCGATTACATCTTTAATAAATATTTAATTAAATTTGTTAACTTACCAATTTATTTATTATTGTAATCTAATTCAACTCTAAGAATTATTCGAATTTAATTTAATTATTATTAAGTCGAATTCGAATATTTATTAAACCGAGTTATTAGTTCACGATGAATTTGATCTACTTATATTTTATGCGTGAGAGATTTTTTTTAAGTTAATATTTAATTATTTAAATTAGTCTATTTAAATTAATTAAAATTATTTATATTTTTAATTTAATGTGCTTTTTAAAATATTTTTTACTTAATAAAAAATAAAAATTTAAATTTTTCATGCGAAGTTACTTTGTTCTTTTTATTAGAAAACTTAATTTAGCTAAAATCTAAATTAGAGTGAAGTTACGTTTATTTCAACTTTTTTGCCCTAAATTCTAAATTTTGCTAAAAATTTTACATTACACAGTAACACAGGTTTCTCAAAATTACGTTGAATATTGATACATAACCAAGTTCATACATTTTTTTAAATAAGAACATAATTAGTTTATATGTGTCACATAGATTACTATGGCTCTTTTGTATAATACCATTAAATGGCCTCTAATTTCCAAGTAATTAGTGTCAACTAAGTTGTAAATCCTGGCTATGAACACTATTTGTTCGAATGACTAACATTAAATTAGAATCAAACAGGTTTTATTATATTTTAACATTATTACATTAGCGGCCTATTGATATCAAACAGGTGTTTGTATATTTTAAAATTGTCCTAATCCCAGCTTTGGTTTTCTTTTATGCAATTAGAATAATTTAATTGGAGTTAAACAAAAATTTCCAAACAATGAGTTTTTCTTTCCTTTGTTAATCCAATGTTTAACATGAGAGTGGGACAACCTTCATCTACTTTCTTCTTATATGTTTATTAATTATTTATTTTATTTTATTTAAATAATTATTTATAACAAAATGAACTCCTTTCATTTTTAATTTAAAAATAAACTACAATGCAATTTTCTAAATTAATTGACAACCATTTTACTGCAATATTATTTTAAAATTTTAATAAACTTATTTCAAGATATTTTTTACAAAAAATAAAAAATAAATTGTTAATTTAATAGGAATAGTGCTAAAAATAGTGATACCGATTTTCTACTTCTTCAAACCAGTTATGTGAATGACCTCACATTCACAAATTCTTCTTCAAATGAATTTCAAGGTTGTGACCATTGACCCTTCAAAGCCGATCACCGAAAGGATATTCCATCGTGATACTCTCTCAAGCTCTAGTCAGATTCCTATTCTGGTTTACTTTCATGGCGGTAGTTTTTGCGTTGGTTCAACTATATGGTTTGGTTACTACCATTTCCTTGGAGACTTCTCTGTTGCATCCCAATTCATTGTCCTTTCTGTGATTATCGCTTGGCACTGGAGAATCGTCTCCCTGTAGCATATAATGGTTGTTACTGTTCATTTGAATGGTCATGTCACCAAGTAAACTCTGAACCGTGGCTGGCTAAAGCTAATCTTTATCGTTTGTTTCTCTCTCTTGACAGTGCTGGAGGGAACATGGCACATCAAGTTGCTATCAGAGCATTGAGGAGAGTTAAAATATAGGAAAACAAAGACAAAAAGAAAGAAATGGAGATGATATCGATTTTCTAAAATATTCAAGTTTTCCGGTTCAAAAAAAAAAAAAAATCAAAGCACAGACATTTGTTTTTATATACAGAATAAAGGTTGAAGGAAGAGAACAAAATTTTCTACACAATTACACGTGTAAGTATCTAAGAAAAATAATCTAATCATAACCTTCCTTTTCTCATTTCCTGATAATTAGCAAAGCAGTTATATGTCACCGGTAAATCTTGAGACATATTGAAAATGGAATTATCCCTCTGCCAGCTTGCTAAGTTGGTGACAAATTTTGTCTTGTAGCTTACTTCTTTAGCTGGGCTTAGATCAATCAATGAAGTTGGATTTCGATCCAGAAGGACAGCAGACTGAGCTTCAATTTTGTATCCTTTATTTACAGGCTGTTCTTCAACATGCTCCCTCAAGATGACAGTTCTGGGAAGAACTTTCAACTTGTGTATGAAAGAAGTAAATTTGTCAAAAGAGAGAGACTTAGTGAGAATGTCTGCAACTTGATATTCAGTAGGTACATAACGAATTTCAATTTCACCGTTGGCCACTTTATCTTTGATAAAGTGCAAATCGATTTCAATATGTTTGGTTCTTGAATGTAGAATTGGATTTGAAGCTATGGCAG
>JAWDEX010000018.1:11457007-11478951 GCA_035221805.1 Trichilia hirta | reverse complement strand
AAAATCAGATGAGGGCTCACAAGTTGCTATTGTTTCAAAGGAAGACTCTTTCACTCTGAGGGGAAAATAAAAGAGTTGATTAATGAGACACTTGTTTGGTGATTCTGAACAAAAAAATTTTTCCTTGAAAAAAGTGTTTGATTCAAAAGGAAATGTGGACTCATCAAACCTAACATGTCTTGAAATATAAATTCAATCTAAATAATGAAGGACACATTGAGAGGTGTGAAAGTTAAACTTATGTTTGCTGTATGGCCTCAAGATAGGATAATAAGCACAGCCAAATTTTCTAATCATTGAAAGATCAGGCTTGATTTTGATTAGTTTTCAAATGGAGTCAAGTTATCTAGTGTGGGATTAGAGGTTTTATTAATGATATAAGTTGAAAAACTAAAAGCTTCATTCCAAAACCTCAGTGGCATACTAGCTTGTGTAAGGATAGATAGGCCAGTTTCAGAGATGTGTCTATGTTTTCTCTCAGTTTTTCCATTTTGGTGGCTTGTGTGAGGACATGCATACCTTAATTATATCCCTTCACTTCTAAGAAATGGCTTAAATGCTCTAAATTCACCTCCCATATCACATTGTAATGCTTTGATATGTCTCTCTAGTGTCTTTTCGGTTTGATTTTTAAATGAAATAAAAGTGTTCAAGGCTTCTGATTTTTGAGTTAAGGGAAACAGCCATGTATAGTTGCTGTAGTCATCTACAAAGATGATATAATACTTGTGTCCTTGGCTGGAATGCATTGGAGAAGGTCCCCAAAAGTCAGTATGTACTAATTCTAATGGTGCATAAGTTTTGGTTTCAGAAATTTTGAAGGAAAGTTTGTGCAATTTGCCAAGTTAACAGGCATTACAAAGATCTAAACTAAAACTTTTATTAGAATAAGGAACCTTGCAAGAAGACAATGTGTTTTTGAGTGCCAATACATTAGGATGTCCTAATCTCTTGTGACAAATTGACAAATCAGTTTCAACATTCATACATTTACCACTGGAGTTTACACTTTTTGAAAATGAAACAGAAAACATAGATTCTGGTTTTGAATTTTTAATATAAGACAGATTAGAAAATGGGATTCTAGAGTGATTTGATTTAGAATTCAAATTATTTTCCTTGAATAGCAACCTATAAAGTCCACTTTCAGCTATTCCCTGCAGAAGCACTCTCCCCTGAGCTTTGTCCTTAATAAAGCAAAAATCACCACAAAACAAAACCACAATGTTATTGTCACGCAGTAATTGAGAAATACTAATCAGGTTCTGGGTTATTTGGGGTATGAACAAAAGATGTTTCAAAAGTATCTTGTTGCTTGTTTGTTTGTCAGAAATAATCAATTCTGCATTACCTGTGTGTGAAATTCTGAGTTTTTGACCATTACCAACAAAGAGCTTTTCTTTACCATTATACTCTTCAGCTAAGTTCAAATTGCTCAGGTTGTTTGTGACGTGATTGGTTACACCACTGTCCAAATACCAAGAGTTTTCTAAAGGTTGATGAATAGTTGTAACTTAAGATCCTCTATTGTCTGATTTTGTACTGGTTTGAGGTTAATACTCTCGATTAAACCTGCGCCAACAAGCAGCAGCTATATGACCAGTCTTGTTACAAATTTGACACACTGGTTTGTTGGTTTTGAAGCTTCCTCTCCCTTTTTCTTGTTCTTGCATCATATTAAAATGCGGTTGAGGGTTGTTTATTGGTTTTACTTGATTGTTCCAAATCTTTTTGGGAAAGTTGTTTCGATTTGTAGAGTGTGTAGTTATGTTTGCCTAAAAGTTCATATTCACATTTCCAGTGGCATGATCCTTTTCAAGCATACTTTCATAGCTTAGCAGCAATCCATACACTATCTTGCAAGGAAATCTTAGGTACTTGAGTAGAAATATTGATTTTTAATGGATTATAGTCATAACCCAGTCCCTCCATTAAAAACATAACAAGTTCATCATCAGACAAGGCAGTACCTGTAGCTCTTATGTTTTATGCTAGCATTTTCATGGTATTGTAGTATTCATTCATTCCCAAAGATCTCTTTTTGGTGTTTGATAGCTGTGATCTCAGCTGCATTACTCTAGCAGTAGTCTGGGCTAAAGATTATTTCTCAAGCACTGTCCATACTTCATGAGATGAGTTGCATTGAAGAGTGGTTCCTAATATGCTTTCAGTCATAGAAGAGAGCAACCAACCCATTAAAACTTGGTCTTGTTGAATCCAGGTCTGAAAATCTGGATTTATCATGGTTGAGACATTGTTTCCTTCATCTGTCACTGCTATCATTCTCTTGGGTGGTAGGTTTGTTCCATCAAGGAAGCCCATGAGATCATTAGCTCGAACACTTGGTAGAATTTGTGATTTTCATAACAAATAATTTGTGTTAGTGAGTTTGATTGGAGCTGTGAAAACAAAGGCAGAGTTTTTGGGTCCAGGACGATTTTGATTTGTATTCTGAAAGGTTCCAGAAATGCTAGAGCTCTTGCTATATTGGCTCTGATACCAAGTTAAAAAACAGGAAAACAAAGACAAAAAGAAATGGAGATGATAATGATTTTCTAAAATATTCAAGTTTTCCAGTTCAAAAAAGGAAACAAAGCACAGACATTTGTTTTTATATACAGAATAAAGGTTGAAGGAAGAGAGCAGAAATTTCTACACAATTACATGTGTAAGTATCTAAAGAAAATAATCTAATCATAGCCTTCCATTTCTTTTCCCAGTTCCTGATAATCAGCAAAGCAGTTATATGTCACGAATAAATCCTGAGACACACTGGAAATGGAATTATCTCTCTGCCAACTTGCTAAGTTGTTAACAAATTTTATCTTGTAGCTTACTTCTTTAGCTGGGCTTGGATCAATCAATGAAGTTGGATTTCGATCCAGAAGAACAGCAGGCTGACCTTGTATCCTTCATTTGCAGACTGTTCTTCAGTAAGGAGCAATGCTCTTGATGTGAAGATCAAAGGATTATTTCCAGTACATCCTTATTTTGAAATGAAAAGAAAACCCAAAAACAGATGGCTAATGGAAAAGAGGCAGATGTGGCAATGAATGATAGGTTTTGGAGACTAAGTATACCAAAAGGGTCAACCAGCGATTATTTTGGATGTAACTTTGAGAAACAAACTATGTCTGTGAATGATGGAATCAGTTTCTAGTAGTATTAGTAGTTTACGTGGCTGGCTTGGATTTCCTGAAGGAAATGGGTGTCATGTATGCAGAGTTTCGGAGAATAAAGAGGTTAAGGAGGTAAGGCTTGTGGAAGCCAAGGGCGAGTTGCAAGTGTATCATGTACTTTACCCTCAATCTGAGGCCATTCGTCTGCTGCAACAGCAGATTTTTGAGCTTACAAAGAGTTATTAACATCCTAGATGCTAATAACACAGTGTCATGCCACTAGCATGTCAATAACTTGCAGACCTAAAAAGATTTTCTGGTTTCATTTGGAGTAACCAAAATCTATAACCTTAATTTAGTGACTATATTTAAATGCTAACTTCTCTATCCTTAAATGCAATCATAATCTTCTTAAAATAAATGCAATCAATAAGAGAATATTTAATTTCAAATTATGTTTAAAATTCTTTCATAGACTTCTTTACAAAGGATGAAGATGAAAAGAGGCAAGCAGAGTTATGACAACTAATTTTTTAGTCCATGCAACAAGAAGGAATGCAGACTACATTGCCTCAGATCATCCAATGACATTGAATCAGACTAAGATGGCAACAATTATTGCCATAGACTTGCCATGACACGAGATGAAAAGTTTTGGTACAAAGCATAACATCTGTAATTGAAAAGCAAGTGTGGGAACCTTTATACATATTGATGATCATGGAATTTATACAATAAAAAATTCGCATTGTAGTACCTACGTAGAAGCATACATTACCTTTGCATTAACATAACTTGCTATGGCTAGTATATGCATCCCAACTAATAACCATCCATTTGTAAAATATAAAAACTTTGAGGTGCAATCTGGATTATTTAAAGACTGGGTTTCAAATTTGGCACTCACAGAGAAACTCGGGCAGCACTTCACTCATCAAAAGTACTCAGAAAACCATCAATGAAGCCAGCTCCAATGCAATTCCCACATAGAATGCGCTTTTTGCCTCTGCAAGAAAACTTACGTATTAATTCATGCATTCACTCAGGCATAAAAATAAGTAGTGTGGGACTGAAAGTAGATTAAAGATAATGAAAGACAACCATAAAACATGTTGAAATGATTACCTGCAAAGCCAACATGAATCACCAGGTTTAAATTGTCCATTAAAGGGTCTGCAGAGTTCACTCCACTATCTTTGCATGGAGAGCACTGAACAGCACCTGGTATCAATAAAAATCTAAACATTGCCCGCATAGCATTATATCCTTCTCTTTTTTTGATCGCTTATATCCTTCTATTTTCTTAGAGTAAAAGATTGTTCTTTTCTTTTTCATTTTTTGGCAAAAATAGCCATGTTTTATTTCCATTATAGAAAAATCACAATATTTTTACATCTTTAATTCCTTATAATTTATCCAAAATTCAAAATGGATTTAAAACAAGAACAAACCAGAGCGAGAACAGGAACAAAATTTAACTGTATTCCACTTTATTTACCAAAGGCAAACTCGCAATCTCAACAGATCCAAAACCCAGTGCCAAGCACATTTCATTCTCAGCCAGAGACCAACAACTTTCTTCACACTGTTTGAAATTTGCAAAATTGTCTTACAAATTCTGAAAAAAAAAAGGTAGTGAATATTCCATTAAGTCACCATTCCCATCACAATCAGTACATAAAACACCTTTTGTCTTTGTGTGTCCATTGTTTCCTACAGCCTATCACCAGAAAAAGTAATAAAAGAATATTTCAATAAAGTAGAACATGTTGAGTTGAACTAAAAGTTGTTATAGCTAAAATAAATCAAATATCAATTTCCCAGTTTCCATCTTATCATTTCGTCAAATGACATAAACTACATTCAGCATTGGTAAATGACAAAACTCGTAATTTAAATTATGAAAGAAGATGCTAGAACTAGGCATTAGCAAAGGAGTAAATTCTAACCTCTGCTTTGGCAAAATGAAGTTTATCGACTGTTGTTTTTCTAAACATATCATGATCAAATAAGCCTTTCGCTCTACACGTGTCCCTGAGCAGAGCATCAAGATTTACGAACAACAGAATAAAGAAGTAAGAATTGTATATGTAACTTGAATTTAGCGAGAAATAAAGAGTAAGTTACGTGGTCTTAATGTTGCTGTAATGGGAAGCACGGCTGCTAAACATGAACTAGAAGCCATTGAAGAACAGATTGATGTAAAATTGTACACTCTTCTAATGGTTGGCGATCGCAAAAAGCACGGTTAGATTGTATTAATCGGACTTGAGGGAACTGAAAACTGCTGTGTTTGTGCGAGGAATGGAGCATGGAGCTCGGCCGCACTCAAAGCCCAATGCTGCCATCTGAAAGGCCCAACCCATAGTCCAAGGTTTAGGAAGTTACTTTTAGATAATATCAAATAGTTTGTTTAAAAAAATTTCATTTTTTTGTCTATGGCTTTAATTTTAACTTATTGTCAGATATTCACTTAATTTAATTTATTTATTTATTATTTTTTATATTTAAATTATTTATTTTTATAACTTAAGTATCATTTTAAGATATTTATGTTTAAATAGAAAATGTAAAATTTTATGACTTTTATCTTAAAACAGAAAGGTCTTAATGGTTATTTAATTTTTTGTCACAAAAATATCTTTACTAAATTCATTTATTTCTTAACATATAAAATTAAATATATTAATTTTTATGAAATATTTTAATATTTATAATAAAATAAATTTTATAATTTAAAAAAAAATGTAATTTTTTTCTTTATTTTATCACACACACAAACATATACATATATAAATATAATATAATATAAAATTTATATAAAATTAAAGTAATTTGTACAATTAAAATTTCCCAATTTGTGTTTAAATAAAATACAAAAGGAAAGAGCTTTTAGTTTAATCCAAATAAACTAAAGAATTTAAAATTTTTTAATTTTACATTTTATTAAATAATTGAATAATAGAAAGAAAAAAAAAAAGGTGTTAGTGGTTAGTTCAAAGACTATGGATCTTTTCTGGGATTTTTTTTAAAAAGCAATAAATAGTTTATTTCATAATTTTGAATTAAATTTGTATTTTATAATCTCCTACATTTTTACAATGACTTCTAAAAATAGGAGAGACATTACTTTTAAAAAGTAAATTATTAAAGGACAGTTTAGGATTGTTATTACTTGCGCGAAATAAGTTGTTGTTACGCTGATAATGAAATGTTTGGTAAATTAAATTGTTCAAAACATCATGAGTTGTAAAAATATAATAAGTGCATTTAATAAATTTTAATATTAAAGTGTCATAACAATGAACATTGATCATAACAAATATATTGTTAAATTTATTATAAAAATTTAATTATATGATAATATAATAATGATATTCGACTTATATATATTAATAAATCGTATCATATTCAAAAATAATTAATAATTATTTTAAAAAATAGTTTAATAAAATGGTATGACTAATAAAAAATGATAAATATACTTAAAAGGGATAGAGTTTATAAAAATATTGGATGTAATTACTTTTTTGTTAAAAAAAATAATGTTATAATAAACATTTTAAAATATCACATTAAGTAATTATGTGTTTTTTATCTTCATGCTTACTTGTTTGAATTTATATATTTAAGGCTTAAGATTATTATTTTTAATTTAATAGATTTTTTAAAGTATTTTTTGCTTAATGAAAAGAGTAATTTTTTATTTTTTTAAATCTTAGAAGTCTAAAAATCTTTATGAAATACATTTACAAAATATTTTTATTTAATTAATTTATTTATATACTTGCCCGTACAAAAACCTAATACTTTTCTTTAAGTTTCAAAACAAAAGTATTTTTTATTAAAAATTACACGACCCAAAAATTAATATAACAAAATAATAGAATAATTGTTTATTATTATTTTATTTTAATTTACAATTATAAAGCTATTTTATGAATTAAAATACATGTATATTTTTAATATAATATATGTCATGCCTTTTTTTTTTAAGGATTCACATGTGATAATCATTATAAGTTGTCGAAACACATTTTAAACCTTAGATCATGCCTCTTAAATTTATAAGGCTTTTTAAGTATCTGTTTACTTCTTAACGTATATATACATAAAACGCAAAAATATTTTTGAGTTTTGATCATCATTATACAAAAAAAATTGTCTCTATAAGACTTTTTAAAACATATCTCGTACATACAAGTTTTCATTTTCAATGTAAATGATTTGTATAAAACATTCAAATCAAAATTTATTTACAAATACGTAAACAAGTATAAAAATTCCTTTTAGTGGACAAAATAAAAAGTTGTGAAATCGATTTTAGAATTATATCTAAGAGCTCTAACTATTAAGTGATCCCACTGCCTTAATATGCTCACCAAACATTTGAATTTCTTGAAAACTAAAAATATAAAAGAGGTGAGTATATGAAAATATATTCTGTAAGTAAATTATTTTTTACAATAATAAATTTAGAATAATTTAGTTTATGAATATTAAAATGATAAATTCTAAAATAAAAAAATTAGAAATGTTTATATTCATTACAACTATAGCTTGTATTTTAAGAAAATATTTGGGATAATCACCTTTTTTAAGAATCACTTTACTCGTGGATAACTTCGAGACTGTAGCGAATTTTTTACACATAAAATAATGATCATTTAGTAAAATAATTTCTTTCAAAAATAAAGAATGCATGCTAGCATATAAAAAAAAATTGGTTAACCACTAGTGTTAATCTTGAGTAGTTATGTAGTGATACTTGTAATTTGTCCTCGACATATTTTATAAGTGGTTTACTCTATAACACTATCCTTCCTTATATTTGTCCTGCCTATAGCCGCATTCACCTAAGCACCTTATTTTTGGGCTCGTACTTAAACTACTTTCTCGGAGTTATAGTGATATAAAACTTGACCTATTAACTATATCACTAACATCGGTCCACTGGCCTAACCATCAATACACATTTAACAAGAAAATCCAATAACATAATTAAAAATAATTATATCATTAATATTCAAATAATATTAATAAAAATATCATCATCAACAAGTTATAAAAAAACTTATTTCAATATCAAACTTAACCTCGTAGCCACACACACACACATATATCAAAATAGTTACAGGCCATTCGTATATATATATATAAAAACAATTACAGGCCATTCGTATTTATGATAAAATAAAATATACTATATTTCCTAATTTGAAAAACAATAAGTCTTATAAAATATTTTGAAAATAATAAAATGAATAAAGAATTATCCACTAAGTAGAAAAGGTAACCACTCTTTGTTGATTTTTATGTCGCACCAGTGGTTCACTCAGTTTCTTGGTACCTAAATCACATATATACATAATTACATTGATTTCTTATTTTGTAAATGCCATGAATGCATCATATATAAAATATTTATGCATATTTAAGTCAAATTCCTAATTGGACACCTAATCTCAAGATTAATGACAATAACAGCCCTTTAACTAACTTTCGTCAAGTGAAATTTTATAACTATTCTTATATCTTCATATAATTAATTTTCAAATCAAATTGACGAGTAAAATTAACTTTTTAGCTAATACGCTCTAAAATAAATAATATTTGTAAATAGTAACTAATAACTCGATTTTTATTGAAATCCCAAATTAAGTAATTCTAGCCTCTCAAATCTTATAATCTAATCTAACTTTTTAAATTTACACTCAATTCGTCGAAATGCAATTAAATCTATCGAATCCCCTAAATACATAGTAAAATCTAGAGTATAAATTTGGTTAGTCTACAAATTAATGCTTAAAACGAGTTAAAAATTTTACCTAGGAGTTGATTAAACCTAGAGGAGGTTAATTTCTTCACCTATTTTGAAAAGTCCTAATTTTTCTCTTGGAAACCTAAGTTCTCCCTTTGCAAATTCGTGCTTGATTTTTTAAAATAAGCACTATAACTTGCTTAGAAGAATGAATGGAAGTTGTTTTTAACAATAATTTAAAGAAAATAAAATAATTGGTAAAAGAGTGGAAGGAAGAGCGTTGAAACTGCAAGGGAGAAGAGGAAAAGAGATGTGAGAGAACGATGAGAAAAAAAATAAGAGATTTTTAAAATATTAAGAGGTATGTATAATAAATAGTAAAATAATCAAATTGTCATTAAGTTTAAAGAAGAATGAAATTTTGGAAGAGGCCAAAATCTGTTATTTTTTATGCAAATTAGTCAAATGAATGTCTCGATTCTTTGACCGAATTTTTCTAGGTTCTCTTGAATATGTTTGGCCTTTAAATTTGTTCGAATGAATCCTATGATTCATTCGAACAAATTGAAATTAAACGAATCTTTTGATTTGTTCAAACGAATTATCTCTATTATAATTTGGACAAATAAATTCTTCTATCTGCATGAACGAAAGTTGTTTCCTTTTGGTTCAATAGAACGAGTGCCCCAATTCGTTTAATCGAATTTTTCTTGATTCTCTAAAATTTTTGTGGCTTTTAGTTTGATCAAATGAACGCTCTTATTTGTTTGAATGAATATCCCCCGTATTAACTTAGTCGAACAAATGCCTTCTTATTTTTAACCAAATGCTCTTGTTTTAGCTCGATTAAACGAACCAAAGAATTCGTTCAACTTAATCTTTGTCCACTTGTTACCTTACTTCAATTTTCCTTCTTGATTTTCCACTTTTATACTAGAAATTTTTTGATATGAGGCTATCAAAATTCTCTTATTAAATTCATTGACTATCGAATCTCACCCAAATACATATTAAATCTCAACTTAACATTATTTAAGTATTAACTATATCAGTAAATTTATAATAAAATTAATAAAAATACTCTTGAATTTATAAAAGGCCAAAAATACCTTTAATTCAAAGGACGGGACCTATAATATAAGCAACTATAATAAAATTTAAAATACTATTATTTATTTAATAAATAAAATTAAAAAAATATAAAAGTAAAAATATTAATTTTTATTTTCTTGAAAAATAAATAATTTAATAATTATATTCAAATTTTAGATAAAAAATAGATCATTCAGAAGTAATACCTTAAATTATTTAATAAACAACTTTTTAAAAATAACTTCTTTTAAAAGGCGTTGAATTATAAAATAAATAAATATTTTTTTTTTTACCAAACACAAATTTAATTTAAAACTATAAGATAAGTTTCTTTTTACCTTTCAAAACCAATCTCAAACGGGTTTTAAGTATGTTAAGAGTTCATTTAATGTAATTTTTAAAATTTTATTCTAACTAATTGTTTTAACAAAAAAAATAATATCTTCTATTTTTATAAATTTAATTTATATTATACATACGTCATTACGGTTATTATATCTTTTCACAATATTTTAATAATAAAATTTATCAAATATTTATACTTTATTTATATTTTATTTATAACTTCAACAATACTACTCGAGTACTTTTTTTTTTAATACCTAATTATTTGATCAGGAAAAAAAAAAAATAAAAAGGAGGCAAGAGCACATTTTTCGTGGGCTAATTTATTCGCTCTAAACCAGCAAGCCCAATGCAATATCGTAATAATGCATTAAACTGGGGGCAGTTTGGGTAACACGACCAAATTTGGTTTCGCTATAAGATGCCCGCAATCGCAAACCCTAATGACCTTCTGCACTCTCTTCGGATTCTCCGCACCTCCAACCTTTCGCCCATTTTCTGTGGCCGATTTTTTTCCTTTGCAGCGCGTTCTCCCCAAAGCCTAACACTAAAACCCCGACCCCTTTTTTCACAGAATCGCAGGTACGCTTAGATTTGCGTAAATCCCTTCTTTCCTTTTCTTTCTCCCTGAGTTTTCTGTAGTTTTACCTTTGAGTTTGATATTTGGACCGGTAATAGATCCGATTCAATGTACAAAGCCCTAACTATTGACGATCTGTTCTGATCTGTCGATTTCGTTCGTGTAGGAATGGGAGAGACTAGGGACAACGAGTACGAGGATGAGCTTCTCGACTACGAGGAAGAAGATGCTCAAGCTCCCGATTCTGTCGCGACCAAAGCCAACGGTGAAGCCGCCAAGAAGTCAGTACTCCTTTGCACGTTACTTTTATTTCGCTTGTTTACGTTATTTGTTGAAATAATAGTACCTTTAGGTATATTAAGATAAAATTGTATCTTTAGTACTAATAACGTAAAACTTTATGCCCTAATCGATTAAGAAACTGATTAGGAAGAGATTAAAAAGTTTCGGGCTTTCATTAATTAAGTGCGGTACTTTATTTGAATGATTATGTGATATAATTGATATCTTTTGTCCTTTATTTGTATTCATGCACTTTCATTGGCTCTTAATTGTGAACTGGACAGAAAAATAACTTTTACTAACAAAATAATTGATGAATTTTGTTATTTGTCTCTTGTGAGCAGAGGCTATGTCGGGATACACAGTTCAGGATTCAGAGACTTCCTTTTAAAGCCAGAGCTTCTTCGTGCCATTGTGGACTCGGGATTTGAGCATCCCTCTGAAGGCAAACTTCCAACGTTCTTTTGCCAATTACATCTTTTACTATTTTGTGATTTAATATATCGTCCATGTATATTTTTATTTTGTGCTTCGGGCTGTAGAGATAATATTCTTTTTTTATTTTTGTAATGAGCTTTTGTCTTATTCTATTATGTAAAACATTTTTTTTCCAAAAGCTGGTAATGTTTGTGTACACGTCCTGTTGATACATGACTTTAGTGTGATATGATTTGACGTTTGTAGATGTATCCTGTCATCGCATAATTCAATTTGCTACAATTAATGAAATCACTAATAGTTTCCTGGGTTCAATGCTAGGTCTTGTTTGGAAATACTAATTTGAATAGTTTTGCTATAAAAAACTGTTTTTTCTTTTGATCTTTTTTATACATGCCAGAGATTTTCAGTTTCATATCCTAAAAGATAACTTTGTCATAGTGGAACCAAAATTGCTGTATTTTTCATTTGATGTGTGTAAATACCTATTTTCATGTACCGAAGTTGTTGACTGCTGTAGTATGCTTTGTCCGCTGCCCCTAAAATCGTGTTATTTTTTTTTTTCAGGTAATATACTATCACACTATTGATTTCGGAGCAGTATTGTGGTTTGGTAAACCTTTCAATTAAAAGGATCACGGAGGTTATATTTTACTTACCAACGGTTCCCTCCAAACAATTTTCTTTGGTTCTTCATCAGTGCAACATGAATGCATACCACAAGCTATTCTGGGCATGGATGTTATTTGCCAAGCAAAATCTGGAATGGGGAAGACAGCAGTTTTTGTTTTGTCAACTTTACAGCAAACTGAGCCAAATCCTGGCCAAGTTACTGCCCTTGTTTTATGTCATACTAGAGAGTTAGCTTACCAGGTATATTCAGAACTAACTTTTGGTTTGTGATCTCAATTTCATCAGGGTGTGTCCTCATATTTAGCTATCCTCCACTCATGTTGTAGATCTGTCATGAGTTCGAGAGGTTCAGTACTTACCTGCCTGATATCAAGGTTGCTGTCTTTTATGGTGGTGTTAATATCAAAATCCACAAAGACTTGTTGAAAAATGAATGCCCCCAAATTGTTGTTGGGACACCTGGGAGGATTCTGGCCCTTGCTAGAGAAAAAGACCTCTCTTTGAAGAATGTTAGGCATTTTATCCTTGATGAATGTGACAAGATGCTGGAATCACTTGGTATACTATCCTTACGTGTTAAGTTTTGATACATAGTTAGTGCTTTGAACAAATGCATAATATTAGGAATTCCTTGTATGTCTTGGATTATTATTCCCTTTTTTATTCACTGTATGTTTTGTTATTTTACAGATATGAGAAGAGATGTACAGGAGATCTTCAAGATGACTCCTCATGATAAGCAAGTAATGATGTTTTCAGCAACGCTCAGCAAAGAAATCCGCCCCGTCTGCAAGAAATTTATGCAAGATGTAATGTCTCATGGCCAGAACTACTTGAATTTAGAAGTCCTTTTTTTTATTAATGCCAAATATCTATGAGAGTTCCATAGAATTTTAAATTGTGGTGGTTCCATGACTTGTGCTTGCTATCAGTGTTGTATGTTGGTGGCACTTTTAATCATAAAGCAGAGAATCCAGTTAGATAGGTGAAGTTTAGTGGGAAACTGGCAAAAAATTGAATGTTGCAATTTCTTAGGAGTTCTCAAAGTCGTGGGTTGTCTTTGTTCATCATGCTGCCCTTGTGCTCATGTAAGCCTTATATTTGTATGTCTTTGCCCAGTTTTTTGGCTATTGTTTTGCTACATTTGAAGTTTGGAATGTCAAGAAAAGTTGGTTGGGGAAAGGGGTCTAGGTGTGGATGTCTTCTGAGTTGTCCTCAGTCACATGGTTGACAAATATGTTGAACAACTGTGGCCCTTGCTTGGTGTTACCAAAAAAATTATCTGCCAGGAGACAATTCAGATGGAAGGAATCTCAATTCAGGGGATGTTCATCCATCATCCATTTTGTACTGGATTCCATTAAAATTGAGGAACCTTCCTAATAAGATTTACTGTGACATTTGTTCCTTTCAGCCAATGGAAATATATGTTGACGACGAGGCAAAGTTGACTCTTCATGGTCTTGTACAGGTAAGTTTGTAGGGTAAGTTGCTACTTACTAGTTTGCTGACCTCAGATTGCATTCTGATCTTATTTTGAAACTCACAGCACTACATCAAATTGAGCGAGCTGGAGAAAAATCGAAAGTTGAATGACCTCCTTGATGCATTGGACTTTAATCAAGTTGTTATCTTTGTAAAAAGTGTAAGCAGAGCAGCAGAGTTGAACAAGCTGCTTGTAGAGTGCAATTTTCCCTCTATATGCATCCATTCTGGCATGTCCCAAGAAGAAAGGTTTGTATTGTGACTGTTTCAACTTTTTTCATTTTTTTTCGCTGTTAACTATCTTACCAGGTTCTTTTGACTTTTTTTTTCTTGATATTTGACTGCTATTTTGATGATTTAAGAGTCTTCTGTGGCACTTGTTTAGTTGTTTATATCCTTTTATCGTTAGAGTTATATTATTTTGTTTTTACTTTGTATTTTTCACAAGGAAGCCAAACCTGTGAAGGGTTTGTAACAATTGGCTCTATTGTCTTTCTTAATTCTTATGCTTGTAATTCTTTGTGTCTTACATGCTGCAAAACAATTGAATATTCACAGCATGGTAATGCTATTGTGCTATGCGTTTCAGGATACCTGGGACTTGGCAATATAAAATACAATTCATGTTACACTGTATTCTGATGTAATTATATATTGTGATGATTCCTTCTGTGTTTTTTGAATGTGATTTTGTCTATTGTATGCGTGAAATCTTTGATTTCAGAAATGATATACTGAGGTCACAAGCAATTGGCAGAAAGACGTGTTATTTAATTTTGCTTGAATCCGTGATTATCTTTCAGCTTTTGTAGTGATACTGATTTATTAAGTCATGTTTGTACACATTGTTTGGAATTGCTTTTGGGTAGGTGCTGCTTTTCTGAGTGTAGTCAGTACCTGTCTGGGAAGATTATATCTATTTGGTAGATACAAATTTCATACCTCAGCTTTGGAAATTGTGTGCTCATACATAATTATTTTTTTTTTATGTGGTTAAGGTTGTAACTGAGATAAGATTAATTCTGCACACTATTCTTTTCAGTGCAATAACCTAATTCTTTCGATTGTGATGTTCTTTTTGCTTTTGTTTATTTCCAATGAATATCTTCTTGACTGGATCATTCAGGCAACTTGTTTTAGTCTCTCTTACCTTTTCCTTACCACTTTCCATTGTTGAATGATACATTAGTGGATTTCATTTTCACTAACTACTTGTTCAATTGGCCGAACACATTTGTGATGACTGATGTACTTGGTAGGTTAACTCGCTACAAAGGTTTCAAGGAGGGGAACAAGAGGATACTTGTGGCTACAGATTTGGTTGGTAGGGGAATTGACATTGAGCGCGTTAACATCGTCATCAATTATGACATGCCCGATTCTGCTGATACTTATCTGCACAGGGTAGGTTGCTTTTTGTTCATTTTTGATTTGTTTGTGGCAACAATATTCATTCTTGGTTGCAACTTCTTGGATTATTGCAGGTTGGTAGAGCTGGCAGGTTTGGCACAAAGGGCCTTGCGATTACCTTTGTTTCATCTGCATCTGATTCTGATATTCTCAATCAGGTTTTAAGTCTGTTTTGATCGTACATTTTTAGTTTGTTTTTTTACACTGCTGCTATTCATGACATCTTAAATCTTAATTTTGTTGTCAATTTGGCTTATAATAGGTTCAAGCAAGGTTTGAGGTAGATATAAAGGAGCTTCCTGAGCAGATTGATACATCTACATACAGTACGTTTCTCCAGTTGCATTAAAAAGCTTATGTTATATCAATTTGGTCTTTTGGAGTTTGCTTATTGTTTTACTACTATATATTGTATGCAGTGCCATCTTAATGGAGATTTGATTGATACCATGGAAGATACGAGTCTTGTACGGATGCGGTTAATGCAGGACCTTTATATATTTGTTTCTTTGGATTTACGTCCAATATGCATCCTACAAGGGACAAGACCAATAGATCCTCTATTGGTTTAACACAATTTGCTTATTTTTGGAGTTGTAGCACTTTTAAACACCTATTTTCTGTTGCTTTTGGCAGGATTATCCCTGGTACATGTGTTTGTTATATTGGAGTTGGTTGGTGACATCCTTGATTCAGTTAATTGATTAGATTCTTAGACAACAAACCGAACGACATTCAAATATGCATTGCATTTTTAACTAAAATTATTATTTTATAGGGTATTATAGTCGTAATAGAAGAATCCATGGAATGGTAATTTCATCTCTATTTGGGTCTATTATTTTTAGTTCTGTATTTTAATCGGTGACTTGTTCAACAGCAATTGAGAGTTTTAGTGTGATTATCTATGGAAATGTTGATTTGTGCATGTACCTTGGTTAAACACTTAGTCTTGAATGTGAGAATTTTGTTGAAATATCAATTTTCTTCTTTGGCCTCGAGTCTACCATCAGCATGTTGGTCATTGATGTGGTTTTGATAAATTATATCATAAGCAAGTAAAATCTTCTAAAATTAATGATGATGTTTCTGCTTGGTATGCATTGTGGATTCTGCTTGTTGACTCTGAAATGTTGGTTTTACACAATACTCGGTGGTCTGATGGAAATTCTTAAATTCTAGTGCTGTTTTTTCGTTTGTGAAGCAGAAGAAGTCGATTGATTCTGTAAATTCTTTTGCAACGCGGCCCATTGCGGTCATTTTACATAATGTGGGCAACGATTAGATGTTGATACTCTTCTGAAAATTTTTACTAAAGCCCCTCTTTACTCGGCTCTCTATGGTCTCCTTCCCCAAGCTAACAATAGTTTGAAATGCCTTTTTCTGTAATTTCGGTGATGGACGACACTAATTTGATACCCCTACCTGATTATTAATCAGGAAATTACCTTTTAAAGAAGCACCGATGGGGGAGAGAGAGAGGAACCAACCTCTTTACGGATCATAGACATCACAGAAAATTAAGCACTGCGTGCATCCTTAAGTAATTAATTCCATTAATACTCAGAATATTTAATATGTATAAGCAGTCGACGGCAACAGCGGGGAAACGGACATTCTCAATTAAAGAAGAGTTGCTCCCTCCAAAGCAACAAAAAACTCATCATGCCAATTACTTTCCATTACCAGAGTGTTTGGTCCGGCCCAAGGTCTCGGCAACAATTTGGAATAAAATAATTAATAAACTTGTAATGCTGATTTCATCAATGTTTTCCTTCGGTACATATATATGATGGACTAGCATGAGACAATAATACTCAATATCAAACAACTCTGAAAAATAATATTATACTACGCAAGTAGTATATTATCTAGAGTTTCAAGATATTCATAGCATCTCAAGTAGAAAATAAGTAGTATATCTAGAGTCATATAATATACACAATGACAATAAGCTTTATTAAGACTTTATTTTATTCTGAGATACTTTTGTTTATTTTGAAATTAAAAATAAAAAAATGTATAATAACAATTATTTTTAAAGATATAGACATTTTTACATTAAATTTAATATCTTTTGAGTTCTCATCTCATAACAACTATACTACCCCACCACAACAGTAACCTGAGTCTAAATTTTTCACGTATTGGCTCATCTCAGGTTGCTGAAATACAAATGGTGAGAAAAATTTTTAATAATTTGCAGCCTATCAATTCAAAACAACTCTAGATTTTATTTTTTGGTTTTAAACACAAGACCTACTAATTGCCAGCTTTCTAATCTTCGTCATTGCTACATCAAGTTTAGGGATTGGACATAGCCATAATCCTTTTAGTATGGTTAATTTTGGTTCAGTTGGAGATGGGCAAACTGATGATTCTCCATTATAATCTTTTGCTGCTGATCCTGCAAATTATTTCGCTGTTTTTGTGTTCTGACATTTTACTCATTGGTACTTTGTTTTTCCTCTTGTTTCGCACTAGTTGACACATACATTCATTGTGCGCATGAAAATGAAATTAAGGCCTTTTCAAAAGCAAGGAAAGCTTTAGCTTCAGGCACACCAACACTACTACAGCCTGTTACATTTCGAGGTCCTTACAAATCCACGAGTGTTCATCTTCAGGTAATTAAACTTGATTATATCAGTAAATATATATAGAACTGATAAAACTACATAATAGATTAGTAACTTCGTTCTTTTTAATTATTTGGAGGACAAATTCCAGGGAACATTGTCGCATCTAATAGTCGTAAGTCCGGGAAAGATAGCAACAGTGAGTGCTGGCTCTGCCTCTATGATGTCGACCGTCTCATCATAGATGGTTCAGGAACCATGGATGGCTGCGGACTGTGTTGAAATATGATTCAAAAAGCAACGTATTAGTGTTAAAGAATAAGTCTATGTCAATTAGCACTATATTAACAAAATAAGTTATGTTTAGCTATTTTCTAGTTAGGTTTAACAATGTAACTGTTAGTCAAAAGTGGTGCCATCAACTAGTACTATTGTTTTTCAATGGTCTATAGTTTATTTCCAACAATTTTTGATATCAGAGCAAGGTTATGGAGGCATCGGCGAAGCATGTGCTCTAGAATTCTCAACCAAGTAGTGTCATCGTCCACCACAAGAACTCTTAAACCAGCAGGAAACTGATTATGTACTGCCACGTCAGCTCCAGAGCTGGAACAATAGCTAACACCACCCGACAGTACTGCTCTCTGCAAATTTCTTGGGCTTGCTGCATTGGGCTTGAGGTTAAGCAAAATGAAGATGGAATGTTTATTTCGCAAGAGAAATATGCATCAGAAGCTTGAAGATTGCAGCTTGCAAATATGCTGCTACACCCACGAATGTGAATGAAAAGTTGCAGCTTGAAGATGGTACTGAGCAAGCTAATGCAACAAGTTTCAGAAGCTTAGTTGGAGGCTTGGTTTATTTGGCTCATACTCGGACAGATATTTCATTCTCTGTTGGTGTTGTTTCAAGATTTATGAGTAATCCTTCGAAGTATCACTTTGAAGCTGCAAAAAGGGTCTTGCGTTATATTGCTGGAACTATAGATTATGGCATTTGGTATTCTCATGTTTCAGATTTCCAATTGTATAGATTTACTGATAGTGACTAGGCAGGCTCTTTGGATGATAGGAAGAGCACTTTAGGCCATGCTTTCAGTCTTGGGTCAGGTATAATTACTTGGAGTTTGGAAAAACAAGCTACAACGGCTTTATCGTCTTCAGAGGCAGGGTACATAGCTGCTACTTCTTCAGCTTATCAATGCATATGTATTCAGAGAGTACTTGCTGATCTTTATCAATAGCAGGAAATGCAACTGAAATCATTTGTGACAACAAAGCCACAATTGCAATAATCAAAAGTCCTGCTTTTCACGGAAGGACAAAGCACACAGACATTTGTCTCCATTTCATTCGAGAGCTGTTGGCAAAAGATGAGATTATATTGAAGTTCTGCAATACAGATGAATAAGTGGCAGATATATTTACAAATGCTCTCTTATATAAGAAGCAAATTTGCTTCAGATCATTGCTTGGTGGAACCTGGTGATATTTTGCTACATGCAATCGAAGATGTCTAAGAAGTTCATTTTTCTTTTGAGGATATTCGCATTTTTTAAAAAAATTTAGACCAATAGTTCTTGATGTTCAGAGTTACAAAATTAACAAAGATTAAAAAAAATTATGAACTCTATTGTTAAAGTATTTATAGTAGTACATATTATTAGAGCATTTGAATTCACAAATTTTATTTTGTCTTTGTTAACCTTTTAACATCAAAAGTCATTAATTCAAAGTTGAAAAAAATTATGAACTTTCGCATTGGAATGTTCTTCTATAGAATATTTAACCTCATTAAAGTAAGAATGTCTTCACTGGAGAAAAAAATTTATTGTGCATATACATATATTTATTCTAGTTCTCTAATATATACTGTATACGAATAAAAGAGATTTAATTATTTTCTGGGAGATCAAGCTTGCAAGCGACTAAGGGTATTTTTTTTTTTTTTTTTTATGAAGTAGATGAGATATTTATTTAATTATTAGAATCATGTAGTACTTACATTGGAAAAGAAAATTTACATTTATATAGAATGAATAAAAAGAAAATAGTTGACTAGATTAAGCATCTCAAAGGTAAAAAATGTTGGTGCCCGCAGGCTCTCTTCTTTCGCAACTTTAATAATCTTTAATGCTTTATAGAAATGGATTTGAAATAATATGTCGTTGTTTAATAGCCATACATTGTTGTTTTCTTGTAAAAACAATAATTTATATATTGCATCAAATCAACATTCTATAGTGTTGACGATGAATGATTATACGTACATTACGTTTGGTAATAATTGGGTTATTATAAACTTTGACTTTATAGGTGACGACTGCATTGCTCTCAATGGCGGATGCTCCATTGTCAACATTACGGGGGGCTGCATGTGGACCGGGTTATGGAATTAGGTTCGTCATAAAAACTCCGTTTCTTTCATGCATATATTTCTGAAAATAAAACTGGAAATTTTATGACTTATTCCAAGCTTGAAAATGCATGTGAAAGTAGTGCAACTAAATTCGCAATTAGCAAGAAAAATCAGCTTTGTATTGCATTCCTCAACCAAAAGTTTTCTTGCTGAACCAGTGGCTTTGCTCCTAGGTATTCACTATCCTTTGTCTAAGAATTGGATATATCTGGGGTTGAGAGTGATTTCATGGGGCTTTGAGCTGTATTCAGAATCCGTCTTTCACGTCTTCCTTGATCTTTCCTGTCATCATGGTTTTCTTATCATCAGAAGATTGCTTCCATTCGCTTTTATCATATTTTCCGGAATGCAATAAAAATGACTGACAAGCTTGCGAATTTGGGTGATAGGTTTTAATCCTTTACTTGGTGGTCTTCGCACCGTTAATTATATTTCTAAACTTTTGATTTATTAGGTTATTCTTATTATCCCTTCTTTTTCTTTGTTTTATGAGGAGCTCATCTCTTCTCTTTTAAATCTCCTTTTTATTTCTTTTCTTTTAAATATTTTAGCCTTTTTTAAAATTTTTTCATTAAAAAAAAAAAAAAAAGAAAAATGCTCAAAAGGGTTTCGTTAAGCAAGTTACAAATTGAGTTTAATTTATAAAATAGATTTTTTTGAAGAATTCTTAATATTTTATTCATTTTATTTTAATTTATATTATTATTTTTTTGTGAGCAAATAATTTAATAAAAAATATCAGGTTATTTTAGATATTACAATTTTTTTTATTAAAGTAATTTATTTGTTATGATTATTAAGTCACAAACAAAATAATAACAATATAAATAAATGTAAATTAAAAAAAAGGTTATTTTATAGATTTTAATATATTTAATTAGTTAGCAAACAGTCAAATGGATAATGGATGAAAATATTGTAGTAGAGGTGGTTTGTGTAAATGTTTATAAATTCTTCTCTACTTGTAATTTTTATAAACTTCATGAAAGATTTTTGCCGATATCCCAATTTCCTATATCAATTAATTATTAAATAAAATTTAATTATAAAATTCTAATTTAAGAAAAAAGTCCTAAGCTAGTTGAATAACATAAAGATTATTATCAATTTATCTGAATTTTAGATAATAACAAAATTTAATTTTAAAAACAGTATAGCTAAATTCAATTTTAAATCACTCTTTGTCCTATATAAGATTGGGTAGATTTAAAATTATATATTAAAAAATAAATTAATATAGGATATTATAGAAAAAATAAAATAATTATTTTTTCAGATATTTTTTATTTAGATATAGATTACAACTTTTAACTCAATGGCATTTAGATATTTTAAATAAATTTTTAGAAATCAAATAAGAAAAACAAAAACAAACCAACCTAAGTAATAACTTGACATACTTTAAATCCTGAAATGGCAATGAAAGGCCTGCTGCAAATGTAATAAAAAGAATCTACCGATGAAGGGATAACTTAACATATTTAAATCCTGAAATGGCATCGAAGGGAATGCGATGAAGGGAATGTATAGTAAAAACATTTTGAAAGTCAGTTTATTTTTACCAAAAACTCGAAATCAACGTCCAACTTCAGTACTATTAATTATGACATTTAAAGAAATTATTATACAGAAACAATCCTACGTGGAAAGTTCATGAAAAACAGCCAGGCTAATCTTTTAATAAGTCAAAGAGCTTTATAAAATTTGCTCGATAAAATCAAGGAATTTATTTTACCGAGTAGATTTTCAGTTACTAAATTTAATTTCTAATTTTTTAATTTTGTCAAAATTATATTTAAGTG
>JAWDEX010000018.1:11406429-11421151 GCA_035221805.1 Trichilia hirta | reverse complement strand
GATAATTTAAATATGACGTTAAGGTCTTCAAATTTCAGTTAATTATGTGATTTGACAGTTATCTGGCTTCGTTTGGTCGCTGGGAAAATGTAGTTTTCAGCTTTAAAGTTTTCGTTATTTAAAACTTGAGCAGTCATTCAGCTAAGCCTTAAACTACTAGTATATAGGTTAATTGAGTTGTGTTTTTCTTCCTTTCAAGATGAAAGAGAATCAAATTAGATATCATCTACTACATATATACTTCTTTTGACTCTTCAAAGTTCTGTCATTTACTTAGAATTGATTTTGGATTTCATGAAGCTCTTTGACTTCCATTGGCAAAAAAAATGCGTTTTATGTACATTGAAAATAGAGCACTTCTGGTAATCTATGTTATTTCAATATCCATTTTGTGTTTATATCAGTCATGTGAATTCTATACCATGTAATGTATCTTCTTCAAGCGAATCTTGTCCTGCCTCATTATATTACGTTCCAGAGACCACGAAAGGCATCCAAGAAACAAACTCTTTATTCAATGTGAAGTCCAATGTAGTTAATATAACAGTTGATGGTTTCTTGATTCCAATAAATTGTATATGTCTACCTGACCGTGAGGAGTATACTTGGCATATGGGCTACAAAGTCCAACGTGGGGATGCATGGGAGAAAATATCTTCCAAATTTGGGTCATTTGTTGTGGAAAAACCAGAAAAGGCATTGATTGCATCACATATTGTGACTTCAGATCTCCTATGTGGTTGTTCCGAGAGTTTCAATGTCCAGACATACAAGGTTGAAACAGGCGATACCCTTATTAAAATTTGTTCTTGGTTTAAAGCCGATTTAAAAAAGACTGCCTAGTTGAATAGCCTAGAAAATGTAGATCTTATCCATGCCGCAGACGTAACTTTTATCCCCGGATCAGGCAAGAGAAATTTAATTATCCCTCAACCTTTTGTGTGTTGATGATTGATGTAATCCAGGATATTAATTAATTGATTCTTCGATTTTCTTTCTCAAAATGGATTATAGATTACAGGCATTCAAAATCTTCCCTTTCTTGAGGATAAAGGTCAGTCACAAACTTCCTTTTCTGACTTCTTTTTTCCTGATTGATCATCATTTTTCCCATTCCTTCAGCTTTGGCAATATTGTCCAACTTGTTAGAGCATCAATTGATGTCTTTGTGTACCTATTTGATATCCTTTTAAAATTATATTCTTTGTATACGTATTGGATAAATGCAATGGTATTTCCGCGTTATAGTGCTTCAATATCACTATCATCGGAATAAGGAACCTAACCGGTGAACAAAATGGGTGCACTCGTTAATTTTTTTATTTTTTATTTTTTTTTTTATGTTCGTTACCTCCTTCGCAGGTCCTGTTGTCAAAAGAAGATCAAATATCGAATTCATATGTTGGTTGGAAGTAGTTTAGCTGCTGCTACGATTATACTAATAACAGATTCAATTGTAATTTGGAAGCATTACAAGAGGAAGGGAACTCAACGATCAAAAGTCTATTCAAGGAGAAAGGATTGCTTGAATTGCTATCTCGATTCATGCCCTTTCCACGCAAGTAAGAGTCATTTTGAAGTTTAAAGGATTTCTTTCTCTTTTGAGCCGATTTGACCTTTGTAGTTAAAGCAAGTTGTAGACTATCCACAGCTATCACCTATAAGTTGATTCATTTGAGATTTCTATGTAGAATCTGAAGAAAGTGTGGTTTCCTCAATTATCTTAGATAAAGCAACTGCTCTTCCTTACAATGAAGTTTGTGTGCAACTTTCAATTTTAGTGCAACTTTGAAGATTGGCCAAGGATCTTATGGATCTGTTAACCTTGGAAAATTAAGAGGAACCGTCCGTAAGAAGAGGGGGGTTTTTTTTGTTTGTTTTTTTTTGTTTTTGTTTTTTGTTTTTTGTTTTTTTTTTTTGGTTGTTGTTGTTGCTGTTGTTGTTGTTGTTGTTGTTGTCGTCGTCGTCTCTTTTGTTTTCAATTTTTGTATAGTCGGTCCTTCAAATTTAACCCGGTGTTTGTTTGATAGATTTCTCTAAAAGTGGATCCACTAATATTATCACTTCCTATATGGATGTAGGATGTGGCAATCAAGCAGATGAAAAATAGAAAGTCAAGAATTCTTAGGAGAGCTGAATATGCTTTGGAAAGTTCATCATTCAAACTTGGTAGAATTTTTTCTTTTCAATTGAAGGAACTTCGCTTATTGATATTGTTGCGTGTTCAAGTTTGTACGAATGTGCTTTCTTCTGTCAACACTATCTTTCACTCTTCCCTGAATTTTTTCTTCTTTTTATTCTTTTCCTTCGTAAAATTCAATCAGATTGAGCTTATTGGATATGCAGCTGGTGGAGACTCTATGTCTCTTGTATACGAATATGCCCAAGATAGTGCGTTGAGCAACCATATTCGCAGGCCCGGCCTACCAGGTATGGGTTTACCATCAATGCGTATGAATGCAATCTCAAATAAGTCTCTGCTTTATGACTTTGGCTTCATTTTGGTCTAAGATGGAAAATGCCGCCGCACTGTAGCAAATTTATTTTTCCTTGGTTTTATATCATGGCTGTCAAATTGTGTAAATCTGTCAATTTTGTTTATATCTTTTTGGATGGTGTACAGATAATGTATGGAAAGATACACCTTAAATTTCCTAGAATGAGTTGAAAGTAGTAGAGAAACATATGCCTAACATTTTATGTGCTGAGGTTTGATAATCTACAGGTTATAAATCTCTTGGTTTGATTAGACGCGTTCAGATTGCTCTTGATACAGCTAAAGGTCTCGAGTATATACACGAGAATACAAACCCATATTATGTCCATCGAGATGTGAAACCAAGCAATATTCCCTTAGATTCCAATTTCCATACAAAGGTGAGTCTGGTTGTCTTTCAGAAATAATATACTCTGACCCTTTAGGGTAGTGAAAGTTTTCGTTGTTAACTACTGTATGTTGAATCAAAGCAACATTCTCCTAGATTCAAACTTTTGTGGCATCTACTGTGCTACATTTTGATACCAATGTAAAACATTCTTAACTTTCAGTCACACAGATCTCAGATTTGGACTGGTAAAATTACTGGAGCATTCTCCAGAAATTGCAGCTGCAGCATCTAGAATGGTTCGCATATTCGGTTATCTTGCCCCAGTTGTTTTGCTTATTTTTGATATTAAATGTTTTTTTTTCGTAATTAAAGTCCTAAAAGTTTATTTCTCTGTAATCATTAAGTAAACAGTAAAGCTCTGTAAGATAACGATCATTTTGGTTTCATTGTTTTCTTAACAAATAGGTATGTAAGAGATGGGTATATGATTACAAAGAGCGATGTCTATGCCTTTGGTGGTGTTTTGACGGAACTAATTACTTCCCAACAAGCACCTAGTAGAGATTCAATTCCTGGAAATGATTAGTACAGTGAACATTCTTCTTTGGTTGATTATGTAAGTTTGCATTGCATACATGTTAAAATGATTACTCTTTCACAACTGTGAGATGAGATGTATTAGCCGCCAAAATATCTTTCAGGTTACTTGTGGTCAGCAATTCACTGCTTGTGAATGTTCATTTGGATGTTGATAGATTAAAATTTTATCAGTTGAAGTGATGAATATTTCATCATTTTACACTAAATTTTTCTTGCTTTTTGTTGTTGCAGATGCTGGCAGTGCTAAATGATGTGGACGAGAAGGAATGCTTGGATCCAGACTTCACTCATTACCACGAAGATTCAATCCTTCGAGTATGCCTCTTTATTTATTTTACATTTTTTTTTCATCCCTACCTTTAATGATTAAGGTTTAAACTGAAATTATCCGGAAAGGCGATATTGATCTGGAGTGGAAAAATCTTTCAAAGACTCTTCATAGTTTGAAATCGTAATAAAAATAGTCTAAGCTGAATATTTTAGGCACCAATCACTGCACTAACAGGGAAGCGGGGAATTGCTAGACTGTCGGTGATCTAAAGCTGGGTTCTAGGACTTGACCTGACTGTTGACTGAACATTTCTCATTTTTATGTCTTGACTGAACAAGGACAATTTCATTCAAAATCTTGGGCTTTCTTTGAAGGGTAATACTCATGCTGTATTTTGAAAGCGGAGATTAAAAAGTGTTTGGTATTCTTAAATTTAGTGAGCTCTTACTTATCTTTTCTTGTTGATATTTCATATCTAGTTCTTTTAATTTATCCCACAATATTTGAATATCAAACGAGTTGCCAGCTATATCCATAATAGCTTCACTAATCGCAAACGTTCTTTTTTAAGCATCCCCAAACTTTGTTAATTGTCTCTTATCCGTTTTCGAAGATGTCCCTTTTGGCCAAGGACTGCGGGTATGATAACTAGAAACATCGTCCTGACATGTAGTACCTTTCACATCTTGATTTCATTCAAGGATTCGAGGAGTTTTTCTTAAATTATGATCCTCAGCTTTCATAGAAGAGGGTCAGTAGAAGGAGAAAATGGTGTCCTGTTACAACGCATGAAAATACGATTGGAAAGGTCTCTGTCATCCTTCCATGATTGTCGCTTATCGAAATTCAACCTGAGGGCTGAAGCACAATCATGCTATTTGCTTGGACTTTTTTCCAGCTTCCAGTTCTGTCTTTCTTGCATGATTGTCGCTTGTTGGGTTTCATCGAAATTCAACTCTGAAGGCAGAAGCACAACCATGCTATTTCACGTGGGCTATTTTCCAGCCTCCAGTTGAGTACCAAGGTGTCTGAAAAAGCTAAACCCTCCAAACTTGAACGACTGCACGGGTCAAAGAGCTTTAGATTACAGATTTACTAAAAGCACCTCTCTATTCTTCTGATTACACCCCCACTGAATAATAAATGAGTCTAATGGAATTGAAAAAGAGTACAATCAGTCAAAATCAAAAGAAAAAAACACACACACACTTAGCAAAGATCATAATTGCCAAGACAAAAGAGGATAGATTAATGATTATGGAGACAAAAGGAAAGGGAACACGCGAAAGTTAACTTTACAACTTGATACCGTCATATATGGAGGGTAAGCAGTAGGAAGATCTTGCAGAGAACTTCCTTTTTTTATTTTGGGGGTGGGTGTGGAGGTTCTCACTGGACATCGTTGTAGTGTTAGGAATCTTGAACTGTTCTAGAGTGTTGCACAGCAGCCTTCTCACCGACATTTTATCAAACAGGATTGGGTCATATTCCATATCTCAAATCTTTCAGATTTAAACACAATTTCCCTTCTTCATAAAAGCTCTGATGCTTGATACTATATTCATGACGTAATATAACATGGGTTTATGTTCAATTTCAGAATACAACATAAATGATCGTAGTAGCATCTGGTTTTCATTTCCAATGAGTCCCAAATTTCATAATCTTGACTTCCACTTGCAAATTAATGTTAATACGTGCAATGGACGACTAAATTTGGAGTTAAATGCAAATTTGAAAAAGCGGGCGGGTTACCAAGTCAACAAGCAAAGAAAATAAGCAAATTACCCCGATTGATTAGTAATACGAACGATGACATGCCCCTAATTTCCATAGCCAGGTCCATCTCCAATCGCAGACTTCACATTTTCTAGGCCATGTTATCCATCGTAAACTTCACTTTCATTCCTTGAAGACAAATGACGTATTGAAATAGACACAGTGATTAATGGCTTCTCCCATTTTTGCTCCAAACTTTACCTAATGGAATAATTAAATACTAATTAATATTTTAAAATTATATACTATAGTTTCTGGATATCCCTACCTACCCGAATTAAGCAATATAATAATTTTCTTATTGAAAGAATTCTAGCTACTAATTAGCAATTATGTGCACGATAGACCTTAATTTTGTGTCCCAATTACTAATATATATTTAATGATAAATACTTCGTCATATATCACATCACTTTAATATTTTTATTGAAAATATTATTGTATGGGGTCACGAAAATACAAGATTTAGAATTGGTAAAAGCTCATTTACTGGGTTTATGCGTCAAATTCAGATAAATTTGAAAATAAGAAAGAAAATTGTGCAAGGAAAATGCAATAAAGAATTTGTCAATAGAATAAATGGTCCAAATATACTTGCAATTGGTTATGATTCAATTTCATTAAGTCTCCATTTCTTTGTGAATAGAATAGTCAATATGAAGTACTTGTGTACACTACAAAATGGATTTTTCAAATTTCTAAAGCATTGAGAAAAAAGGTGGAGATCTAATGCATGACATGATCAAGTCAATAACTAGGGTTAGGGTTAGGTATTTTTTATTTTTGAATTATTTAATATTTCGCTTTACCAAACCTTATATTTTTCTCATCCAATTGCAGCCTCTAGGCCAAAAAATTATTCAATCATGTTTCCCCACAACACCAAACTAGTACGACCAATCAACAAATATGTAATATTGTACAAAATTTGAAAATTATTTTGTATAGTATATGGTTTAAAAAATTAGATATATTCCAACTTAGTTGCCTTATCCTTCCCTATCATCATCTAACAAGTCAAAAGCGTCACGTTCCCCCAAAATAAGCTAGATAATTAAACGACCCCCCAGAAGTTTGATTATTTGCTATCTATCTATATTTATATTATAATTTTAGTGGGCAATAGGATAATTTGTATGTAATTTAATTGGCTAATTTGTATATAATTATTATTGACAAATTTAAGTGCTTTTAGCATTTGTGTTTCCCATCAATTTCAAAAATTAATAAAAAAAAATAAATGAGAAATGTAAGTTTTTTCTACTTCAAATGATTATAGTAATAAAAAAATATACACAAATTAAATAAGTTTATAAAGAATAAGGAAGAAATCTGTATAATAACATTTTTACGCAAGTTTCTACATGATTTTTTCAATTGATAAAATAAAATATAACATGTCTAATTAATGTATCATACTTAACACACATATAAAATATAATCTTATGGAAATCAACCTTGTAATTTCCAAATGATTTAAGAACTTGGTTTAAAAAAATATTTTTGCTCTTATATATATATATAAACTGATATAATTTATTGTCAGCCGTCACATATTATATATTTTCATAAGTGAAAGAATAAAATAAATTCATAAGAGTAAAAGAAAAAAAAAATAATAATAATATAATTTTGGCACATTATTTTGTACAAAAGAATTTATATGAAAATTTTATATATCTAATTTATATTTATATTGAGAATGCATGATTTTATTTCTTAAATTTTTTTGTGTAATTTAATCGATAAAATGGTATGTTGGAATAATAAGCTTGATATTTAAATTTGGTTTCTATTAGGACTAAGGGGAAGCTTGGTTTGCATTTATAAAATTTAAAAGAAATATTTTATTTAAAGAAAAAATTATAGACAATAAAAAATTAAAAATTGAATTATGCATAATTTTGTACTTAATTAAAAATAAAGGAGTAATTCAGTCCCTACATTTCAGTTAAATAATAAATTAAGATAAACTTTCTTCTTATAATAAATTCGTCTATAATTTTAATTATTTTTAAATTTACATATATTTTTGCATTAACTAAATTGTTATATTTAAAGACTAATTTATTATTTTGCCAAAATTTAATTATTAAATTTTACCCCATTTGACAAATTTAAGTAATGGATACATAATTTGAATTTTCTTTCTTTTTTTTTTTTTTCTTTTAACGTTTTATACACTCAAATCTTATCTTAGGCTCGAATAGGAATGCACTTCAAAAAATATTTTATTTATATTACTATAATTCTTTTGATAAAATCTAAAAATATAAGAAAAATAGATAAAATAAATTTTATTATTATTTTTATACCTCAAATATTTGTTAATCATATCATAAAAAAAAATTGTAATGATATAATAAAAACTTCCTCACAATTTTTTCTTTTTTAAAAAATGTCCACATTTTCTATATTTTAATAATTAATTATGAAATGCAAAATAGATGAGATAAAGTGTCATTTTCATTAAATTTATTCCTTTTGACAATTGTATAAAATCTTGTATTTCAATATTTTTATATAAAATAATATAAATTTTTTTATATATTATCACATCGTCTTATACATTTCTTTTAATTGACTTAAAATACAAATTTTTTAATATATTAATTAATATATGAAGTTACATAACACTAATGCATCTGCTTTCGCTTTATGTAGTATAAATTTTGAGATATAAATTAATATTTTTTTTCTTTAGCATATGTTTATTATTCAATCCAATTTCAGAACAAAATTTCAACATTTTAAGCAACAAAATTAAATTTATAACTATTCCTATATACTCATTGATTAACTTTTCGATTAATAAATGTAAATTACTAAATAAAGATTGTTTAAAACTTTCAAGTATACTAAATGATGAGATGGTATATCGCATGGCAATGTAATTACCGGAAGGAAAGTGAGCGAGTCACCTGCCCCCCGCCCCCCCTCCCCCCCCAAACATACCCCGCGCTGGGCACGTCACATGAGAAGGTCAACAAAGAATACAAGGAACGCGCGGTGGGACGGACGAACCGCGTTACAAAATCCAACAATCGAAGTAGGCAAACGGTCCGGATTTTAATACGCAGGGCAATTTTGTCTAAAACATATTTCCAATTATACCCTGGAGAAAATATTGTTATACAACTTTGTAATAATATGATTCAATTATTTAATATATTTTTTTAAAAGTGATTTAACTGAACTGGAGTTGGAAAGTGGAAACCATTCAAAGGAAATTTTTGATTTTGTATTTAAGAAAAATTATACAATCTAATTAAATTCAGGAAGATAATCTAAAAATATATAATAAAATTTATAAAAATAATATATTAACTCAAAATTATTTGTATACGAGATAAAGAAATGGAATGGAATAAAAAGAATTTGTCTTCTAATAAATAACTGAGGAATCAAAATTCCTTTGGAATATAAACTCTTCACCCAGCATTTATTGTATAAATGCAATGAATTTCGGTTGGTATTAAACTATGAGATAAAAAAATAACGTGCAAAATTATATTAATTGTTAAATAATCTAATATTATTAGTTATATTAACTTGATAGTTTTATTCAACTAATATAATTAATCTGTATCATTATCATTATTTTTTTGAATTTTTTGTCACTAATTTATTAAAGGGATAATAATATCATGATCCCAATTTTTTATTTTTATTAATAAAATATTTTCTTCTATTTATAGAAGGCAAATTCTTATTTCTTTCGGAAAAAAATAATAACTTCTGGTGGTGTTAACTGATTATGTCTAATAAGGACAATATTGTCATTTGAAGAGAAACCAATGACTTATTTGTTACCTATGAGCAAGCTAAGTCGTTGTTTGTGAAAATAGAAAAGTTAAGGAGCCAAATGTTATTGTCAATTCGCGAAAAAAGGAAGAAATGATCACAAACCCGACCCAAATAAGAACAGGCCCATTCCATTAAATAAACATAAGGAATCAAATACAAATACCAACAAACTCATGCCTAGCTTTTTGTCCAAACAAGCAGGCATACTTCCTAAACTCTCCCATCCCATCGTTCTCTCTCTCAGCTTTCACTGAAATCTCTCCTCTTCCATAATCTCCTCCTTCCTTGCACACAAACCTTTATCCTTCACACTCTCTCTGCTTATACTACGCACCCTCCATTATCTAAACAATGGGAAAGGGTGGCTCACTCAGTGACGGCGTCATCAGAAAGATCCTCCTCTCCTACGCTTATGTGGCCGTATGGATCTTCCTTTCCTTTACCGTCATCGTCTACAACAAGTACATCCTCGACAAGAAGATGTACAATTGGCCTTTCCCCATTTCTCTAACCATGATCCACATGTCGTTTTGCTCCACACTCGCTTTTCTCCTCATCAAAGTCTTCAAACTCGTCGAGCCGGTTTCCATGTCGCGAGATCTTTATCTCTCGTCTGTTGTTCCCATCGGAGCCTTGTATTCTCTTAGCCTTTGGCTCTCTAATTCTGCTTATATTTATCTTTCTGTGTCGTTTATTCAGATGTTGAAGGCGCTGATGCCCGTAGCCGTTTATTCAATCGGGGTTCTCTTTAAGAAGGAAGGGTTCAAAACTGATACTATGGTTAACATGTTATCGATCTCGTTAGGGGTCGCCATTGCAGCTTACGGGGAGGCTAAGTTTGACACGTGGGGTGTGATCTTGCAACTGGGTGCCGTTGCTTTTGAGGCCACGAGATTGGTAATGATTCAAATATTGCTCACATCTAAAGGAATTACCTTGAATCCTATTACTTCCTTGTATTACGTTTCCCCTTGTTGTTTGGTTTTCCTGGTTGTGCCGTGGATTTTTGTGGAGTATCCGATTTTGAGAGAGACATCAAGCTTTCATTTTGATTTCGTGATTTTTGGGACTAATTCATTATGCGCGTTCGCCTTGAATCTTGCGGTGTTCTTACTTGTTGGGAAGACATCTGCTTTGACTATGAATGTGGCTGGTGTGGTCAAAGATTGGTTGTTGATAGCCTTTTCTTGGTCTGTGATTAAGGATACGGTGACTCCAGTGAATCTGTTTGGGTATGGACTTGCGTTTTTGGGTGTTGCGTATTACAATCACTCAAAATTGCAGGCATTGAAGGCTAAGGAGGCGCAGAAGAAGGCCTCACAGACAGATGAGGAAGCTGGGAAATTGTTGGAGGAGAAGGATGGAGAAGGAGGAGGATCAGCGAAGAAGAATGAGTCGCAGGATTAATTAAAGTGTTAATTAGAAAGTGCCATTAGGAAAAAAGAAAAAGAAAAAGAAAAAAGGAGTATGAAAATAAGAGTGCGAGGAAAAGGAGGAGAATAGATGATGAATCAAGTTTGGGCAAAAGAAATTCCCTTTGCTCATTGAATGCATTTTTATGGGTTTGGTATGCTGCTTTTAGGTTTCAGATTCATATGCTAGTTATTATGGATGTTTCTTAATAGTGTTAGGGATTTGAGATTCATGTCTTCTTGCTTAATTTTCGATTCATGTATGTTAGTAGAGTAAGAATCTCAAATGCCCCAGTATCTTTTCGTCGTTGTTTTGTTTCTTTATTTTAATTGCTTACGCGTCTTTAGGTGCTACTTCTTTCATTGATGGAGTTTTAATACTTATTTATTCATATATATTTTTCTTTTGTCTCATGTGATTTATTTTCTGTGGCTATGAATTTGATATAATTGTGTTGTTAGTAAATCATTTGAGGACTTGTATTAGTTATTGCGTCTGTGGTGCTGAAACTGGGTGCTTGAGTTTGCACTAGTTAACCTTCATCGAGGGTTATCTGCTAAAACAATTCATCTACTGAATTCTCTTGAAACGTTCAAAGATGCATGCGAGGTGCGGGGCACATTTATGTTGCTTTTTGGACCATATGTGCATATTTTTATTTGATAATTACTGACTTTGTAAGCAAACTCAATGGAGTTAAAAGAGTAGTTTGGGCCCTGCTGCAAGCTTCTGAAATTTTACAATTCTGGTTGTTATGGCATGAGTTATTAACATCCACTATTTGGACCTGAATCCCAACCTGCTCTTTCCACTTTTTGTAACCAATAATGTAGCTTATTTTGCGTTCACGTCGATCCAGAGGATTCAGTCACATGCCCTTTTAATTTCCAACTAGAGAATCTAACATCTCGTTGATCACATCCATTTCTTCATACTTTGTTGCTTCTATATTGTGGATGCCTTTACCGCAGAAGTTGGGTGATTGTTTGAATGGACAGACTAAATCAGGAGTTTCCATGTGAGATCACCGAGAAATGTGGTGGTATTCATTCCATTTCATGGTGCAACTGTGATGAGTAGGCTGGCGAATGTATTTTTTTCTTGTATTTATATTACGCAAAAACTTGCAGTAAAAGATCCTATGCGGATTGATTTGTTCTCCGCGTTTCCGAGTTTTACATCAGATACCATGTCTTAATCAAGAGATGCTGAGGACGGCAGAGAGATTTTGGATTTTAGGTAATGGGATGCCATTCTTATTAACTAGTCCTGTCTGTATTGCATGCCATCTGTAAAATCCGCGTATATCACCAGTGCCAAATTTCTTTAACAATATTCCTAATTTCATTTTATATGAAATCTTAGTAATTAGTGGTAAATGTCCTAATCTTACTAATAAACTCGTACTATTAAGTGCAAACGGTCCTTATTACTGGAACACTATGTAGTGCAAACGGTCCTTATTACTGGACCACTGTGTTCCTTCGTATGATGAACTGAACTGAGCCAATGGTCATAGTCCCACCCTAATACGTTGTTTGTGATCGTTTGTGTTTCGTCAGGCGGACATCAGATGGAATGGCATCTGACGGTCACCAATTCAACTTGTAGATTTAAAACCTGAATATCACCTAGCGATAAATAGTGTATCGAAATGCCAGCCGTATCGACATGGGCCTTGGGTTTTCGCTCGACTTCAAACCCAGTATTATCTTCGCTCGTCGCGATCATTTTCCCGACCACCGCCATTTGTATTTCTTGGTAGTCGGTGGGTTCAAGAAGGGAATGAGTGATTTTTTTGGTGGGTGATAAATGTTTATTGCGATGAACCGCATTTAAATAAGTTAATTTGTCATCCTTATGGCGCAACAAGCTAACCAAAAGTCGTAGTAAATATTGTTCTCAAAATATTGGGTGTAGCCCACTTCCTCTACGTGGCTTTCAATCCAGAATGGTGATATGATAATAACGTTAGGGTACAAAAGAAATGCACTCGGCTCCTCTATGCTGTAATTTTCATGCCCCCATTACGCAATGACAATTAGAAAATTGGTCCAATTTTGTTGTCCAAATCTTATTGGAAGACTCTTATTTCTATTTTTTTACTACATACATATAAATTAACTTCTTCCTCCAAATCAAATGCGAATGCAATTTAAACTAGCAACTTCTTATATATTCTAAAAGATTATTGGGTAAATTGATCAGCAAATCACTTTTTTCTTTTTTTAAACTCTAACATCATGCTCAAGGGTTTATCAAGAATTTACATCAATGTTCAGATTGGACAATTTTTACTTTCATTTGAGTATAATTATATTTTTATTGGTAATAGAGTTAGGCTCCAATTAGAGATTGGAACTCGCAGTCTCCAAACCAGAAAAAACCAACCACCCTGCCGAAATGTTAATTGTTTGTTAGAAACATTTGTAATGGGCCGTAAATCAGTAGTGATCGCGTGCTTATTAAATCCCGGGCACTTACTACAGGGCTAAAAATAATACTCGAGAAATGAAATTTCACGATGATAACAGAAAATAGAACTGATAACAATACGGATGGCAGTCTATGAATAATAAAACACTATAAAGTACAAACCATGCTCTTTATTTTTCTCTTTCCACTTCTACCTCTATGTGCTCAATGAAAATCTCAATCAGAGAAGAATCACACCGATGATGCAAGGCAACAATATTACAATTTCTTGATGTACATACATACATCCAGTATCAGAATCTAGACCTCTAGTACTCTTCTGCAATGGAACCTTTCACATAATCTCCATCTCTGAAACCTGTTTCACTGTTTTCTTCTTGTACCATAAAGCACAAAGAAGAAATAAACAAAAATTGATAAAACTTAATGTAGCTATAAGTCCATAGAAACAATCAAGTCTCCCATTGTTTATGTTATCTCCTACCCAACCGTGTTTACCGCTACTTCCAGTCACAAACTTCACAATGGAAACGAGTAGGCTGCTGAAAAAGAATCCAAGTGAAAGAGTTGTCAGGAAAAGTCCAGTGCTCATTGTTTTCATTCCTTTAGGTGACTGAGTGATGAAGAAATCTAGCTGGCCAGTGTATATAAATCCTTCTCCAGAACCCACCAGGAAAAATTGCGGAACCAAATAGAAAACTGAGATTGGCAGAGTGACCTCGGTTGTACTATAGGTTTTAGCCACTGATAGGCGTTTGACCTCTACTATTGCAGCAGATGCCATTCCTACTGCTGACAAGAAGAGACCTATAGCTATCAGCTGCAGATTGGTAAATCCTGAAGCAAATATATAAACAAACCATTAATTTAGAAACCAAATGAATCAATAATCCTATACCATGCAATGAATTAGTGTAACAACTTTTATGAAGCTTCAGGAGAGCTGATAGGCTTTCTTACCTGGTTTTCCTTTCCATTTTTTCCAGAGGGGAATAATTAATCGATCATAAGTTCCCAAGGAGATCAGTATAGCTAATACAAAAAAGACTGTGAGAGAACCGGCTGGAATTTGGAAACGTCCAATTGATCTCTCCATGGTGGAAGCTTGTTCTACTGAGAATGTGATCATCTGTGCATATGTCGACCAAAATAATATTGTTGTTGCCCAAATTGGAAGTAGTTTAATCACCATCTTCACCTCCTCCACCTTTGTAACTGGACTTAGCAGCCAAGGATTGCAAACGAAGGAACCATCGTCTCCATAATCACCTTTTGTGACAACCGAGGCCTTGTCCAAGAAACTGTAACAGGATCATCAAGGGAAAGAATTATGAAACAAGCATTTAGTTAACCATTATAAAGAAACAATATTTAGATCCAATTAGCGAGTCTCAAATATATATCTGATATAGAAAACAAATAAAAGAGAACTGCAAAGTTTGTATAATAACTATTGCTTACCAGAAATGACTTGTGTGCTGGATTCTAGATTCGTCAGGGTAATCCTCGTGTAAGGAGGCAGTATTGGAAGGTAATTCAATCTTCCTTTTCTTTACAGCAGCCACAACAACTTGGCAAATGTGGACTA
>JAWDEX010000018.1:11390558-11405351 GCA_035221805.1 Trichilia hirta | reverse complement strand
CTGCTATTCCCATTGTTGAGAGCCTCTCGCATATTTCAATTCCTGGACAAGCTTTCAAGATTTAGTATTTTGAAATGATTTTACGTATGCATATTGACACATGGCACATGGTTTGTAACTGATGCTGGTCACAACTTCATATATTAGCGGAAAACAACAACTGCCATCATTTCTTCCCGCTACTATTCTTCTCTTCCCATTGTTTGGAGGAAAATTTTGTATTTTAATGACATGACTAGAGAGAGCGAGAGGTTTCAAAGATTCTTGTCAAATAAACTTAAGAAACACGGGATTAATTAAAGCTTCGATAAAGTAAATGATAAAAGAGAGAATAAAGCAAACAAAAATAATACTATAAAACCCCTTAAAAGCCATTCTGTCAAAATGTAGGAGCAGGTCGCAGGTCCCTGGCATTGACGCAAAATTATTTTATCCGAAATGGACGAGACAACGCTGGCCCTAAACAACCATGTGCTCAACAAAAGGATGCACGACATATGTTAATAGCAGTTATAATTCAACTTAGCTTATTTATTCCAATGGGAATATATTCTAAACTCTTATCTTATTGGCATACTCAAGGATCTGAAACTTCTATGTAATCAAAATGAATGAAAGAAAGTTTCTGGATTTGATCCACCTATATTATTGGAATTCTTGATCTGGATCATTCACAAGGAGCATGTGCAATTGTAGAGTTATTTTCAGATCAGCAACTGGTTGATGGTATAGCAAAAGAGTTGCAACTCATGGCATACCTAAGCTAAGAGCAGCAGGAATCCAACCACCAGTTTTAGACCTGTCAGCAGGATTTCCCACATAATCTAACGCGTCAGCAACTGTCCAACTTACCATCTCTGCCTGTTAATTAACAACATAAGCGTAAGGTGACATTTTCATTGTAAAACGATTGATATAATTTTGAGATTCTATGAATCAAGCAAATAAGGTAGGAAGCTAAAGATGCAAACCATGTCTTCAAAGTTCAGATAGAGAAGAGCTTGAGCAGAGCTAAGAATAAATGTAAGAAACTGGCTGTCTGGAGACTCGAGCAGTTCTGATTATATAGGCAATGATACAAGTGATATTCCCTGAATAGTGACTTCCACTATCCTTTCCGACAGGTCTACTTTTGTTTTGAGATTGTTAAAGATTAGATTTATCACATCCTAACATGGGATATTTAGGAGTCATTTTATTTTTATATTATTCATTTATTACTACTTTTCCAGATCTTTCAAAAACAAAAAGTTGGCTACTATAGTAAATGAAGAATCATTGGAATGTAAGTTATAGCTTAAAAAAAAGAGTAATAAAAAAAAAAAAAAAAGAAGAAAAAGAAAAAGGAAATCTTGAATGTACACTGTTGATTCATTTTCGTAAAATCTAATTATGATAGGATTAATTGACTTTGCTGTAAAACTGTGAACCACAAAGGCCATTCAATTTTAAGTGGTTTTGCAGCTTCTGCTACCCCACACAAGCGGAAAGCTAGCGTCGTTTGTATCTTTGTTTCAATTCCAGTGTAGGACGAAAAACTTTGTTCTTCTTTTTAACAGTGACCCATTTCTCTGTCGGATGATCAAGAGCAATATAATCTAAGTTCTCAGGCAAACGATTGGTTGTTATAATTAGCCAAATTCTGCAGACAATAAGACTCTATATTGTCCTTCTTTATGATTTGAGCAGTCTACTTCAGAGTTAAAGCTACGCATCCTTGACACCTCAGCCATCACACTGTGTTGTTCTCTGAAATCCCACCTCTTGTTCATACAAATCTAAGCATATCAAGTGCTAACTCTAGGTCATTATTGATATACTGAAGACGCTAAGTTGACTTGCTGAATAATTGGGTTCACATCAGTTAGTTTTTCAGTTTTAATATGACTGAACTCACTGAAATAGACACAGCGTATGCATAGTCGAGGGCGTAAGTTGAATTTGGGAAATGGGATATGTGAATGAATTTTAGAGTTGTGGAACAAGCGATATGTAATAAAACTCTGTTTAAATTTTGTATTCAAGATCATGTGTGTGCATAACAGTTCACTGATTATTCATCGACTACACTTTGATATAAAAGGGTCACAATGTTTTGCACAGAAGGGTGATCGCCATATTTTATCAATGAGCTTTCGATTTCCCTAAATCTCTGAGAGGTGAAGTGTCAAAGATTACTGACTTTGACACATAACCGGTGAAAATAGCATGCTATTACATATGCCAGAAGGGAAGTGTATTCATATTAAATATAGTTTAATAACGGTGGAAGCACTATGCATGTTATAAAGTGAAATTATATGATACATGAAGAATAACCAGGAAGCAAAAACTTGGTAAAAACAGTGAAATTTTTAAAATAACTGCATATACTACAGTCATGAATTGAGAGAGACAAAGAGACTTCTATTAGTATTGTGCCCCATCGGTAATCATAATATGCAAGTTTAGTTAATTAAAGCAATCAGAGATTCAGAAGTGGTCGGCGCATTTACGAAAGGTGAAGAATTAATTCATGGAACAAAGAAAGTTGATGCAAACAAAGACAATAATTCATTTTCAACCACCACATTCCACTACATACACGCAAATAGAACATGAATTTGTTTTCCACCTTATGCATCACAAAGTTTTCCATTTTTTTTTTTTCACATTGTTGTGCATCTCATACATCTCATTTATGTTTGATTATAATCTTTGAAACGTATTACAACCGGGAATCTTCTAATGTGTAAAAGCAGTGGGGGGCAAGACAATAGTGCCAAAATCATAGATTCAGCATCTTGATACCATAAAGCATTTTATGCATAAAGGGAATTATTAAAAATTCAAACTCACAAACATTGCAATAAAATAATTCACTCTAAAATGTCATGGGAGTCCCTTCACTTTGTAGTTTCCCCATCCCATTATATGATTAATTGAATTGAATTGAATTGAATTCATTTGAAAACCGGTAAGATTCCTAACTAAAAGGAATTATCCTTTCTTTCTAGCAAAGGGGATTTTTTTACCCAAGTTGCAGCATTATACAAACAAACAAGTAGCCAATAGAAAAATGTGTAGAGTATGCATTTATGAGTGATGTAAAACAAAAGATAATATATGTAATGTATAACTGTTAAAGTGATGAGCATACTGCAGGTTGAGACACCACAGATGATGCAAGCCAGTTTCTGCAAGCTAGCCAGTTATGTATTGGCATACATTATCAGCAAGTAATAGATGTCACAGCCCAAATGGACAATAAATCTTACAAATTGGCTGTTGCTTTTTGAAAATGGTTCGTACACGGCATGCGCGTCTCAGATAATTTAGTAAATAAAGAATTATTCAGTGAGAATCTTGATACACATTGGACATGGTAAATTAGATTAATGGAAGGAATAATTGACTCTGTGGTTAGGATCATCTCAAATCTTTTTTTTTTCCCTTGAATGCTTGACAGATCAAACTGGAATAAAAATAATAAGGCGTCACTTAATAGTCACATCATTAACAAAGTCTAGCATTAAGATTCTGCATCTTCTCAACCTTATCCTACTAGATAACGATTAGACTTTCGTATCGCTGTCCAAGGTTGGTACTGCTTGGCAGAGAGAGCACCAGAGAATATTTTTAACAGGAGATATGAAATCTTGTTCATTTTGTAGTATTGTTTGCAGATAATGCAAAAGTTAATTTGGTATGATAAGGTATGAGATCCGATGACCTTTAGATTATAATCAACATTTAGCCAATGCAATGACGCCTCTTCATCAAAGTAAAATAGAAAGGTCGAAGGAATAGCGTAATGAGATAAGAACAAGTAACAAAGTTACTGCATTGCTAACGATGGTAAAGATGCTCACTTGCAGCATAAAATTGCAAAGCAAGCTAACTCTTGCCTTTTGAAGCTTTAAGACTTAGCAAGTCACCTCAGGGGAGAGTTTTCAGTCAGCAACTTCTGCATGGCAAATTTGTGTCTCTGAAAGCGTCTATTCGAGTCTCACTATCATCACCACAGATTAGTGAATGAAAATGGTAATGATAATTGCATAACTTCCCAACTTGAGACCTAAGTCAACATAAGTGCACATGCTTTGTCTGTATAGTTGCTTTTGACTTAAGAGTACATTGCACAGTACTGAAATGCTAGAGTTTTGAGGCCATCAACATCACAAAATAGTCATTCTTACAAGGGTCATAATAATGCACATTGCCAGGACCAAACTCAGGCTTAATTTGGGCTGCTGTGCTTTAAAAGCACAATAACAAACGTATTTGGTAAACAAAAAATTTTAGAGTGGATTACTTCTATTTTCATCTATGTTTTACATCCAGGGACTTCATGTGAAGCAGTTGTGTCATATTTGAGAATAAGTTATATGAATCACAACTTCTTATTCTCAAATATGACACAACACTGTTTCTTAATTCTCCGTTGCACAACTTTAATGGTGTTGGATAGTATGCAAAAGCTTAAAGCAACTAAGAATATGTCAAAGATTATCAGTTTTTACTTGATTTTTAAAGCAAAACATTAAATATTTGGTAAGTATCAACTTTTATTTGTGATTAGGAGTGAAAATTCGTATAAATAAATGACATTCCCGTCGTATCTTAAACAAATATAATAAAATTTTAAGACATTAATGTGAATTCATTTATAAAACATGTCTGAATTGTAAATACAGATAAAATTTATTCATTATTTATGTATTTGATACGATTTATTTAAAACAAAATTATTAAATGAATTGTATTCATGTACGTATTCATTAATGCACAATTAATTCATCTGATTCGTTTAAACACGGTTAAATCATGATTTTGATTCTTTTAACTTTAATATAAGTTTTTTAAAAAATTAAAATAGAAAAATTAAACATCTAGAATAAATGTAATATCATTTAAAAAGGTGATTATAAAGATTTAAAATTTATTTATATCAATAATAAAAAAATATAAAATTAAATCTATTCTAATTTATATTAAACGTTAAACTTAAATGAAAAGATAATTATATAAGCTTAAAATTTGTTTTGATTTAGTTTTCATTTAAATTTTTTTATTTTATTTTAAGTAATGAAAAAAATAAATGAATATGGGTTGGATTGGTTTTATTCAGGCTACTTCACTAAAATTGTGGCTGTAAAGTTAATTGATTTAATAAATTTAAATGTCTAATATGTATTTATTTACATTTTAAATAAGTCTTAAATAAATTTACACAATATAAATTAGTTTACTTATATGAATTAATGAATTCATGGTCAAAATATGGATATAATTCATTTAATAAATAGGTAATGGATTTAATTTGTTTATTATTTATATAAATTCGTATGGAATAATTTTATTAAGATCCAAATTGTTGTTCTTATTTGTCATAACTCATTTTTATTGCACTTGTATTTAACTTCCAATAATTTTATCTCACATTAGTTGTAACTAACAAATTTGAAATTACAACACTTAATCCCAAAGATACTCCATTTAGAGACACCTCTCACTTTATGATTCTAGGCTTGATGGCTTAAATATGTTGGCAAGGAAAAAAAAACGAAAAAAAGAAATCCAAAATAAACCGACGATACCATTTGTTCTTAAATAGGTTATAATTGGACTTTGGATGTGTAATAGTTTCGAACCAAATTTCCTTAGAAGAAGTTCTTGTCTCATGATAATAGGCTCCAATCCCCTTACCAAACTTTTGTTGTTGCGCTAGTTACATTTTTCACATAGCGATTCTCATGGTATCTTGGCATCTTCAACAGTAGCAGGACAGGTGTGGGGACAAAGATATAACTGTAAGTCGACATTTTTTTAAAATACAACATATGATAGCAACAAGTTAGTAGGTGTGCTAACCAACTCGGCTCCATATGCACAAGTCAAATAGATTAATGGCGGCTATTTTCAGGTGTTTGCTAACCATGATTCTTGATTCCGGCAAGATCTTAATTTAAAGTGATAGTCAAGATTATCCTAATAGATATTGTTTTGATTCCTTGTACCTATTCAATAAAATTTGCTGCAGCACGACCAATGAGAATCAGAAGAGTTCCACATCACAAAATTTGTGAACCACAGTCCAGTTTGATGATTGTTTTCAGATCACAAACCCACTAATTGTGAATCAAAAATCATTTCAGATTTACCACGTCATAAACTACATACATAGAATGTTGTTAAATACAATCTGCTTCCAGTAAACTGTCCATTGGATATTGAAGCACTACGTCTAAGATAACATTGTCAAAGAATGAGACACAAAGGAAATATGACTATAATGATCAACTTGACAAATTATTGCCAGCACTCATCAGCATTATCCATCAAATTGCTGCATTGTGTGTCAAAGTTACAGCCTGGATCCTTGATCATTTACAGACGAACACTTCCATACCATCTTGGAACATCTGTAGTTCAATTTGAAGTGTTGCACGAGAAACTTGAACAGGAAGGTCCAAATTCCTACCTGGATCAAAATTTGGCCCCAAGTATGTTTTCTGGTGAATGATCACGAAACAGAAGTCAATGCGCAATCTCCCATGCCAAGACAGCTTCAGCTTTCATAACTATGATAATAGCTCTGAATTGTAATCAGTTTGTTTGTCACCAGAAATCCCTACATGAGCAGAACCCATCCTTGAAATGATGAAACCGGTTCCGGTCCCTTACCACTATTTCTCGATTATAGATCATAGAAATGAATTTAGTTGCAGAATGACAATCACTACAAACTCGCAAATTCTTCACAATTCTAATAGGAGTTCCAGGAGATGTTTTTAGAAGGGCAAATGCAATTGCCAGCTTTTCACTATGCCTATTTAAAGCATCTTCCTTATCTTCTTCATCAATATCTAGCAACACCTCTGATGTGGTGGGAAGATATCCAGCCTTCTTAATCTTTCTTCCTATTTCATCAAGCATCTCATATAACTCTTTGTATTGATTATGTGACTTATCTCCGGCCACAAATTCATAAATTTCGTTATCTAACTCGATCATAGTGCTCCCAGGTGTCTTCTTCATTCCTCTTTTGTCCATCACCTCTCTAATATTGGTTTTCTTCTCCCAACGGAACATTTTTGCATATATGTTGGAAAGTATTATATAGTTGGACTCGTGCATGGGTTCATTTCGAATTAGCCATTTGGTGATGCTTTCTCCAAGCTTGAGCTCACCGTGAGCACAACAAGCACTAACCAAGGTTCGCCAAATAATTGGGTTTGCCTCAATGGGCATCTTTTGAACAAACTCGAATGCCTCTTTAACTAGTCCAGCCCTGCACAACATGTCTACCATGCATCCGTAGTGTTCTATTTTAAGCACAACAGCAAAATCTCTTTGCATTGCATCAAAATATTCTTTGCCTTTGTCAACTAACCCAGAATGACTACAAGCAGAAAGTAAACCTATATAGGCAACATCATCAGGAGCTACACCACCTCCTACCATTTCCTCAAACAATGCCACAGCCTCGAAACCGCGACCATGCATTGCCAAACCAACAATCACAGAAGTCCATGAAACAATAGTTCTCCCACTCATGTTTCTGAACAACTTCAAAGCTTTATCAACGTCACCACACTTTGCAAACATATCAATTAGTGCATTAGAAAGTTCCACACTTTTATTAACCCTCTGTTTCTCAATAAAAGACTCAATCCACTTGCCAAACTCAAGTGCTCCTAAGTCCGTACACGCAGACAAAACCGAAACCATGGTGATCTCATCCGGACAAACAGCAGACATTTGCATCTTCCTAAACAAATCAATAGCGTCTGTAGACAAACCCAAACGAGCATACCCACCAATCATGGCGCTCCACGAAACAGAGTCACGTTCCGACATTTCATTGAACATCGTGCGAGCACACGCAATTCCTCCCTTACTACTGCCATACATGTGAACCAAAGTGTTCTGCACATGAATATCATTATCAAATTGAAACTTGAATACAGACCCATGTACAGACTTGCCCAAATTCAATTCCCCAATGCCGGCACAGGCCTTAAGAACAAATGGGTACGTGAATTTATTAGGCAAAACTCCACATTTAAGCATAAGATTGTAAAATTCAATAGCCCTGGTCTTGAAGTAGTTAGTCTGAGCATAAGCTCTTATTATAGTATTAAAAAGGAATGTATCATAGAGATGAGTATCAGATTCCGGGGAAAAAATAAAAGAGGAAGCATAATCTATAACGTTAAGGTGGGACGATGCGGAAGTGAACTTGGTAAGAACCAATGGGTTGTTATGGAGACCCAATTTGAGAATATAGCCGTGGAGTTGGGCGAGTTTTGGGAGGCTGTCGCAGGATTGGAGGAGAGCTAGGCAGCTCTGCTCTGCTGCTCTTTTGTTGATTGTGATTGTACAGTGCAGTCTAGATTTCGCATTCAGAGCCATAATGTTCATTTACAAGCTTCGGCACTTCAAAGCTCAAACCAACGGCATGCGAGCGAAGCGAACGTACGTCGTTTTCGGCTTTCCTTCAAAGTAATACTACATTTTATTGGGCAATAATTACGGGTGGTAATTCAAATAACTGTATCCAATCAAATTGGACGCCACTAACACACGGTTAATATTCATGCCACATAAATAATAAGGTACGGATATTATTTATGTTAAAAAATATAAATAAAAATACAATATTATTATATATAATTGTTCGTTTAAATATAAATTTATTTAAAAATAATAACCTATTTAAATACGATTATATCACAATTATTTATATAAATACAATTATAATATAATTATTTATTTAACTTATAATAAAAAAATAAAAAATAAATCATATAATTGATTAAATTATAAATAAATATGACTACTGAAATAAAATTTATTTGTTTATATTTTATTATTTTTAAATTTATTAAAATATTAATATTTATTTAAATATAATTATTTATTTAAATATGATCATCTGATTAAATAAAATTATTTATTTAGATACAATTATTTATTAAAATACGATTATTTAATTAGACATAATTATTTATTTAAGTACAATTAATTCATTGGACAAAATTATTTGTTTAAGTACAACTATTTAATTAGATATGATTATCTGTTTAATTAATTATATCTTAAATAAATAGACAGATTCAAAGGCCTAACACATTAATCAGATATAATTATTATTCACTTGACACAAATACGACCAATTATATTATTTGTGTCAAATTTTTCAAATTTAAATATATTTAATTACTTAGTATTTATGTCGAATAATCTTATCACGATCTAAATTGCCATCTTTAACACTAATATTCATTCAATGAATTTTAGAAAACTAACAAAAATAATTTCTTTTTCCCTTTATTTTTAAAAGTAACCACATCTAGAAATTCTTTACAAACTAAACAAAAAATAATTATTATAAATAAAATTGTCTTAGACAACCTAAATAATATAATTCTAAATTTTATTTTTCAAATTATTTTTAAATCCTTTCATTCTTACAAGAACTCAATATGGAACAATTAACCAAACCAATCAATCGAATTGAAGTCATCATCGATCATTTTTTGATGATTGAAAAGTTCTATTTTTATACTGTTATTTCATTTGACGGAAGAAATCACTCATAAATCAATTATTTTCATTCTCTTTCATTTAGGAGTTTAAATTAAAATATGTAAATTGTAATTTAGATGCATGTGTTCGTTGTTAATAACAATATTAGTATTTGATGGGGTAGTTTTGATCGAAAAGTTTTGTAAGAACAAGTTCATGAAACGTTTGATTAAGTTTAACTTGGTCTAATGTTTGTTTTGGCTGTGGTCGAACGTATGGTCAAACATTTGGTAGAATGTATAGTTAAATGTTTAAGCTTGCTTGAGTTAGCAACAAGAAGCACCAAAAGTACGGTTAACAACAAGCATAGGCAGAGATGGTAGGCGTTGGAACCCTAAATCTCGGGTATGGAAGCCCCGTGACAATAGGCATAGCCATTAGCACAGGTGTGCATTTATAAAACTAGCTTCAGATGTGATTTTCCTTAATTTCAAACAAAAGATCAGAAGAAAAAATACAAAAAAATTCTCACTCACAAAAACATTTTATACCTGTGAAATTTAGTAATTAAAAACACTTTTAATATATTTAAAAATAATTATGTAAATAATATAATTTTCAATAACAAGACATTTAACCAACTTAAAAAGGATATATTGAATCAAGACAATAACAAATATTTGATTAAGACAAAAGTATAAATTTGATTAAAATAAAATTATATATTTAACTAATGTAAAAGAACCTAATAGACCGCAAAAAAACCTAACATTCAACCCAAGTAAGTATAAATGTTTGACCATATATTTTATCAAATATTTGACTATATGTTCAATTATGGTCAAAATAAATATTTGACTAAGTACACTTTCCTCGAATACTTGACAAACTTAGTCCCACAAAAGTTTTCAATTAAAACTACCCCATTAACAATTAATATACATATCTAAACTATGATTTACATGTTTTAATCTAAATTTTTAACAAAAGTAAATGAAACTAATAAGTTATGGATAATTTCTTTCATCAAATGAACAAAGCAAAAATAAAAGTTTTTAGTCATTAAAAAATTGTTATTGATAACTTCAATTCGATCATTGGTTTGGTTAAACATTTGACTTAGGGCTCTTATGGAAATGAAAATATTTTGAAATAATTACGAAAATAAATTTTAAAATTATGTTATTTTGATCATTGGAATAATTTCATCCAAAAAAAATTGTTTTTTATTAATTTATAAAAATTTTCTAAATATGATAACTTTTGAAAATAAGGTAAAAAGGTGGTTATTTTTGTTAATTTCCCTACTTTAAATAAGTAAATGGTTTAGTAGTTATAAGTAATTGGACCTCTTTCTCGCTCCCCCCCCCCCCCCCCCCCCCCCTCCAAAAAAAAGGTAATTGGACCTCAATTCCCCATTAAAATGGCTGAAAAATTCTATAATGTTCAGTTACATGCTATTTTTCGTGATTAAAATTTAAAGTTATAAAAGTAATTTGATCGTTTCAGTATAATAAATAAAAGTATGAAATGAGTTATGTTAATAATTAATATAGTACCATACGAGTCAAACACACACAAATTAAATTAAAATTAAAATTAAAATTAGCATCATGTGAGAATTTATATAAATTTAAATTGTAATCGCATTTCTTGGCATGAAAATCTAATAATCTACGTATAGACTGAAATAAAGTATAAATAATTAATAAAAAAACTTGGCAATACATATCTTTATAATTATACATAATTCAACACAATACGTATTCAATCGCAGTACATTAGGCCTCGAAGGACTGCTAGATTAGGGACTTATTTGGTACAAATGAAAAAAATGTGTTAATATAATAATATATTCAAAATAGGGACTCAAATGTTATTATCCCAAAGCCAGTGCTTAGCCTCCAGCTGTCACTTCCCTATCCCGGCTGATCCTAAAACAACCGTGACATCGCCAATAACCCTTACGTCATGCCTTCTCTGTCCAGACTCTAGAATGCAACGCAAGATGAAAATTCAATCGCAGTCACAGAGAGAAAAAGAGAGAGGAAAAAAATAGAGACAAAAAACGAGGAAAGTCTCTTCAATGGCTTCGCTTCTCTATCTAGGGCTTTTCAGGCCAAGACGAACTTGTTATAAGTTCTGCGTAAATGCGGTTAACTCTTTCTCTCGTGTTTTATCTACAAAGTCACCAGGTATACTCTTTTTCGTGATTACTTGATTTCGTGCTTAATCATGCTAAATAGTAAAAAGGCTGTTCTCTGGTTTTTCTCTTTCGTAAAAATCAGATTTTGTGTTTGAATGCTTGATGAATTGACATGTAATTGTAATGCTGAATGAGCTTAAAATTAAAGAACGAATTGAATAGTTCTAGTGCATATGAACATGATTGGTGTTATTAATTTAATGTTTCTTGAACGAAATTTAAGCATGAGATCGAATGAACCTGCTTGATCCCGTGAAACTCGGAAAATTTTCGATTTTTTACATTGGAGCTGCTTACGACACTGGCAACGATACAAAGTTGTGTGTACAAGGCTTCCTGCTTGTCTTATTCATCTTGTAAACTAGTCAATTAGTTCCCTGGATCGTATGTTTTACGTGATGAACGTGAAATTTCTTAATCTATTTCTTGAATCTCGGGATATGGAAGAATATCTTCAAATAAAAACATGATATTGTTCTAGAAACGTTCTTTTCCCTGGTATTGTCTGTAATATACTATAGAACTATTTGTCTTTCAGGAACTCTGATGGCGTATAGGAAATTGATTGAGCAAGGGAAGCTGCAGCAAGATCCTAACCAGGAAAAAGTTGCTTTGGCATTAGAAAATTTACTTGGCAGATTGGAACAGTATGAAAAAGAGATGGAGGAATATCATGTATGATCTGGATTGTGGATTCTCTTATGAGCTGTCAGTGCAAGTTGTTGTTGTGACTCTTTGACCACCATTAATATTATTTTCATGCTGTGTGTCCTTTTCTCACTTCTTGCAGGTAAAACTCGCCAACTGGGAGAAGAACCGGGAGAATGAGAGACGGAAGCTATTAACAAGGGAAGCTGAAATGAAGCAGCAGGGGGATGTGTGGACATCAGTTAACAAGCATCAAAATAAACTTTTAGAAAGATGGATGTTTCGGTGAGGCATGATATGTGTCTCATATTCTGTTATTCCATGTTTTAGATCATGCATTTCATTTAGTCATGATGGCTATATTTCTTTCTTTGTTCTTTTGCCTGGTACTTAATATTAACATATTGATCTATTTATTTGGGTCTAGATTATGGTATTCTTGTTGCATGTGATGCTGCTTTTTCCAAGATACAATCAAATATATATGAAAATAAATAAATCATTGAGTTAATTTTAGAAGGAGCTGTTTTAGACTAACTCATTTTTCTTTCTCTTTTTTTCCCTTCTTTTTCACTGATGGAAGGGGATTGGCTGATGCTTTGGAAGTCCCATACAACGTAACAATTTATATATTTATGAATATTTGAATAATACTGATTAAAATAGAGATAAATATGGGACCAACTGTTAACATCCTTGTTAAACTTGCAGCTGAAGTTAATAAAGTTTAGTAAACTACTAAAGGCATTCTGAGCGCAGTCTCTATTCCAGGCTGTGGAATTGTTTAAAATTTTCAATGCTGTTCAGTGAAAAGAATTAAAGATACGCAGCAATAATAATTACTCACAATGTTTTAGGTAGAAAAACAGAAATTATCATAGGAACAGTTTTGATGATCGATTGATTCTGTTATTGCATTGAGTGACAGCTGCCTTTGTGACTCAGGAAAAAACCTGAAAATGTTGAACCAGGAGTGGGTAAATGGGTTTCATACCTTAATCGAGAGAAGAAGTTGGATTCACTTGTTGGTCACTGTCCAACTGCTCCTCCATCCCCAAAAGGACTCTATATATATGGCAATGTTGGAAGTGGTATGTTGCTAAATCTTATTTATGCTACTTTGTGAGATGTTAGCATATGCGATATTATCATTAATTATCTATACATCCGTAGCAATAAATTGGTTTCTTAGCTAATTACATCTTCCTGTTCCATGGCACATTTCTCTTTCTCTCTCTCTCTCTTTCTCTCCGCATAAAGTAGTTTACTTGGGGGGACGGCTAAGTGCTTTTGGAATTTTTTTTTTCTTTGCTTCTTTTTGACACCTTAAAATTGTGATATCTTTACTCATAAGATAACAATGAACTAAGTAAATTGTTATGTCTAGGGAAGACAATGCTTATGGATATGTTTTATGGTGCCACTGAAGGAATTGTTAAACATCGACAAAGGCTTCATTTTCATGAGGTGCGCTTTTGATTTCTGCTTTCCTGAACCTGAAATTGCTTTGTGATTGTTGTGCTTATAAATTGTGTGCAAAATATGAAAGATAATTGATTTCTATTTGAATTTGGATTTACCCCCATGGGTGCATATACACATACAAACCCATAAAGACAAGAAAGAGAGCTTCATAGTCTTGTATATTGCTTTACCTGTTAAGCCTGGAGTGTGCCTCTTGCGTTTACTGTATGTGCTGATCGAACCTAACATATGTAGTCTACACTTGATTCCATTTTATAAAATTTATGTTTTTGCAGGCTATGCTAAAAATTAATGAACATATGCATAGATTCTGGAAAAATCAAGTGGAGGAAAAGTCTTTGCAGTCAAGTATATCTGGTTGGGTTATGAGTCTTCCCTTCGATTCAAAAATTAGGGAATGGATGGCTGCCGAAGAAAGATATAAGCAAGAAGTTCAGATGAAAAACATTCTTCCAGCTGTAGCAGATAAGTTTCTTGTTGATCAACAAGCAGATCAAAGAGGGGCAAGCATTCTTTGCTTCGATGAGATACAGGTGAGATGATGCATGGTAACAGAGCTTGTGTTCATATATATTTTGATGTCACAATTATAAGGTCTTGATGGTTCTCTTTATCTTAAGTTGGTTCCTCATATATCATTTTTGACAATTTACTTTTTAACCTATTATATGATTTGGAACTGCATTCTAGAAAATGGTCAATGTAATTTTTTATAATTGTGGAATCAACTTCTAGCATTAATGGGAAAGTAGGACAGATTTATTATGAAAAGCAAAAGAAAGTAAGAATTGTTATCTTAGAAACGTGGTTTGGAAAGGGGAAAAGATGCTCCCCTTTTTTCAAATCCTATAGTGTTAATGTGTAATTTTCCTTGTTTTCATGCAGAAGAGAAATTATTGATCAATATATGATAATACCATGCTACTGATAACCAACATTTA
>JAWDEX010000018.1:11374061-11390458 GCA_035221805.1 Trichilia hirta | reverse complement strand
AAGAACAATAATAAAGTAGGTAAGGAAGGCATCTCACCGATTGAATCAAGGACAAGCTGAAGACGACAAGTTGTTGAGGATAAGGAAGCAAGGAGTGCTGAGAACCGAAGTCCAAACAGTTGATGAACAGAGAATTAATGCTCAAAGTGCAAAACAGGAAAAGAAAAGACCAAGCAAATGGTGGGTATTTATAGGCAATTGTCCAGCACTCAAGCGTCACGAAGTTTCCGAAAAATCACTGAATGAACAGTCAGGGAGGCGCTACGTCTCGTAATGTCGAAAAGGTATGTTCAAACATTGCGCCCTCTCAGTGGTAAGCAACAGGATAACTACACGTGGCCACGTAGCTCTCTACATGGAAACGGCGCATTTAAATCCGGTCTTTTCGAGATACAACTAGTCGAAACCAAAACGGTTGCATTTAATGAGGATCGTTGGTGACCAGTTCTGTCATAATTTTCGGGTCGGAATTTTAGATCACTTCGGCCTAAACTGTCACTTTAAGTTTCCACTCCCGTCTCGCGATAGTAAAAACTTGGGGGACTTATGATGATGATATTTGCCGATCCGAGACTGATTCCTGTTTAAAACTTCCTGATTCCAGATTCAATTAATCAAAAATTATAACCCGGTATGATCGCCTCGGTTTCTCGACAACCACATTGATTTTCGAGGCGATCCTTTTTCGATTATCGAGGCGACCCTTACGCCTCTTTTAAAAACGGGAGTTGAGAATAAGACCAACTACTACGCTGTTTAAATAAAACTGTTCAGGCATCCTATCATGTTAGGTAACGCCGTGCACGGCAAGTTACAGGCACTCATTGCTAGGCCAGACCTAACGTAAAGGAGTGGTGAAACGATTGATCCAACCACCATACCTATTCCTGTCCAATTAAACTCCCGTTCTCCGATACTCACACGTACAGGAGCTCTATAAACGGTGAAGGCTATACATGTAGCGGGATTTGGATTTTTCTTCTTCGAACAGACATTATTCCTTTCCTAACTTGGGAGCTTTTAGAGAGGACTTTCTCTGAGCAGTTAAGAGATAACTACTGCACTCACGAATTTTTCCAGAGCCCAGCCTCCCTAGTCGGTAAAACACTCAAACACTCGTAATTCCTCTCTTTTTATTTGGCCCTGCACCATTTTACTGACTTGAGCGTCGGAGTTTATTCGTCAGTAAGCTGGCTTCACTCCTAACTCGTTTTCTTGTGATTTCAGGTAGTCCCCGAGAAGTTTTTACATCGACCGCAATAATAAATCTATGTGGGGTGCTAAATCTTCCGTCACTGAAAAATTTGGGTATCAACGAGGAACAAAATAGAAATTATCTTAGGAGAAGTTTTGATAATGAATTGATTCTGTTATTGCATTGAGATAATAGCTGCCGTTATGACACAGGAAAAAACCTGAAAATGAAGAACCAGTGGTGGGTAAATGGGTAAGAAGTTGGATTCACTTGTTGGTTGCTGTCCAAATACTCCTACAGCCCCAAAAGGACTTTATACATATGGCAATGTTGGAAGTGGTATGTTGCCAAATCTTATTTATGCTAATTTGTGAGACTTTAGCGTATGCGATATCATCATTAATTTTCTATCCATCTGTCAACTAATTAGACCTTCCTGTTCTGTGGCTCATTTCTCTTTCCCTTCACATAGATTAGTTGACCGGGAGAGGTGGCTAATTGCTTTTAGATTTTTTTTCTATGCTTCTTTTTTGACCCCCTTAAACTTGTGATATCTTTACTCGTAAGATTACAATATGTTTCATGGTGCCACCGAAGGAATTGTTAAACATCGACAAGGGTTTTATTTTTATGAGGTGAGCTTTTGATTTCTGCTTTTCTGATGTCCTGACACTGCTTTGTGATCATCACTGTGTTTATAAATTTCTTGTAAAATATGAAAGATAATTGATTTCTGTTTGGGTTTGTAATCACCCACATGGGTGCATATACACATACAAATGCATAAAGACAGGAAAGAGAATTTCATAGTCTTGTACGTTGCTTTGCCTATTAAGCTTGTAGTGCCCCTCGTGCATTTACTGTATGTGCTGATTGAGCCCAACATATGTAGTCTCCCCTTGATTCCATTTTATAAATTTATGTTTTTGCAGGCTATGCTAAAAATTAATGAACATATATGCATAGGTTATCGAAAAATCAAGTGGAGGAAAAGCCTTTGCAGTCGAGCATATCTGATTGGGTCATGAATCTGCCCTTCGATTCAAAAATTAAGAATCAGTGGCTGCTGAAGAAAGGTATAAGCAAGAAGTTCAAATGAAAAACATTCTTCCAGCTGTAGCAGATAAGTTTCTTGTTGATCAACAAGCAGATCAAAGAAGGGCAAGCATTATTTGCCTTGATGAGATACAGGTGAGATGACACTTGGTAAAAGAGCTTGTAATTCACATATATTTTGATATCACAATTATAAGGTCTTGATGGTTCTCTTTATCTTAAGTTTGTTCCTTGTATATCATTTTTGACGATTTACTTTTTAACCCATTGTATGATTTGGGATTGCATTCCAGAAAAGGGTGGGTCAATGTAATTTTTATAATTGTGGAATCAACTTCTAGTATTAAGTAGACAGTAGTAAGGATCTATTATGTAAAGCGAAAGGAAGTAAGATGCCCCAATTTTTAAATTTATACTGTTAAATATATAATTTTCTTTGTTTCATACAGAAGACAAATTATTGATCCATATATGATAATACCATGCTACTGATAACCAACATTTATGGAGGGTTATCCTATTGGATATATCTTTATAAATCCCTTGATAAACTAAAATGTATACATGGCCAAAAAGTCTGTCCACTTTTCCTGAGATAGATTAGCATTATATGGTCGAGTTCCATTTTGGCTTTTCTCTCTTTCTTTTTTCCTTTGTTTCTTTTTTATTTTTTTAATAATAATAATTATAATTTGCCTTTCTATGGTACTATGATTGCTCCTCATCATATGGGAGTCCTCATTACAGTGTTTCTCAACAACCAGCTTATTGAATTAGAATCTTATTTTAATACTCAAAAGTTTTGCTTTTTCTTACAGACCGTTGATGTATTTGCTATTGTGGCCTTATCTGGTATTGTCAGCAGATTGTTGAGTATTGGAACTGTTCTTGTGGCGACCAGTAATCGAGCACCATGGGATTTAAATCAGGTGCAATTTTAGTTAAAATCTTCTTGTTGATGAATGTTAAGTTTCTCCTTGCCAAGCTTCTCTCTAACTTGCATCTTTTGGCTAATGTGATGACATTTGTGGCATATTGTCAACTTTTGAGACATCTGTGGATTTTATCATGGAATCTCGTAGCTTTTTGTGTAGATGCTTCTAAATTTCTTTACATAGCTGCATATAAACATTGCAAATTGTTTTGCTACTGGTTTCAGTACAAAAATCGTTTGCCCGGGATTAATTTTTGTTTCAATAAATATTTGTATTGCAGGATGGCATGCAGCGGGAGATATTCCAAAAACTAGTTGCAAAATTGGAAGAGCATTGTGAGATTATTCAAATTGGAAGTGAGATTGATTATCGTCGCCTTATTGCACAAAGATCTATAGATCAGGTAACATGTTGCTTTCTTTGTTTCTTCGTCATAAATAAACTACCGTCCTAGTTTCTTAATCAAATGAGAATCTTGGTGTCACAGAACCAAGATGATTTTATAAGGAGTTTAATATTGCCCACAAGCTTTTATTTTGAGCTCTCAAATTGATTCTTTCGGATCAAATCTCTCTGATTCTAATAAGATGGAAGAGGAGATTCCACAACTTTTCCTGAGAGAAGTAAGATTACTGTTTCGATCTTGTACCACGGAGCAGTGCCAATTCACACACACCAACCCAATCTCTTTTAAGAGGGCCAAACTTCTTTCTCTTTCTTTCGTCACTTTGGCTAGAACTGAGATTTGCCATTAACCAGGACCATCCTTTATGAAAAGGAAGGCATTTTCTCTGTCGCCATCATGATGTTACCTTTAAACCATCCCCTTCCCGCCCCCCCGCCCCCATCTTTTCCTGCATATGTTTTAACTAATTTACATCACACCTTTGTACAGAACGGGTTTGTTGTGCATGACCATATCTCTTAGCAATCATTCTACAAAATACATTTTTGTAGTTATGGTTGCCCCATTTTTACCAACTTCATTCTAAAAGGTTTTGGTAAATTGCCAGTGTTATTTATTTGTATATCATGACTTTGTACTTATCATTTTATGAAAGTTGTTTCTTTTTTTAATTATTACTTTTGTGCCTGTGTATAGTGCTTGAAATTGTAATTGCATGCATATAGGTTCACTATTTCTGGCCCTTGGATGACCATGCTGTAAGGCAGTTTGAGACAATGTGGTCCCAGGTCACAAACCAGTTGAGATGGCAAATCACATCTAATACTGTCCCAGTTATGTTTGGAAGGTAGGCTTTGAGCTGAACTGTAAATTTAATAAACCTGCTTTATTTGAATTAAATTTATTTTTTTTTTTCAAATAGAACATTGGAAGTTTCTCAAAGCTGTAATGGAGTGGCCCGCTTCACATTTGAGTATCTATGTGGCCGTCCGGTATTGCACTTGCTTGTGTAACTTTCATACTAACTTTTTTTATATTGGTGGTAAAAAATATGTTTGTAATTGTTTTTGTTGATTCTAGCCATATGTATTCATGCATGCATGTATATATATCCTTATTGCTTTACTCAACAAAGAAAAAAGAATTTGGTTCTCATTCTCTTTTTGCTTGAAGGAACTCATGGTTGCTATGTGACTTTTTTAACCAGTCATTTTACTAGATCTCATTGATGTTTAGTATTCCAAACTAGAAGAAGATGAGGACCGTGAAATTGAAGATAAAGATAATAAGACGAAGGGAAAAAAAGGAAGGAAACAATATAAAGTAAATTTGGCTTTCTGCTAGTCTTGTGTGTGAGAAAGATAAAGGCTGACCTACATTGGTAAGAGTTTATGAAAGGAACCCCAACATTTAGCCGTACAGCATAAACTGGCACTCCAAGGCCGGACTCCCAAAAGATATGAAATTTCTTCAAGGATTCTTTAACTGTAGTCTGGAGACCTTAATGAACAATGATATAATAATATCTCCTCTTTGCTTTAGGAGTATTTTTCGTTATCAAAATCTCATATTTTTTCTACCATAAACTCCAACAGATGGCTATTCAGTTGAACTATCTGATCTGACGTTCACCTTTTTATCTCCCTGACTTGGGCTTCTGTCTGTCCCTTTGTTGTCAATTGTCTGCAGGTAGGTGCAGCTGATTATATTGCTGTAGCCCAAAACTATCACACTGTATTCATCTCGGACATTCCAGTAATGAGTATGAAAATTCGTGACAAGGTACTGTTGCTACATCTTAATTCTTTTAATGGGAGCGCTACTAGGGAAGAAGCCGCTTAAGTTTTCATTTTTTTTCTCCTTTTGATAGGAAACTGAGATTTCATTGAACTGCTTTCTTCTACTTGGAGTACTCATTTGTGCCTTCTGCATGATTGCAAAATGACAACATATTTTTGTTGTTTGGAATATATGAAAAAGCAAGATACTCAGAAAGTTTTACTCACATTCTTCATTCAGGACAGTGTTGAACCTCAGTTTCTGTTAATGTTTTCGTGTGCTGCTGTTGTGGGCAACATCAAATATATACACATCTTAATTAATCAACTAAACCTTAATCCAGTTACATATGTAATTGAAATTGCTTCACTTTTCAGGCACGTAGGTTCATAACCCTGGTGGATGAGCTATACAATCGCCATTGCTGCCTATTCTGCTCTGCAGCTTCTTCTATTGATGATTTATTTCAAGGAACTGAAGAGGGTACACTTTTTGATTTGGAAAGGTGAGCTCTTCTATTTGTGAATGCACTTTTTCAGCAGGGAATTTTTTTAAAAAAATTAGAAGAAAATATATCAGACTTTTCTGCTAGGTGTGAGCAGAGTTTGGACCCTATACCTCTTGTACCACCTAAGAAATTTTACCAGTTTAACCAATTAGCATCACGATCTCAAGGGATCTTTATACTGGGAGATTTCAATGTTATAAACTTGGTTTTGAACTGGCTGATAGTAATTACAAATATTTGCCATTGCTGCAATTAGTTACTGGAAAAGAAAATCAGAGTGGTTTTGCTGCAAGTGCAATCATGAGAAATCGTGTTATAAGTTGCTTGAAAATCATTTATTTTCCCTAAATTTAGGCTTTCATATTATACCGGGGTTGGAATTTTGATTTCAATACGTGATTGTCAACAATAACTTTTATTACCTAAAACAAAATGAAGGAATTTGACGAGCCAAAGTGACATTTTGGTAATATAGTATTCTTTATTTCCACTTCACTAATATTTTGTGTCGAATACATCTAAAGCATTTGACTAGTTCAGACCCGCCAGTTTTTTTGGTCATTGGGAGTCCCATGATCTTGACTTTGTATGTTCACGACTAACATGGGTTTGTAAACCCCTGGTTTCCAGTTTTCAGTTTGAAACGGAGATAGAAGGCAGGAAACTTCGTCGAAATGTTCTAGCAGAAGGCTCAGTGGGTTCAGGGGGTGCACCTGCTGGTATTGTTTCCATGCTATCTGGTCAAGAAGAAATGTTCGCCTTCCACCGAGCAGTAAGTGGGATTTCGCTTTCATCAAATATTAATATTGATTGTTGGTGACGTCTAGCTTATTATCTTGAGAAAAGAAGGAAAAAAAATAAAAATTGTCTTTACATTTTAGCAAATATTATAAAATTGTTTTGACAGTGGAGGGATAAATAAATCCTGTTTTGGATTTATTGTTCTTAATATTCTCTACTTTACTGATGAGTCTTCATGTTGGCTATGCCAACTTCTTGTTTTCTTTACTGGCTTTGTGCTTAATATCTATATCTATCTGTCTGTCTATATATATAACCAGAAAATCAATTGTTGCATGTATTGTGTAAAGAGAAAGGCTGTCGTTTTGTTGCATATATTGTGTTAAGAGAAAAATTGTCAATGCAGGTCTCTCGCTTGATTGAAATGCAAACACCTCTATACCTGGAAGGCGTTCAGTCTCTTCATCCTTATTTCCAGAGTAATACCCAGAATATGTAAATTATAAGTGCATGCTGAGGAAGTAAATCATTTTATTTATCGGACCCATTTCAATCCCCGGCACAAAACGGTGCTTAATCTCTATTCCTTTGATTTTTGTTAAGCTTAAACAATGGATTATCTATTCTTGTTGAGGGAAGGTGTTGACACTCATCATGTAACATGAGATAACAGTAATAAAAGTCTATTGTATTCAGTTTTAAGCAATTTTTCTTGTGCAGCTAGCGTTAAATGTGGGTGTGTGTTGGTTCGTCAGGTAAAATTAAGAAAAATGCAGCAGCTAATATCAGATAGATAGATAGATAGATAGATAGGTTGACGACCAAAACAGTCGAAGGTTCAAATTCAAGCCTCTGGAACCCTCTCTCTACTTTATTGAAAGGCTCAAATTACTCCAGTAAGCAAGTAGATCAATCATGAGGGGTAACAAAATGTTTTAGTTTTATGAGCATCTGGCAACTCTCTCTCTCGTTGGGTTAAACCATGCATATGCTTGGTACATTCTCTCTTGCTCTCGTATGCCTCATTTTAACATGCGTGCCAATCTGATACTTCACTTTCCGATGCTTTGCTTTTCTGTTGGTGGTGCTAATATCATGACTAATTAGCAGAATATACAGAGGCTTGGAGGCTTGAGGCTTCCAGGTAAGGTCGGCGCTCTAGCCTAGAAGTAGTTGAACTATAAAATATTGGTTGACAGGCTCTTTGCTTGGACCGTTCTTCGTGACGTGGGAATCTACTTCCTTCTCCTCCTGGTACACAAGTGATGACGATGGGCCTTTAATAAAAGAAGTTACGAGTCTATATAGTAGAATTTCAACAATATTGTGAATATTAATTCAATTTAATTAAAAGAGAATTAAAATTAGTTAAGATAGGAAATAAATTTAAAATGAGAGCTAATGTTCTTCTTTTTCTTTTTTAATCTTTACATAAAATAATTATATAAAGTACTTATTTATAGATTTATAAAGCTTTTTTACTAAATTATCTTTAATAAGAAGTTTTACAAATTTTTTTTAAAAAAAACTTACAAAACCTTGTAAAGAAAGTTATTGTAAAATTTTATAAGTGAAGCTTTATAAAAATTTAAAAGACAAGTTACTGATTAAACAAAATAGTGAAAGTTATATTTATAATATTTTCTTTTAAATTTTATTATTTTTAATTAATTTAATGTGTTTTTTATTATTGCATTAAAAATTTTATCAGTAAAAAAAAAAAAGTAAAGTGCATATTTAGCTCTCTTTGATGAAAATCTTTCCCTCAAAATAATATGTATTAACTATTAATTTATAAAAGTAACGCATACTAATATTATATATCAACTTTTTAAAAGTACATATAAATAAAGTTTTAATAAAAAGATCAGTAATATTATCAGAGGAATAAATCTATTTGATATTAATCTGGTGGCTTTGCTAAAGTATATGAGTATAAAAAAATTTAAATAAAATATATTTGATTCTATCACCTTTGATATATTCTATTCTAACTTAGAACAATACAAATAATATTATTTTCATAAGTTACAATTGAATTCTTTAAAACAAAAGATAAGTTGCATATACTCTAGATAGGATGTATAACAAAATGTAGCATACACACTTGCTTTATACAAAGTAATGATTTCTAAATGATTAGAAGATGTTGCAATAAGATTTTGCTTCATGGATTGTTAGGAGATTATTGTATTATTATAAGTAAATACATATCTAAAATAGTATTATTGATTGGGCTTTATGGGGTGAAAAAGATAATCAATATTTGCATGGCCAACTAAACCTAAATTTCTTATTAGTTCATTGAAATAGAATAATCTCGAATTTTTCGTTTCACAAAGATAATATTTTACATGCTTGATGCCATTACATTATCTTCGAGTAAGTTCGTGACTAAATCTTACTAGTAAACTTATAGTAAATACTACATCTAGTCTAGTACATTGAGTTAAATATAATAAGGTACAATAATATTAAGATATAATATTTCTGGACCAAGTATTTCTTTAGTATCTTCTTTAGGATAAAATAAATTCTTTTTAGGATTAAGAGATTGAACAATTATTAGAATACTCAACGGACGAGATTTATTCATATTAAAGCGTTTAAAATCTTTTTAATATAAGCAGACTGATGAAAAAATATTTCATTAAATTTGTACTTGATCTGTAAGTTGAGATCATATTTAATTTTTTTTTCAAATCTTTATTTCAAATGCCATTTTCAAGTATTCGGTAGCTTTTAAAATTTTTTCAAGAGTTCTAATTATATTCATATCATTAACATATACTGTTATAATGGCAAATTTATATTCTAATTTCTTTATAAATATACATGGGCATATAGGATTATAAATATATCTTTCTTTTGTCAAATATTTGCTCAAGCGATTGTACCACATGTGCCTAAACTATTTTAATTTATATAAGAATCATTATAATTTGATTGAACACAAATTATAATGTTTTGATTTACATGCTTCAAGTATGTTGAATCCTTTAGGAATTTTTATATAAACATTTACATAAAGTGATCTATATAAATAAGCAATAGCTACATTCATAAGACGAAGATCATTAAGTCTTTTAGAAATTGTCAAACTGATTAAAAATCAAATATAATGATATCCATTGTAGAAGAATATTTTCATCAAAATTAATACCAGGTCTCTGAGAGAAACCTTGAGCAACTAATTATGCTTTATATCTTATAACCTTATTATTCTCATTAAATTTTTGTATAAATATTTATTTGTATTCAATAAAATTTACATCTTCAAGTATATGGACTACAGGTTTAAATACTTTTTATTTGGCAAAAGAAGCTAATTCTGTTTGAATTACTTCTTTTTATTAAGGCTAATTATGCCTTTGTCTATATTCATCAATAGTTTATGATTTGTAAATCATCTTTCATAATCTCAATAGCCATTAAATAAGAAAATATATTATTGATGACTATATTATTATGATTTTACATTATAGCATATAAGTATCATTTATAGACATTTTTTATTTTTCAATTTTTTTACCTATTTAAAGGCTTGTGTCACTTTAGGGACACTTGTCTCTTTAGGAATAATTAACTGTTCAGGCATATTTGTCTTTTTAAAAATAGTTAGTTCTTTTAAAGTAGTAGGTATAGTGTTAACACTTTTAGTTGTATAATTTTTCTTTTTCGTGAAATTGTGTCTTATAACCAAGTGGTCTACCACACCTTTAGTGTATCATAGATGATTCATTTACTACTTATTGTTCTTTAAGAACAATCTCGGGCTGGTGTATTAGCAGTTGGTATATATGATTTAGTTATATACAAAGTATTATTAAATATATCGGTAATTAATTTATAATTTGCTAAAATTACACGATTCTTTGTACTTTATTTTTATATTGATTAGTGTGAGAATTAAAATGAGATAAATAATTGTGTTTCCAGAAAGTTCAAATCTAATTTTAGGAGGTACTTTCTTTTTTCTTAATGATGAAAAAACTGTCTCATAAAATTAATAAATCATAAATTATACAATAAATAAATCACTTGTTAAAGGCTTAAAATATTTGATAATAGAAAATAAGTTATAACTAATATAAATCTTCAATTGATATTAAGGTCTTATTTAAGTATACAGTAGAATTGCTACAGAAATATAAACATTATAATTAAAAGTACATAAATATGATATATCAAGTTGATGACTAGTTACAAGTTATAATAAATAATATTAATGATAAATAATTGGTTTAAAATAAATTAATGATGTAGAATGTAAAACAGTAAGAATTAGCAATTGGGTATGTAATAAAAGAGTTTGAGTAATTACTTAAATTCGTTTAATAAGAGATTTAATTAATCTATTTTGTGTTTGAACATATGGTACAAAATGTTCTATATTAATATCCACTGATGTACAATAGTCATCAAATATCTTAGAGATAAACTCACCAGCATTATCTAGATGTATAATCTTGATTGGATAATCAAGAAATTATGCCTTTAACTTAATAATCTATGTAAGTAATCTAACAAATACAACATTACACATGAATAATAAACGAACATATGACCATTGATTAAATGTATCAATTAGGACTATAAAATAGTAAAATGACCCATTAAATGGGTTTATTAACCTATAAATATCTTCTTGAATTTTTTGTAAAAAGGATGAAGACTTAAAATTAATTTTAGAGTAAGATAATTTAACCATTAGTTTTTCTTGTAAGCAAGTGCTATAAATATTTTTATTGAATTAAAGGATCTTTTGATTTTTTAATGGGTGTTCATGAGAATTTTTAACAAATTTATGCATCATTGTTGATCTTGAATGACCTAATCAGTTGTGCTATAATATAAATAATTTTAGATCATTGAATTTCTAATTTATTATTACATAATTTTCAATTGAAATTATAATTATATAATAAAACTCAGATGCAAAAGTTGAAAGCTTTTTTAATATGTATATTTTGCTTGAGACATTAGAAATAATGCAAAGATATTCGACATTATTCTCATTTAAAGTGTCAAGATAATATCTATTTCAGTGGATATTTTTAAACTAAGCAAATTTTTTTCAAATTTGCCTGAGTATAAGGCATTTTAAATGTATAATCTATTTTACTTACTACTAAGATTATAATTCTTTCGAAGCCTTTAATTAGATCTGTTGAACTTGATATAGTATTTACTTTTATTTTAATATTTATCAATTTTAAAAAATATCTTTTGTCGTAAGATAATGTGCAAAGATGCACTATCTGCTAGACCTATATCCCTATCTTTTTTTTAAGAGAAATAATTTATTAAAACTTATTTTTTTATTAAATATAAAATGTTTACATATTAGACAAAAGATACATATCATATAATTACAAAAGTACTAAAACTAGAATAATAATAACATAAAAGTGTATAAATATTAAGATTTAAATTTATAATTTTACACTTTAAAATATAATTAATTCTCTCAAATCATGTATATTTATAGTATTTGGAATAAATTTTAAGTTGTTGATAATTGTTATTTATTTTTATTTTTGATGCAATAACAGTAAAAAAAACCGTAACTTTTCAACCAAGAGAGTTTTTAAGGTGATTTTTATTTCTTTAGAAAGAAGACTTAATGGGCTTAACTTTTTGTGTTTGGACCAACCACCAGTTTAGACTTCAAGTTACAGTTTGAAACCCATTATTTAAGCCCACTCACTATTTTAGTCCAATATGATCTTACCTTATTTTTTTTGCTATAACATTTAATAAAAATTTCAGATTGACCTGAGACAAGTGAAAAATTGAAGACAAGTAGAAAATTTTAGATAACATAATTGCAACTACCAAAGCTTGACATTTGGCTCTCGTTTTGCCTATAAATAGAGGCCCGTTTTGTACTCTAAAAATATACATTAAGACTCCTGTAAAATACTTTCGTTTATAAAAATACTCTTTTCTTTTTATAGTATGTCTTTCTAAGTTACTAGTTAAGATTAGAAAGTTAATACTAAGGATGCATGGTATATTTTTTAGATTTTACCTTTAATTTTAATGTTTAAGTTCTTTTATTAATTGCATATTCATATTTTAAAAATTATATTTAAATATTTAAATTCTTTGATTCTTTATAGACATTTGGCACATTGAATACTTAAAAATAAATTTTTTGATTTAATGTAGACATATAGCATAAAGGATGCTTTGAACTTTAACATATTTTAAAATATTTTTTTTAAAATAATTTTATTAATTAATTAAAAGACATATTTTTAATCAAACATTAATTTTTTAAAGAAAATATATATTTTGTGCATAAAATAACTTTTATTTTTCGATTGAGATAAATCTTTAATTAATCTCAATTAAATTATAAAAAAAAAAATTAGTTTACTAACCATTGTTCTGAAATATTAATTTTCAAAGCCTTAATATTTTAATTTGCATTTAATTTTTATTTGGTAATTGCTTTTTTAAAATTTGTTTATCATATAGTTTACCTGTACTTTGAATCTTTGCTATTGGACCTTACTTTGAACATAAATCAATTAGACTATTAAAAAAATACTTTTGTGAATATAACACTTGAACTCATTGGACTATATTATAATAAGACTACCTATATTTAGGTGCAATAATTAAATTGAGAATCACAGATAAAGAAAAAATATAACAATAATAGTAATAAAAGAAACATAAAAATAAAAAAATTATATAATTTTTAATTAGTGTGAACATTTTTATCATTAATTAAAAACTTAATATTCTTGTCTTTATTTTCAATAAAATCAGAGATATCAAGATAAGTATAATCTTTAAGATCATTAAAAGTTTTTCTAATTTTATCATTAGGATACTATTTTTTATAAATATTTTATTTTTGGTGGTTATATTTGTTCTACCATCATAAATATTTTTGATCATTATAGGATAATAACTATTAGAGATATGCCTTAGAACCAATCATATCATATTGTTTAGGAATATTACTCTATTGTATATATATTTTGTAAATTAGTTGTAAATTTACTTATAATAATAAAATAGTATTTTATTTATATCATTTTGTATTTAGTCAATTTTTATTTTATCTATAATATGATTATTGATGTAAAATGAGATCTCGTAATAAATTATGTATTAAAATTCTATCTATAATAAATTATAAATATGAATACAAAATCAATAATTTAAATATATCTAAATAAGTTTTTAGTTGAGGTGATATCATAAAGGATAATGACATGTAAGGTTAATATTTTATTACTACCAATAATTAGTATTCAATACTAATAATTAAATGACGAGTCTCATATCATAAGAGCATAAATATAGATATTATATTTGTTAATATATTAATGAACGTAATCAAAATGTAACAAATTACATGGGTGATTATGCAGAGTTAATGATGTGTCGCACAGCCATACTAATGTACCACTAGTCCTTTGACCTAAGATGTCATAATTGTCTTTAATACTAAGGCATATTATTCACTTATTTATATCATATTAGATTAGTCACGCCTAACAAAAGAAGCTTGGTGACAGTATGTTCTTATTATATAAGGACAAGTGATGATCAAGATAGAATTTGCTGACTTAGATATTTCAGCTTGAATCCTAAACAGGAGTATCATACACGAAAGTTAAATCTTTGATCAAAGTACTCAAATTTAAAAATGTATTTTTGCGAATGAGTAAATCATGTATATGATACGAGTCTTTAATCCTATAATTGAGTTAGGAGTTTGACGATTTTATGGCCTACATTCAATCGAGAGTCGACAGTAAAGAAACTTGACTACATAGATGTACATATATATGGATTGATTTAAAATATTTATTTATCATGTTTAGGAGTCATGATATCTTACTAGAGATCACTCGTGATCATTGAAAATTTTGATTATAATGTATTGTATTAGAGTGATACGAAATATTCGTGTATACTTATGTCTAATTCACAGTAACTCAAGAAGTCACACACAATAGCAAATTATTATTAACAATGATTTTAATATTTTTGTATTGACGAAAATAAATATTATTCGATACATTGATTAGATTATAATTTTAATTTTTTAATATAAAGAATAAATTTTTTGACAATGACACACTAGCACTTGTATATTCGAAAAATATTTGAATAATTCAATATATCATAAATATAATTTATTAATATATGAATATTTAGAAAATATATTTACATATTAAGAATTTAATAAATAAATTTATTTATTTATTAAATAATTATTATTTAATTAAAATGAATTCTTGAATGATAAATGACATGATATGATTTTACCAAATATCAAAATTTATTTACATTTTTAATATTCAAATATATGGTTAAAATTAATTTTTTAATTTGATTAAAGAATTAATAGTAAAAAAATATAATATATATATATATATATTAATTCAATAAATCAAAGTTTGAATCAAAGTTTGAATTTGTCACATTTAAATGTATTAATATATATATATATATATATTTGATTAATATATAAATTAATTAGTTGGCATTCATTAATATAGATTAATGGTAATTAAAATCAATTTTGAATTTCATATTTTATATATTTGACAAGTGTCCATTTAATTTTTTTTTTATTTAAGATAAATGAAACATTTTTTAGCCATTTGGAGGAGAAGAAAAGGCTACACGTGGGCCTGGAAATCATGATTTTAAAGGAGGTTTTCTTCTTCTTCTTCTAGCCAATACATACAGCGGACCAAAAGAGAGAAAGGCTTTAAACCATTTTTCGCCAAATTTTCGTGGGAAAAGAAAGAAAAAGAAAGAGAGAAAGGGAAGATTAGAAATTAAAATTATTTTCTAGAGTTTCTTATTTTCCTAGTGATTATTTTTTTGTTTCTAAGTGTAGAAAAATTAAGTTATAGCTTGGTGAAATTATAATAAAAGCTAAGTCTCTATAAGCTTTATTTAAAATTATTGTTAATAATTAGTGTGTGCAATTTTTGGAGACAAAGTGAAAAATTATTTGTTGTATTTTAATTAAAGTTACAAAGATATAACTTTATGCCTAAATTGATTAATTTGTTAATACTTTTGAAAAGTAAAAAAGTATGCATATAGAAACCATAATGATCCATGCATGTTATAGCATGATAAAGCAACTTTCAATAACCATTTTCCTTTTTATAATTTTTATTATGCCTATAATTATTAGTAGTATTTGCATTGTTTCTGAGAATAACATAGATCTAATTACAAATTTTTATAATTTTTCAACAAAAATTTATTATTCTTCTAATAAAAGGTAAGCAAAATTTATAATTTAACAAATATTATTCGGTTCGGCATTTCGAGGCTCATAGTTTTCCACTTAGAATTAAAGGTTCAAAATATATCTTTTACCTTTGATAAAAAAATATTCTTTTAGTGATCAAATTTTTATTTAATTTTTCTATATGTAAAGACTTCAAGCTCTTACGTAGGTGATGGCGTTAAAAAACTATGACTTTTGATTAATACTACAAGGATGATTAATTTTTTATTTTAATGGTATCCTCGAGTCTCAGGGTTTGGAGATGATTTTTGTATCTATAAACTAAGAAAGATAGCTACTTTTGATAACATTAAGAGTAAAAATTTTAAAATTTTTAAGACTTGCTATTTTACTTTTGTTGACGTCGTCCAAAATTTAACGTAAAGAAAAATTTAAAAATGGAGTCGCCATCTATCTAAATAATGGTGGGATAGATCACCTAAAAAATTTAGATTCCAAGTTCGGGGGGTTGATTAAGTGTAGGGAAGGTGTTA
>JAWDEX010000018.1:11361579-11373961 GCA_035221805.1 Trichilia hirta | reverse complement strand
ACTTACACATGTCAAGGCTATTATAAGTACCAGTTTTACTGTGTAAAAAAAACTTTTTGAACTCCCTTTTGGCCTTTCTAGTAAATAATTACAAAAGAAGACAAGAAAAAGTTCTAACCACCTACACACTGAACGTATTCCCGAACTGATAGTCTGATTTTGTATAAATAAAATCACACACTCTTTCTCTTTCTTTCGTTTCTTGTTGAGCTTTTTCGTCTCTGATCGATCATTGACTTAAGGATTAAATTTCATATATTAGAAAGTCGACTTCACTTCTAACTCTTTTGTTTATATTTTAGAGATAGTCCACGAAACACTGACCCGAAGTGACCCCTCATTCCTTCTAACGAACTAACTAGCTGCAATGATAAAATTTGTGTGATGCATTAAATTTTTATTCTATAAAATTTTAAGTATCAACAACTACTTTATTATAACAAGTAATTTCAAAGAGAAATTTGGACCGCTCAATTCGCTATTGTGAAAACAACTCTCTCTTTTGAAGGCTAGTGTTAAGATCCAATATTCTGTTTTTCTTTTTTATACGAGCCATGGCATATTCATTCTTGAACATCAATTCTAACCATGAAATAATTAAATGTTTAAATTTCATTAAAAAAAATAATATTAAGAAAAATTTTGTTGTTATTGATTATATAGGTAGAGGATAAGAATCGATTTGGTTCAAGACAAACAAAAAGAGAGGGAATATTATTCGGCTTTCTTTTTTGCTTTATCTCAAATTTGAGTCCGTTTGGAATAGGCGTAGTGCAAGAAATACATATTGGACTTTTTTGAAGTATTGTAAATGAGTGATGCTCAATGCATTCACATTATTTTCTAAGTACATTTCCATCGTCACAGGTCCTATATATTGTATTGTAAACAGATGGATTGGGGAGCAGAAAGAGTGCATTCGTTATGGCTCACGAAATAATTATATGGGCTTGGGACCCATATCATGTATAATAACAATTTATTATTTCACAAAAATTCATTAGTTTAAGTACTTTTTTATTTTTTATTTTTAAATTTATAATAAATATCTTTTAATGATAAATATTTTAAAAATAAATATATTAATTTTTATTTAAATTTATAAATTAAAATTAAATAGTAAAAATATGTATACCCCTTTACCTCCATAAAATATATCAGCAGTCTATATATTGCCTTGCTTTTTCCATATATATATTTTTTGTTTTCTCTTATGTTTTCTAAAAGAGTACAAGGTAAGGGGGTTGGAATAGAATTTGACCTGTCGATACTTTTTTATTCATTTTTATATTTTCTAAATTTATTTATTTCTATTTGCATTTTAGATCACCAAAAATGAAATAAACCAAATTTGATATCAAACATACCAAAAAACCAAACGTACTCTTCAAGTCTACTTACCTCCATTACAAATACAGGGCAAAACCTAACTCCCCTCTCCTCTCCTCTCCTCTCCAACCTACTCAAGAGCTGACAAAGCAAAGACAAAGCCACCCTTCAATATTTAGAGCCAAACCAAACATAGATTGAGCGAAAGGGAGAGAGTCATTCACCTAATCCTTATTCTCTTCTGTTCTCTCTCTTTCACTGGTAGCTGAAATTTCGCTTCTTGCCTTGCTTCGTTCTCACCGCCTTCTGCTATTGGATTCGTTATCAAAATTTTTAGCCCTCGCATATCCATTTACGAACCCATTTGTTTTTTCTCAATTTTCTGACACGCCCATTTGTCAAAAACGGATTTTTGAGGTAGACGTTTGTCCAAAATTGTTTCATTTTAACAATTAATATCTATTATGTTTAACATGAACGATCTCATTTGGGTATTTTCAAAATCATAGACAAAAGTGTATTTTTTTTAAAAAAATAGTTTTTTCAATGGGGAAAAGTGGAGGAATTAAACTATTTGATGATAGAAGAGACGGGTTCTTTTCAATCTGTGATTTGGCTTCTCAATGGAATATCCAAGGAGAGAACCTTATATATCAATATCAACCAGTTGGCTTATTTGCAAGAGTAGGGCAAATGGGAATGAATTTTGGTGTCTCACCAAACTCTTCGAATTCCCCTGACAACAACAATGGTAGCATAAAGTCTTCATACAATGATTTGTATGGGAAGTACATGCCATCACAGGATAGTTCACGCAGTGTTGAGGTACCAGAAGGTGAAAAAACTCTGAGGAAGAAGAACGGTGGGTTGAAGTTGAAAATCAAGATTGCAAATCCCTCCCTAAGGCGATTGTTTAGTGGAGCAATAGCCGGCGCAGTTTCAAGGACAGCTGTAGCTCCGTTGGAGACCATTAGGACACATTTGATGGTTGGCAGTAGTGGACGTTCGACTATGGAGGTGTTTCAGAATATAATGAAGACTGATGGTTGGAAGGGATTGTTTAGGGGTAATTTGGTTAATGTGATTCGGGTTGCTCCTAGCAAGGCCATTGAGGTAATGAATTTACTTTATAAAGGTTTCATATTTATGGTTTATGTAGTGGTAAAATGCAATGTTGTGGACCATTGATTGTTTATTGTTGCTGAGTAAAATAATTCACTAGTTTAGATACTGGTTTTGATCTGAATTATGCTTCAAAATTGTGTAAATACGTGCCTACTTTATGCTTAATTATTGTATAATGAGGACATTAAAGCAGTTTTATGCTTACTTTTCTTGATGTCATCCATTTTGATTTCTGTTGAGAATGAATATTGGTTTGTTGCCCGGTGTAACAGATTTTGTTTCCTTTTGTTTTCTTTTTCTTGTTATTCATAGTCTCCTTTAGTTGTTTTGCTTTTCCTTTGTAACTCTGCATTGGGAATCATTTTATATGTTTTGAGTTCAGGAATTGTTGGTTCTGTTAGTTAAGTGAAAAGTTTCATAAATTACGGGGATGAAGAAGGAGTTGAGGTTCTCTAGTAATCTTTTTCCTGCCTTTGCATATGTGTTGAAACGCAAAAATTTCTTATATTGTGAAACTGTGTCCTGCAAGGACTTGAAAATTTCCTATCAACTTTTGAGTAATCAAACTTTCTAGTTTCTGATAGAACTCATGACAGTTAGATTAGGGAAACTAAAAGAACTCATGACGGTTAGATCAGGGAAGCTAGGTAGCTTATAAGGGATGTAGCAGAGCATCAAATGTAGAAATTTTATTTGAAGAAGCATTGGTTGCAGAGACATTAAAAAGAGCAAATCATGATTGAGTATAACCATAGTTTTGTATGATTAACCTGAAAGATGTTTCTATGTTTCCTTTGAAAGTAATTTGTGATATATAAGTTTGGTATGTTCAAAGGGCTACTGCACTACACTGCCTCATTTATCTGCGCATTGTGGGCTTTGCCAATTCTGAATGGTTCTGTGGACAATAATCCTATCTAATCACTATATTTGTAGTTATTGATTGATGATTATGATTATTCATATTATGGTTTCAACCTTGGAATTTAGATATTATGATTTCCAAGCTTGCAGTTTGGTTGAAAATCTTGGGTAGGTCATGTACGCTTTTGTTGTTATGGCCTTTACTGTTTATCCTATGGAAATATGCTGCCTTACTACATATATATTTTAGATGAGCTTTTCAGAGCCTTGACTTTTGCCATTCCTAATTTCCCTTTCTTGGGCGGATTATCTCCATAAATTTTGTGGATAACAATGAAGACATGACTTTATACCACTCAAATGATTGGACATCTACTTTTACTTCATTGTTGGCATTTCTATTTGTTGGTATGAAGATGTTACATTTTTCGGTCTTAATAATGATCATTTTGTCCATTATAATTCAGATTGTTGTCACTCTTATGATATAAGGGATGAGAACTTGGTGTGGTGGAATAATGTTGTATCATTTTGTTGAGGAGCAATTTTAGACTATCTTTCATGCTGTGCTATGTAGTCCCTCCACTCAATAACTGCTTTCATACTTTTCATTTGCATTATTCCTCCATCCTGCTGAAGGACAATTTCTACTGACCATTTGGTAATAAACTTTCCTGCCTTAACTTCCTATGCCCACATGGTTTCTTGCAAGGATAATTCCTCTTTGAAAATTAGGAATGCTATTCCTCTAGTTTATTGAAACGATGATCTTTTTCCTGCTTGTACATGAAATTACTTTTTCTACTTTTCTCTTGAAAAAGTTTGTGTTGTTCAGAACTTCTCTTGTTGGTCTTCTCTTTACTGCAACTTGGAGCTCTTGCTTAAACGGTTGTGACATTGGTTTTCCACTGTGTTCATTTTTCCCTAACGAAAGTGAAAGACAAGAAAACAATAGGATATTTTACTTAGTACTTACGAGCATCCTATTAGGATAAACCTAGTTTTCAATGATTCTTGAACTCTGTCTTTTTTCGTGGTTTTGCCGTAGTTCAACCTCACATTGAGATATAAGGTGCTATTTCATTAGGCATAGAAACACTTCCATCTTTTACAGTTTATATTCTGGTACTCGTACAAACCATAAAAGAAAATTACATGCTGAGACCTCCATTATTCAGAAATGAAATTCTATACCTTTTAAGAGATTTAATCCAATATTGACTAGTTCTGATTCTTACTCTCCGTGCAGCTTTTTGCTTTTGATACAGTCAACAAAAGATTGTCAACCAAACCTGGTGAAGAGGCAAAAATTCCCATTCCAGCCTCATTAGTAGCAGGGGCCTGTGCTGGAGTTTCCTCAACTTTGTTTACTTATCCTCTTGAGTTGGTTAAGACTCGACTAACCATACAGGTACTGGAAATAAATAAGAAATTGAGTCTTGTCTTGAATATAGATGGAGTTGTCATTTACATGCGGAAGGTTTTGTTAAATTTTGCAGAGAGATGCTTACAAAGGTATAGTAGATGCATTTATTAAAATAATGCGAGAAGAAGGCCCTCCAGAACTCTACAGAGGCCTTGCCCCCAGTCTAATTGGAGTAATTCCTTATTCTGCAACCAATTACTTTGCTTATGACACATTGCGAAAAGCTTATAGGAAAGTATTTAAGGAAGAAAAAATTGGCAACATTGAGACTCTTTTGATCGGATCACTGGCTGGTGCTATATCAAGCAGTGCCACTTTCCCACTTGAGGTAGCTCGCAAGCACATGCAGGTGGGTGCAGTAAGTGGCAGGCAGGTATACAAGAATGTGCTTCATGCCCTAGCTAGCATCCTTGAACAAGAAGGCATCCCAGGTTTGTACAAAGGATTGGGTCCAAGTTGTATGAAATTGGTGCCTGCTGCTGGAATTGCTTTCATGTGCTACGAAGCCTGCAAAAGAATACTGGTAGAAGAAAACGAGGAGGCATAAAAGATACAACAAAGTAGTTGGTCAAACATGAAATGGTTTGATAGTTATCCATAGATGCTGGGTTGAATAATTTTGCATTTCTTTAATTATGAATTCTTATATCGATTTTTTTCAAGGACCAAGTTCGGCGGGGTGATTTTGGTGGTTAGTGCATTTGAGTTTTGGCGAAGCCTAAGGAATGGCTTTTTGTGTTCCTTCAATTGGCTTAAAGAATGGAGTAGGTTATTTTCATTTTGACTTGGTCAACATTATTGAATATCATGAGATAAGGTTTATACTGAATCCTTTTTTATTTTTTCAATGGCGCCCCCCTCAGAAAAGTAATTGGAGTCACAGTACTGGATGACTCGTAATCTTCAGCAATTTTTAAGAAACCAGAGAATGCACTGGTGACCAATGGGACAGGTGCACACCATTAGACCAGGTAAAGGTAAAAACTCAAAAACAAATTTGAATTGCAAAATCATAATTTTTTACAAAATTTCCAAGAAAATAGGTTCACTACTAGTGAACCAAATAACAGAGTACATCTATGAGAAAATTGTTACAGATGTCCAGAGAGAACTTTAGAACAAGCCGAATTCAAGAAAACATCCAAAGATGCTCAGCTCTGCTCCTCGTTACCCATGGCCTCCTCTTGAGCAGCAGCAGCCATCAACTCGTCAAACTTTTCAGTTTTCCCCAGTAATATTTCAATCTGCCAAAAACCTTTCTGTCAGCATATCAATCAAAAATTACCGGGGTAACCAAAGCTTGATTGAATAAAGGCAGCTCAATTTGGATAAACCTGGATTCAATCCAACCTAAAACTGTAGACAGGCCAAATTCAATGCACACCCCCTCAACGACAGACTCAAGCTGAGTTTGAGTATCTTAAAATAACTTAAGTTAGTTGTATCATCACACCATCAAACGGGCAATTCCATGAATTTTACCAACAAATTGAACCTGCTAGTTTATTATTCTCAATTGCAAATGAAATATCCAAGTATGGAACAGACAAGCATCTAGCCAAAAGTCTGACTCCTAAGAAGGATCATGACACAACTTCCTCAATAGAGAAACGTGGCAAATATAAAAGTAACCGGTAATATTATACATACACAAGTTGTGTTCGATTTTACTATCTTTACTATCTTTATTTCACATTAAGGTGGCACAGAGAACACACAAAGGTCCACTTAACTGCAGAGTATGATAGTGAAACTCATGAAATCAGATTATTGTTTGGATATTTGCAGCATTTACCTTAGCTTTTTGAACAGGTCGTCCTCCTGTCTCTTCCCTCATGTCCACAGTGGAAGTCATGATTTCTGTATAAATAGTATACAACATTAATGTGTTTATTTATATGCTTCAAAACAAATGGAGAATATGAGACTAAAATCTCACTCTTCTCAATAGCCAGTTCATTGTTCTTCAAGATCTCAGCAATAGTAACAACTGTTGCAATAGCTGGAGATGTAGTTTCAATGTCAATAAGTTGGGAACCAACCAAAGCATTCAACAATACAATTTCTAACTACATAAACAATGTCAATAAGACCTGCTATAATATTGATTACAACAGTTGCTTGCCTTTGTTTTAGACAAAAGCATCATAACAGATGAGAAGCTATTGCATAAAAGTATAAATGAAATTACAAAAATGTATAGACTGGTCCCACGAAATATATTTTCCTGACTAGCAATCATGTAAATAAGCAATGAATATAAATGCAAGTTAGCCATACCCTTTCACTAAACTACTCTATTGATTATAATGAAGTTTAATAACTAGCTTAAAAAATTTAGCATAATATATTGTACTAAACTAAAGGAACCAGCAGAGAGGCTTAAGAAGATACCCATTCCGAGAGCAGACAGTTCAACTTCATTGTGCTGCTGCATGTACCTCTGCAAAGATAATCATCAAATACCAAATTACCAAACATATCCCAATACAGTCATAATCACAAATACAATCACACGTCTTGTTTGTGTGCGTACACGCACATGGATACAAAACTTATTAGGACAGCATATGCAAGATATAATTTCCTTCAATATTCCCTGTAAACAAAAAGATGCAGCAGTATCGTCCCCGCGATTAGACTTGTGCCCGTCATTGCTCACACTCACACACAAAAAAAAAAAAAATACTTCTCCTTCTGCATGTGCGAAAGAGAGAGACAGAGAGAGTTCGTACCTTGGCGAGATTAACATAAAAGAAGAGCGGTTTCTTGGTATTAGAGACTTGAATTCGATTCTTCTTGTTGGATGCAGATGAGTCTGCGATGTTTAAGCTGTTCACTCCCTCCGTAATGACCTCCATTGTCTTGCTACACTAGAGAGAGGAAAACCCTAATTAGCAAATACCCACTCTCTCTCTAGCTTCTAGAAGCACAAGATAAAGAGTTCGTATGTCGAATGACACACCAGCTACCCGGCTCAAGAACCCTTGACACGGCTCGTCTTATCTCTGGGCAATGGGATTTTAAACAAGATGGCGATGCATCGATATTCATAGATGACTTTTAGAATTGGAGAGCCAATTTCTATGTGGGCTATCCAACTTCACAATACCCTGATTTGGGGTTCAATTCTAGATCAGGCCTCCTGTAATATATTATTCATATCTTCACTCGAAACTAGCCAACCCTTTTTTTATATATTTAAAATCTTACAAAAATTATTATAGTTTGCAAATCAATCCCATATAATAACTTTATTATAAATTAAAACTATATTTTTATGGTTATCTATGCCTAATATTTTTTAAATATTTTATCGCATTTTTTTATCAAATTTTTTGATAAAAAATATATAGTATGGTAATAAATTACATTCTAGTTGCCGAGTGGAGTATATGTAATACATTATATTCTAAGATATTTAAATAAAATATTACTAACTTTATTCCTATACTGCCTGCATCTCTTTTTGCCTTAGTATAAAATAGGTAACTGATTGATAAATCGAGTTTCTCAATTTGCCCATTGTCCACAATTTCTCTACAAATTTATAGATCATATTTAATTCTTTGTAAAATTAACTTAACAATTACTTAAACATTTACCAATTCGCATGTGCATCAATGATTAACAAAATAATTAATATAATATACATAAAGTATAACGTCGAACATTCTTTCATCGAAGGAAAAATTTTCCTGTTAACACTTATTCTCCACAATTCAGGAAACGGAAATTTGATGAAGTTAAAACGAACAATTTTTCATAAAAAAGAAAAGAAAATCTGTTCCAAATTTTAACATAATACATACATCCGTAAGAATGGAAAGACTGATTGCACTATAGGTAGACAAAATGTATATCACCAAATACATTGCAGCACCAGTTTGATTACTGTAAAAGAATAACCACTTTTTTACCTTGTACATTTGTTTCTAAATGTCTTGTTTGAACATTTATAACATAGACCTACGCAACGGAGGTCCAATACCGAACAAAAACACCGGTGGGAAGTACAAAAGCAAGAGATGGAATAATTACTGGAGATACAAAAAGAGATCCTTTCGCCTCCAACTCCAAACCAAAATAAACATCCATTATCAAACTCCTTCCCAGACAGACAAAAAGAGTGTACATAACTTATCATCATCCATATGACTTTAATAATACCTTAATGTCGTCTTATGTACACCAATGAGAGTTCAAAATGGCATTTCCCACAAAATAGGATCCCAAGAGGATTAGCAATTGATGCCACATTGACCATTTGCCGCAGCTTTCGTGGAGTCGGAGGTAAAGGGATCAATCCGAACCCACAGCAAGGAGAAAATGGAAGCAAGAAGTATGGACCACACAATGACTATTGTAGGTGTACGGTTTTGACGACCCAACAAACCTTTCAGGAAAGGATACAGATGGACCACCACCCATAGTGCGAAGAATAGCTTGCCAAAGAGGGGACCCCATGATTGGTACCCACTGTTTATCGCCCATGATACGCCAGCTACTATGCCCACCAAGTTCACAATGATGACTGTAGTTGGAGGGATTAGAAGAGATGTCCATTTGAAAACATAAAGCTCAGCAAACTCTCCATCATCATCAGAAGCCTTGGAAGTGACAGTGAAATTAGTATCAATCCCAGCAACCACCTTCAAGAGCCCTTGGAAAACAGCAAAGAGATGTGCCGATGTGCCACCAATCACCCAAAACTGCTCATTCCTCCACCAGTCCTCAATACTGATCCCACCCCACCTAATCTCCAGTATTCCAGTAGCAAAAATAGAGACGAAAAGTAGAATAAACCACATGCTAGCAAAGTTGCTTATCTGCAAATAAATAACAATAAAAGATTACAGCATATAAATTACTCACTGCAACGTGTACGTAGTGGGGGTAGAACTTTCACTACCAAAGTTACGACTTACAGCAGTACTTCAATCATAGGGCATATTTACTGTTCAAAAGCAATACAGTGGAATAAATATTACTTTTGCACTTTTTAAGATGTTGAAGACCAATACTTTCTACTCAGAATTTGGGTTCACATGATAGCTGAAACACTTAATCTCTTATGTTTTAAATTGGAAACTAGCACCCAACCTTTCATCCTATGAAATGAAGAGCAAAACTACTACTTACCTCCGGAATAATAAATTTTCCAGTAAGAAGACAAAAAGCAGGAAGCATACAGTAAGCAATCAGTGGGATGGAGGTCAACGGGTAGACAATAGTATTAATGTAGGCCAGTCTCTCCAAAAGCTTCAATCTCCCATTGTAGCCATACCATATGGGGCAATGCCTGCTCAGCAAGATCTCAATTGATCCCAAGGCCCACCGAAGCACCTGGTTCAAACGATCTGAAAGATTGATGGGAGCAGACCCCTTAAATGCTGGGCGGGGTGGCATGCAATAAACCGATATCCAACCTCGAGCATGCATCTTGAACCCAGTTAAAATGTCTTCAGTCACAGAACCATAGATCCATCCAATCTGATAGTAGAACGTCAATCAGTCATATATAAAATAAAACCTAGTTGACTATGTCCAGTAAGAAACCATGGCACAAATAACTGACCTCTTTGCCCCATTCAGTCTTGTCCTCATATCCACAGCTAATTACATGGATAGCTTCTTTTAGAAGAGTAGCAGGATTAGTTGATGGCGGAATGCCACCCTGTTCCATGAAGGTGGCTGCTATGAAAACTGGGGACTGACCAAAACGCTTCTCTAAACTCTTCTGAGACATAAGCAGTGATCTCTCATCCTCATATCCTGCAGAGTGTAAGGAAAAGAGTTAACATACACAGCACCACATAATTTTGTTTCACTAACAGGTTCAATCAAAATCAAAATCTTGTAAAAGATCTGAAATCAATGGATTTAGGCAAGTTTTATCAGATGTCAGAAGTTAGTTCAAAGAAGGCTAAGCATTGGAAAAAAATGAAGAATATTCAACAATTAGATGTCAAAACAACTGTTAAAACCTTAGTGCTCATGCATATTAACTAGATCCACCATAACTGATGTGAGAAATCAAGCTATTCAAACTCAAGGCCTGTTCTCAGTACATGAATTTAATAGAAATAGATCATAAAAAGAAAAACAGTTTCCCAAGAAAGCCAACCTTCGACACCCTCCTCAATATCTTCCATATTGAAAATGGGAACCGTAGATTCGGTTCTTTTCATTGCCCTTTTCTTGTCAATGTATTTCTTATTAGAACTCTTCCCCTTCTTTCTTGGACCACAACAACCCTTCAAAATGAAGTTCGGTTCCAAATCTTCTTCAGTTAACACAGGATCATACCCGTATAGGGCTTGCCTGTTGAAACAACAACCAGTTCCAACATAGACAGGACCCTGAATGCCATCCAGCCCCTTCAAGTTGACCTGAAAAATACAAAGACAACATTGGCACACTTTAACAAGCCAAACTAAAAATCCATTACATTTAGATAAAAAGAAAAAAATACATATATTTGCAGAGTGATGAGATATCAAGGGGGACTTACATCAAAGAAAACAATATTACGATTAGCATATCTATCGTGCAAGTCAATGCCATCAAAACGCTGTGGGAACTGCACATAGCAAGTCTTCTTTCCATAGGCAGGATCCATCATGAAACACATGGCTTCTTTAAGAGCTTTGCTGTTATTAAAGTAGTGGTCACAATCGACGTTCAACAGATATGCACCATTGGTCAGGACAGCTGAAACTCGAATCTGCATAGGTAGACCACATTTAGTTCGCAAACAAGGCAGGCAAAGTTATTTGCTTCAGCATAAAGATAAAATAACTAACTGCCACAACCAGAATGAAGAAAATTCAAAACTGACTAGCTACGTTTTCAGGAGAACGCACAAATTAAATATTAAGAAAAGATTCAAAAAAAGGGGTTTGAGCGTGACAAACCAATGCATTCATAGCTCCAGCTTTCTTGTGGTGTTGGAAACCGGGACGCTTCTCACGAGAAACATAAACTAGTCTAGGGAGCTCATTTCCATCTGTATCAAGCCCCCCACTGTGGCCCAAGAACACCTGTTCTTCCACGGAATAAGAAATCATAATGGAATTCATTACAATAAGACCCATAAAGGAGAAAAAACAGAGTATGAAAATAAAATCTTCGACACACTTGGAAAAATGACAAATACCTGGATCATCCCAGGATGATCCCTTGGATTATTCCCTGGCCAAGGAGTGCCATCCTGCATGGTCCAACCTTCTTCAGGCATCTTTTGTGCTTTGGCAACAAGAGCATTGATCCGTACCTTGAACTCCTCGTATTCCCTCTGCAAATAATAAAATTTGTCAAGTATTATTCACAAGCACAGAATCCACACAAGCCATATACAGAGTTTTAGGCTAATTAGCACAAGGAATAACATTTAACATCATTGGTTTTACGCACACATCAGACAAAAGCCTTATACAAATTATTGTAATAGACCTAATTGAAATTTGCTCCAAAAAGCACAAAGCTCACACGATATTCTTTATGCTATATTCACTTAAAGACAGTTGCTACTCAAAAACCTTAAAATAAATACTTCAATTTCCATATTCTCTGTTTATATGGCAACGTGCACACCTCCCCTACTATTATGCTACCGATACTCACCTTCATTGCCCG
>JAWDEX010000018.1:11287399-11361479 GCA_035221805.1 Trichilia hirta | reverse complement strand
ATCATAAGAAAGAAAATTAATATATTATTTTTAAATAATTCACCGAATTTTTTCTCATTTTTTGGTGGATTATTTTTAAATCGTTGGATGGTAGAGGATGATGGTGGTGACGGCAATGACTCCCTCTCGGCTACGGTTAGGAAGAAAATAGAAAGATAAAAAATTGTTCTTAGAGCCTACCATGAAACTGAAGGAATTCTTATTAGTTCTGTGTGTGTTAAAATGATACGGATTACACGCGCGTGCGCACACGCACACACACATATAAATGAATCAAAACAAAAATGGAATGTGCTTGATTTCCTAATCTATAGTTTCCATATCTCTATACTTTCTATATCTCTAAAAATGTTGATTATTGGTGCCCTATCCTTTCTTATCTGAAGAAAAGAAGAAAAAAAATAGAAGTTGTCTTGACACTCTAGCAAATATCAGAAAATTGTTTTGACAGGGAAGGAATAAATAAATCCTGTTTTGGATTTATGGTTCTTAACAGTCTCTACTTTACTGATGTTTCTTCATGTTGGCTATGCCAACTTAAGTCTCTTGTTTTCTTTACTGGCTTTGTGCTAAATATATATATAGCAAACAAGAAAATCAATTTTTGCATTTATCGTGTCAAGAGAAAAGTGTCGTTTTGCTGCATATATTGTGTTAAGAGAAAAGTTGTCTATTCAGGTCCCTCGCTTGATTGTAATGGAGACACCACTATAAGGAAGCTGTTCGGTCTGTCTTTATTTCCAGAGTAATACCCAGAATATGTAAATTGTACGTGCAAGTTGAGAGAAATAAATCATATTATTTATTGGACTTGTCAACCCCTGGGACATAATAATGCTTAATCTTCGCACCATCTCCTATTTTGATTTTTGTTAAGCTTAAACAATTGATTATTTATTCTTGTTGAGTGAAGGTGCTGACACTCTCTTGTGACTTGAGATAACACTAATAATTGTTGTATTTCTTTTTTAAGCAATGTCTCTTGTACAGCTAACATTGTTTAAATGTGGGTGCTAGTTGGGTCAACCAATAAAACTTATTAGAGTGGTGAATTTTTTTTTTTAAAAGATGAAGAAGCTAATATTGGCTATATATATAATCATAGAGACTATTTGTAACTCAATCTCACGGGATCTCGACTTTATCGAAAAGATCAAATTATTCTAGTAAACAAGTAGGCCAGTCATGAGGGTAACAAACTGTTTAGTATTATGAGCATCTCTCCACTTTCATCTTGTATAACTCTCTCCCATTTTGGATGAAACTATGCATATGCTTTGCACATACTCTCTTGCTCCATCCAACTCTATGTGCATGACTGGCATATGCCTCATTTTAACATGCGTGCCAATCTGATTTAATACTTCATTTCTGCTACTTGCTTTGATTTTCTATCGTTGGAGCTGATATCATGACTATTTGGCAGAATATACAAAGAGATTTGGAGGCTTACAGCTTCCAGATGAGGTCAGTGCTCTAGCCTAGAAGTTTTTGAAATATAACATATTGGTTGGTTGATTCTTTGCTTAGATCGTTCTTCATGATATGGAAATCTACTTTTCTTTTGTTTCAGTCTACAAGTGATGGAGATGAATCTTTAATATAAGCAGTTACTAGTCTTTGCCAGAAGAATTTGAATCATCCTTTCTAAGACAGTCAACTATTTCTTTTTAATTTCACTATTGACTATTTGTTGCTTTGTAGCATGCTTTTTGCCCGTGCAATTTGTTTTAATATTGTTATTATCATCTTTTATCTTAGAAAAAATTATTATTATGACTCAGATATAGTTGTACCACATTCATATTTCATGAGGTGTTTCACACGTTAACATGTTTTGAAAGATTACATGAGCCACTGTGAGATAAGTATTCTGCCACTAACTATATGATAAGATTAATGAGAAAAAGGGGGAGAAAAAGTAAATAAAAGTTTAATCAGTTGGCCATGATATTATTTATACAATTTTAGTTATCATTTTTTAGTCTATTGATCCCTAGCCAACTCTAAAGATGGTAATAGTGTTCCTAAGTCGATGATTCTTGTATGGCCATTAAGCTAAGCATGGGCGGCTGCACCTGCAGATGTGGGATGTTATTGGGGCTGAAATTGGTGAAAACATTATATCTTAATAAAAAAAAGTGTGCAAGCATGGTAAGAACCCAATAACATATATACTTTCACATCCACTAACATGAGAGTTATCTATTGAATAATGCTATTGAAAAAGACAGACGATGACGAAATTGGGATAAGTACTCGTAGGAATAGAAGTATGCTTTATGATTTTGAGTACATAGCTTTGTGACCACTTACGTTCCTATTCAATTGATCCACCCCACTCACGATCTCCGGTCAGCTTTGTTGGGTGATTTGAATGGAAGCTTCTTAGAATACTATGTTGGGGTGTGGTCGCAATTGCATTCTTTAATCTCTGCCATTTTTAGGAGTAACTACGACATAAAATCAAATCTCATATTCATTAACTGGAGTTGCTTTTCGTAACCCAATGAGATCAAAAACTTAGTACATCAATATTAATTCTAGTTCTGATCATAATGGTATAACAATTGTAGCTGTAAATAAATCCTTACAGCAGTGCTTAGCGCGAAGTCGATGACATTGATTTTATTTGGCAATTTGAATGATATTAAAGATATAAATTTTTATATATAAATTAATATAATATTAATTGTTCAATAATTTATATCATTTGTTTTTAATAATTACATATTTTTAAAAAAAAAATTGTAAAAAAATTCGTATTCTTAATATCACTTTTACCAATTAACTTGGCTACTTCATTAAAAAAAAATCACAGATGTAAGTTTATTGAACGAGTAGGCTTTGTTACACCTGACGTCAAGGTAATTTTAGTTAGTTTCGATATATAATTATAAGAATTATTGCCAGTCAAATCATATTTAATATACATACATATATATTAAATACAAAATTGAAGTTATGAGATGTAACCGTCAAACAAACTACCCGGTTTGTTAATTTGTATTTGACTTTCTTTTCTGCTGAATGAAAAAGAAGCTTCCTGAAAATGACGCCATAGAAAATTATAAGGTTTCTCATTTGTGTTAGGTCCCCCCTAGTGTGAATATTTTTAATAATGTTTGAAATAGGATCATTAATGGAGGCTTCCTTTAGACCTATTAATTATTACATATGCATGAGTTAAGCTTGAGTTAAGCTTCATGATCAACAAAGTTCGTTCTTATGAAATATTTTCTTGATAATTAATGAGAACACCACATATGTTCGTCTGCTATTTTTTGATTTAATATCATTTATAGGGCATTCAACTCTCCTTTGCAATAACAAATTGTTGTGAAATGAAATTATTAGATATAAAATATTATATTAAAGAAAATGTGAATTATTTTAATTAAAATCTGATGTTTATTAACTAATGGTATGGATCTTATTGCATTTTTCCCGTGATTCAACATTAGCGTGCATGGATAAAATATAAAAATTATTGTGGTAATTGTTCGATGTAACTCATAAAACTTCCATTATCTATTACATCGTTACAAGCAAGGATTGACCACCGTCTAGCATTCAATTGTAATTCTACATTAGTTAAACTCCCTCGATAACTATTTCTAATTAACTCAAAAGCAGAGATATAGCTTCATAGAGGCTTATCAACCTTCTTCCCAGCATCCCGTACTTCATTGCAGAATCTTATTCATGTTATATCCTGCAGTCATAAAATCAAAATCTGATAGATTAACAACAAAAACAATAACAAAGAGATGACTGATGCTGACGATGAAGTTATTAGAGATGATGTGATTATTATATGGAAGATACATACTGGATATATTCAATGTTTATTTTTGCATGAAATCTTGAGATTGCTGCAAAAGCATCGTTTGACAAGAGCATGGTCGAAGGACAAGGGGATTTCGAACAGAAATCCACCACCTTAACATCAATCGTACCATCTTTGCAGGGTTTATTATTTCCACTCAAGCATCGTAATCGATAACGCCTACCACAAGCAGCACCGTTATCCCACAAACCTTCCCCCACAGAAACAAACAAATTTCCCGGAGGGAACTGGTCTTGTCGGTTGCCATAACAACGAGTTGCTGAAAAAAATAATATTTCAATGATCAACAGGTAAATAAAAACGTAAAAATTGCAAAGTTACTTTCATAAGTTGTATGTACATCTATTAAAAACGGAAAGATGTATCATGACGTATGATTTATACTTACGTAAATAGGGAGGTTGATAAGAAGTAGCCGTACCAATATCCCCAGCAACAAGGATTGTAATTTCATTACTGAAGAAACCTAATATAATTGCCACAAGTAAGAGTGCCATCATTAGTATAAGTATATCCAGGTGAACTTCAGATTCTGCTGTAAAATGAACTTGATGTACCACTCTATTTATAGATGAGATTAGGCCTCGTACCCAGCTATCTGTTTGGATGGCCCATTCATTTTAGTTTGTTTCTTTGACATATTTGTTATAAAAGGATAGTGCATTTATATAGGTTGACAATCTGATTATCCCATTTTGAGCCGTCAGATCAGTTGTTATCTTATAGATGAGACGAGACCATGTGGTCATGGGTTCTTGTTGACTATTACTTAACTCTCCGTAAAACTTAATTTTTATCATTTAACTAGGTAATGTGATGATAAATATTAGAAAAAATAAATTTTATAATTTATGGAGAATTATGAGTTGATATTACTGTAGGAATTTGTCCTACAGTCTATAGATTAATTCCTATAATCTATTACGCATCCATAGTTTCTTAGTTTTGGTTACTTTTAATTGTTGTCATAGGTTATGGAAAGAAATACTGACGTTTATTGCATAAATATTATATATTCCTAATTGGAAGAATATGTTAAGTGATGATACCAAATTAATGTACCATCATTATTAGATCTCTAGGTATTGTTTTCGTATTTAAATTTATAAATATAATTGATAATTAATAAATAAAAAATAAATCTTCATCTTATATTATGAAAAAAAAAATATACCTATCAAATAATATTTTAAAATTTAAGTTAATTTAAATTAACACTGATATATGTATATAAGTAATATTGTACATAGAAACTGTCCGGTAAATTAGGATTGAAATGAATTAATAAGCAAGAAAATTTTGGTATGGTAGCCAATCCTCCTTCTCGAAAAGTCATTCACTACCGATGCAGAGAGATAAGTCAAAGAATTATTGTCTATAAACTGTCCCTTCCGCCAATCTAGTCAAAACTAGTATTGATAAACTTTAATCTCCATAAATTCTAGCTCTGGAGAACAATTCCATAATTCAACTTGTACTTTTCTCATGGTATGATGAGAAATTGATTGTAAGTCAAACTTCGAACTGCTCAATTCTTTATTGTGAATGTATAATATAACTTGGAGGCTTCAATTTTTTTTGTAGTTTTGTGTGTGTGTGTGTGAGCCCGTCTTTAGCATCAATTTTACCTTGGAGTCCAAGGGAAGAGAGTTTTAGTTTAAATTAAAATTGCTATGTCAATAAAAAGTATGGTTAGGATATTCTAGAAAATATATATGTATGTATGTATGTATATATTAGTTAGGTTAGGGGCAAAGTTTTTAAATGAGATACAAACAATATTATTCATATTTTTATTCATGTGTATATTTACTGAAATTATCATAAGAAAGAAAATTAATATATTATTTTTAAATAATTCACCGAATTTTTTCTCATTTTTTGGTGGATTATTTTTTATGTCAATTCAACTGGTGGTAGGGGTAGGCTATTCTTTTTCATGCTACTTCAGATCGAAATATGATAAAAATTTTACAAAAAACAAAGAAAGAAATAACATGTGTTAGGTTCGGTGGCCCAAATGAAATTTCATAGTTGGAATCTGATGCTTAAATTCATTCAAAATAACATGGCCCAAAAATAAATATTGAACTTGTTAAAGTATCGTAATGCTCAAAGCACCCAACAGATTTCTAATTACACCTATCCATCCGAAACTACTCCTATGTATCGCATTGGAAATAAGTGTTGGGAACAAAATTAGTTCATACATTTAGGCTCACTGAACAACGAGATGGCTTGGGACACATACAATACATAATAAAATTAATATCTTGTTATTATAAGTATATTAAATTATCCTTTTTTATTAAAATTTATAAATTAAATTATATATTTAATAAAATATGAAAAATATTTATGTCCTTTCCCTCCATACAATATATGAGCAATCAATGCCCTGCCATTTTTATTTGTTTTCTCATTGATTTTCAAAAAGAATACAAGGTAAGTGGGTTGGAAAAAAAGAATTTCCATCTGTCAATACTTTTTAATTCATTTTCATTTTTTCTAAATTTATTTATTTTTATTTGAATTTTAGATCACTAACCAAATTTGAAACCAAACATGCCCACCAACCCACCCAAAAAAAAAAAAAAAACTACGCAGACCAAACACAGTACTCTTCAAATTCACTCACCTCCGTTACAAATACAGTACAAAACCTAACACCTCTCACCTCCAACCTCTTCAAGAGCCGGCAAAGCAAAAGCAGGGCCGCCCTTCTATATTTAGAACCCAGCAAAACATAGATTGAGCGAAAGAGAGATAGTCATTCGCCTAACCTTTATTCTCTTCTTTTGTCTCTTCCACTGACAACTGAAATTTCGCTACTTGCCTTGCCTTTTTTTCACCGCCTTCTGCTATTATATTCTTCATCAAAATTTTTAGCCCTCTTACATCCATTAACGAAACCATTTTTTCTTTCTCAATTTTATCGTATACCCATTTGTCAAAAATGGACTTTTGAGGTAGACGTTTGTACAAAATTTATTCTTTTTAACAGTCATTATGTATTATGTTTTAACCGTGAACAATCTCATCTGGGTATCTTCTATATCATAAAGAAAAGTTTATTTTTGTCTTTTTATTCAAAAACATTTTTTTTCAATGGGGAAAAGAGGAGGAATTCAACTATTTGATGATAGAAGAAACGAGTTCTTTTCAATCTGTGATTTGGCTTGTCAATGGAATATCCAAGGAGAGAATTTGCTATATAAATGTCAAGCAGGTGGCTTATTTGCAAGCGTAGGGCAAATGGGAATGAATTTCGGTGTCTCGCCAACCTCATCGAATTCTTCTGACAACAACAATGGTAGCATAAAATCTTCATACAATGACTTGTATGTAAAGTACATGCCATCACAGGATACTGCACGCATTGTTGAGGTACCAGAAGGTGAAAAGACTTTGAAGAAGAAAAAGGGTGGGCTGAAATTGAAAATAAAGATTGCAAATCCATCCCTGAGGCGGTTGTTTAGTGGAGCAATAGCCGGTGCAGTTTCAAGGACAGCAGTGGCTCCATTGGAGACTATTAGGACACATTTGATGGTTGGGAGTAGTGGGCATTCAACGACTGAGGTGTTTCAGAATATAATAAAGACTGATGGTTGGAAGGGATTGTTTAGGGGTAATTTGGTTAATGTGATTCGGGTTGCGCCTAGCAAGGCCATTGAGGTAATGAATTTATTTGACAAAGGTTTCACACGATGGTTTTTGTAGTGGTAGAAATGTAATGTTGTGGATGATCGATTGTTTGTTTATTGCTGAATAAGAAATTTCATTAGTTTAGGTGCTGGTTTTGGTCTGAATTATGCTTAAGAATTGTGCAAATACTTGCCTTCTTTTCTTTTTGCTTAACTACTGTGTAATGAGGACTTTAAACTAGTTTTATGCTTACTGTTCTTGATGTTATTCATTTCGTTTGTCTGTTGAGAATGAATATTGGTTTGTTGCCTAATGTAACGGATTTTGTTTTCTTTCTCCTTTAGTTGTTTCGTTTGTCCTTTGTAACTTTGCTTTGGGAATTGTTTCTATGTTTTGAGTTAAAGAATTGTTGGTTCTGTTATTTGAGTGAAAAGTTTCATAAATTACAAGAATGAAGAATGAGTTGTGGTTCTCTAGCAATCCTTTCCTGCCTTTGCCTATGTGTTGAAACTCGAAAAATTTCTCATATTATGAAATTGTAATCTGCAAGCACTTTAAAAGCATCCTATCAAGTTTTGAGTAATGAAACTTTCTATTTCTGATAGAACTCATGATGGTTAGAGCAGGGAAACTAGGTTGTTTAGAAGGGATGTAGCTTAGCAGCAAATGTAGAAAATTTGTTTGAAGAAGTCAATCTCAAGAATTGGTTACAGATATATTAAAGAGCGAGTCATGATTGAATGTAAGTATAGTTTTGTATGATTAACCTGAAAGATATCTATAATGTTTCCCTTGAAACTAATCTGTGTTATATAAGTTTGGTATGTTCAAATGATTTTGTGGACAATAATCTATCTAATCACTATGTTTGTGGTTATTAATCGGTTATTATGATTATTCATATTCTGGTTTGAATCTTGGAATTTAGATATTACGGTTGCCAAGCTTGCGCTTTAGTTGAAAATCTTTGGTAGGTCATGTACACTTTTGTTGTTATAGCCTTTCCTCTTTATCCTACGGAAATAATGCTGCATTATTACATATATATCTTAAACAAGCTTTTGAGAGCCTTGACTTTTGCCATTCGTAATTACATTGTCTTTGGTGAATTATCACCATAAATTTTTGGAGAATATTGAAGGCATAACTTTATACCACTCAAACGATTGGACATCTAGTTTCACTTCATTGTGGACATTTCTATTTGTTGCTCTGAAAATGTTACATTTTTCTATTTTAATGACGACCATTTTATCCATTATAATTCTTATTGTTGTCACTCTTATGATGTATGGGATGAGCACTTGGTGTGATGGAATAATGTTGTATCATTTTGTTGAAGAGTTACTTTTAGACTATCTTTCATGCTGAGCTATGTAGTACCTTCACTCTATAACTGCTTTCATACTTTTCATTTGCATTATTCCTCTATCCTGCTGAACGACAAATTCTATTGCCCATTTGGTAATAAACTTTCCTGCCTTTAACTTCCTATGCCACATGGTTTCTTGCTAGGATAATCCCTCTTTGAAAATTGGGAATGCTAGTCCTATAGTTTATTGGAAAGATAATATTTTTCCTGCTTGTACATGAACTTACTTTTCCTACCTTTCTCTTGAAAAGGTATTTGTTTTTCAGAACTTCTCTTTTTGGTCTTCTCTTCACTGCATGTTGGAGCCCTTTGCGTAAACAGTTGTGAGTTGGTTTTACGTTGTGCTCATCTTTCCCTCACAAAAGTGAAGAACAAGAAAACAAAAGGATATTTTGCTTAGTACTTGCCAGCATACTACTAGGATGCACCTAGTTTTCCATGATTCTTGAATTCCATGCTTTATTTTTTTTTGGTTGGTTGGTTTTGTGTGTGTGTGTGTGTGTGTGTGTGGTTGGGGGGGGAGGGGTGGATGATTTTGCTGTAGTTCAACCTCACATCCAGATATAAGGTGCTCTTTCATTGGGCATAGAAACACTTCCATCTCATACAGTTTCTCATCTGGCACTTATACTAACCACAAAATAAAATTAAAGTGTTGAAACGATCATTGTTCAGAAATGTAACTCTATACTTTTAAGAGATTTAATCCAATATTGACCAATTCTGATTCTTACTCTCTCTGCAGCTTTTTGCTTTTGATACAGTGAACAAAAGATTGTCAACCAAACCAGGTGAAGAGCCAAAAATCCCAATTCCAGCCTCATTAGTAGCAGGGGCCTGTGCTGGAGTTTCCTCAACCTTGTGTACTTATCCACTTGAGTTGATTAAGACTCGATTAACTATACAGGTATTGAGAATTATAAGAAACTGAGTCTTGTCTCAAATATAGATGGAGTCGTCATTTACATGTGGAAGGTTTTGCTAAATTTTGCAGAGAGATGCTTACAAAGGTATATTAGATGCATTTATTAAAATAATGGGAGAAGAAGGCCCTGCAGAGCTCTACAGAGGTCTTGCCCCCAGTCTAATTGGAGTAATTCCCTATTCTGCAACCAATTACTTTGCTTATGACACATTGCGAAAAGCTTATCGGAAAGTATTTAAGCAAGAGAAAATTGGCAATATTGAAACTCTTTTGATCGGATCACTGGCTGGTGCTATATCAAGTACTGCCACTTTCCCACTTGAGGTAGCACGCAAGCACATGCAAGTGGGTGCGGTAAGTGGCAGACAGGTGTACAAGAATGTGATTCATGCACTAGCTAGCATCCTTGAACAAGAAGGCATCCCAGGTTTGTACAAAGGGTTGGGGCCAAGTTGCATGAAACTGGTACCTGCTGCTGGAATTTCTTTCATGTGCTACGAAGCCTGCAAAAGAATACTGGTAGAGGAAAACGAGGAGGCATGAAAGACAGAAAACGGGAAAGGCTTTTATAGTTTTCCATATATGCTGGGTTGAATAATTTTGCATTTCTTTTATGATGAATTCTTTTTTTAACCTCTTTTTTGGGTTAAGTACCAAGTTCAAGATGGCATTTTGGAGTTCGTGCTTCCAAGTTTTTAGCAAAGCCGAAGGGGTGGCTTACGTGTTCGTTTTATTAGCTCAAAGAATGGAATAGGTTATTTTCATTTTGAATTGGCAAAGCCTAAGGAGCGGCTTTTGCGTTCATTTTATTTGCTCAAAGAATGGAATTGGCTATTTTCATTTTGAATTGGAAAACTGTCAGGAAGTACCTTGAGATGAGGTTTATCCACTGGACCCTTCTTTCAGTGAGATTGACACCGAATCACAAAACTAATTGTTAGTTCTTCTCGCCAACGTTCCGGACCCAATGTCCAGAGAAGAAACTTCTATAATTCACGTGCAAATGTGAAATGTCAAGTTAAAAAAGATATCTATTAATCGTATAGGTAATCCATGTGAAACTATGATTAAAACAGGCAGAACAAAGCCTTATTCTTGTCAGCTTGTGTGCGTGCAAGATTGCATAACTTGGAGACGCAGTACTGGCTTACTCGTAATCTTCAGCAATTTTTAAGAAAACAGAGAATGCACTGGTCATGGCCAACAGGATAGGGCTCACCATTTGACCAGAGAAAGGTAAAGATTTGAAACTAATTTCAATTGCAAAATGATAGTATTTAACAAAACTTCCTAGAAAATATGATCACTACCAGTGAACTAAATAGAAGTGTGGATCTACGAGCGAACTGTTACAGTTCACAAATAACTTTAGAGCAAGCTGAATTCCAGAAAACATCCAAAAGGCTCAGCTCTGCTCCTCGTTATCCATGGCCTCCTCTTGAGCAGCAGCAGCCATCAAATCGTCAAACTTCACTGTTTTCCCAAGCAATATTTCAATCTGCCAAAAACCTTTTCTATCAGCATCTGAAACTTGCAGATAAAATCACGGAGTAACCAAAGCTTGATTGAATAAAGACAGCTCAATTTGTACAAACTTTGATCAACCAACCTCAAACTGTAGACAGGCCAAATTCGACCCATACCCCCTCTAACTATGGGCTCATGCTGTGTTTGAGTATCTTAAAATAAGTGAGGTTAGCCTTATCATCAAATTAGCTACTCCTTGAAGCTAAACTAAAAACAGATGCCTTACAGTCAAATTGAACCATCTAGTTTATTATTCTTAATTGCAAATGAAATAAAGTCAGGAACAAACAAGCGTCTAACCACAAGTCCGACTCCTAAGAAGGATCATGATGCAGCTGCCTCAATAGAGAAATCTGCCAAATATAAAACTAAACAGGTACTATTATCCTTACAATGAACACTTACTCATCCATGTACCAATTGAACATCATCAACAAGCCATTTTCAAAGTAGAGCAATATCTACAACCTACTTTGCCATCTTTGTTTCACATTAAGATGGCACAAAATACAATAAGGTCTAGCCACTTATGCAGAGTATGATAGTGAAACTCATCAAGTAGTTTCGATATTTGCAGCATTTACCTTAGCTTTTTGAACAGGTCGTCCTCCTGTCTCTTCCCTCATGTCCACAGTGGAAGTCATGATTTCTGTATAAATAGTATACAACAATAATGTGTTTATTTATATACTTCAAAACAAATGGAAAACATAAGACTAAGAATCTCACTCTTCTCAAAGGCCAGTCCATTGTTCTTCAATATTTCAGCAATAGTAACAACTGTGGCAATAGCTGGAGATGTAATTCCAATGACAATAAGTTAGGAAACAACCAAAGCATTCAACAATACAATTCCTAACTAAATAAACTAAAGAGTTAACCCTGTCATAATATCTATTAGAACAATTGGTTGCCTTTGCTTTAGATACAAGCAAGATAACAGATGCAATCACAAGAATAGTCAGAGAGTGACCGAATCAAGTCACAACAAAATATATTTTCCTGACTGGCAATCATGTAAAAAAGAAATGGTAAAAATGTCAGGTAGTCATACCTTTCACTAAACTACTCTATTAATCATAACGAAGTTTAGTATAGTAATTAACTTAAAAAATTAAAAATAATACATCAAACAGAACCGAAGGAAAGCGCTGAGAGGCTCAAGAAGATACCCATTCCAAGAGCAGAGAGCTCCACCTCATTGTGCTGCTGCATGTACCTCTGCAAAGACCATCATCAAATACCAAATTCCAAATTACTGAACATAACTAATACGGCCATAATCATGATCATCATCATACATGTGCTTGTTTGCAAGCGTGCAAGCACATGGATACAAAATTATTGCGTCACCGTATTTAAGATATAATTTCTATAAACAAAAACACACAGCAGAATCTTCCACGCCAATAGAAATGTGATAACGGCTCATAGCACAAAAAAACTAATCCCAAACAGAACTCACTTATCCTTCAAGCAATCAAACCGAAGAAAAAAAATCATAACAATGAGAGATTCAACATAATTTAGCTTTCCTTCATTATTCCAAGTTCTCTCGGTAACTAACAGAAAGCGAAAAGTAAAAAGCTCCTTCTGCATGTTCGAAAGAGAGAGACAGAGAGAGTTAGTACCTTGGCGAGATTGACATAAAAGAATAGTGGTTTCTTGGTATTAGAGACTTGAATTCTGTTCTTCTTGTTGGATGCGGATGAGTCTGTGATGTTTAAGCTGTCGACTCCATCCGTAATGACCTCCATTTTCTCGCTGTAATAGAAAGAGAAAAACCCTAATTCGCGAATACCCACGCCCACTCCGGCGCCTCTGCAGAGAAAACCTTCACCCGGCTCCGCATTTTATATTTGGGAATTGGGCCTCTTTAATGATGGGGCACATTCGCACATAAATCGACGTCGTTTTATAAATGTCTTTAAAATAAGGAAGCCAATTTATTTGTACATGGGCTATCCAACTTAACTTCTATTCATCCCTTGATTTGGGGTTTTATCATCGATCAGGCCTCTTCACTCGAAACCAACCCAATTGACAAAACGTTATAATAAGGCAATATTATAGTAGTTTATATATCAGTCTTGTATAATACCCTGATCATATATATATATATATATATATATATATATATATATTGGTTTTACTTTCGAAAATATATAATATTCTCAAGTCATATTTTATAAAGATCAGGTAACTAGAGATATTACCAACCACCTTCCAAGTAAAATAATAAAGTGGATTCAAATGGCCTAATGTCATAAATAATAATATATTATATTCTAAAATATTTAAACAAAATATTACCTACGTCACTCCTGCATCTAACACCAGCACTTTGCTACCTTCGAGTAGAAATAGGTAACTATCAAGTTTCTCAATTTGACCATTGTCCCCAATTTCTATGCAAATTTCATAGCTCATATTTAATGCATCATACTCTTTATGTAACAATTATATGACATTGACCGATACGTATGTACTGAGCAATAAAAATTTAATCTTATTATAACTTCATCGAAGGAAAATTTTGCATTTAACACGTTTTCTAACGTAATTAATAATGAAGTCGAAGTTTTATAGGATTGGTATTTACTTTTAAATAACCAAAGCACGGAAAATATCACATAGCCCCTCTGAGTTTTGCATTTATATTCACTCAGGTCCTCAATCACGATAATTATTTATCGTAGACCTATATGAAGACAAATACAAAATGCAGGGAGTCCATACAATATTCTTCATGCTTGGGTCTACACGGGCAAGGAAAGACTGATTACATACTCAGCAGATTAAATGTATATCACCAACACCATGGGACCAGCAGTCTGATTTACTGCAAAAGAATAACCATTTTTTTCCTCAATCTCCGGGGAACGAAAATACATATTTGTTTATAAATGCTTTTTTTGAACGTTTATAACATAGACCTACCCAACGGAGGCCCAAGAACAACCAAAAACACGTGGGAAGTTACAAAACAACAGATCAACCAATTACTGGAGATACAAAAAAGGGGGTCCTTTCACCTCCAACTACAAACCAAAAGTAAAGATGCATTATCAATCAAACTCCTTACCAGACAGAAAAGAGTGCACATAACTTATCATCATCCAAATAACTTTAATACCTTAATGTTGTCTTATATACGCCAACTAGAGGCCAAAATAGCATTTACCACAAAATAGGATCCAAAGAGGATTAGCAATTGATGCCACATTGGCCGTTTGCAGCAGCTTTCGTGGAGTCAGAGGTAAAGGGGTCAATCCGAACCCACAGCAACGAGAAAATGGAAGCAAGAAGTATAGACCACACGATGACAATTGTGGGTGTACGGTTTTGACGACCCAACAAACCTTTCAGAAAAGGATATAGATGGACGACCACCCATAGGGCAAAGAATAGCTTGCCAAAGAGCGGACCCCATGATTGGTACCCACTGTTTATGGCCCATGACACGCCGGCTACAATACCCACCAAGTTCACGATGAGGACTGTAGTTGGAGGGATGAGAAGAGATGTCCATTTGAAAACATAAAGCTCAGCAAACTCTCCATCATCATCGGAAGCCTTCGAAGTGACAGTGAAGTTAGTATCAATTCCAGCAAGCACTTTCAAGAGCCCTTGGAAAACAGCAAAGAGATGTGCCGATGTACCACCAATGACCCAAAACTGCTCATTCCTCCACCAGTCATCAATACTGATCCCAGCCCACCTAATCTCCAGTATTCCAGTAGCAAAAATAGAGACAAAAAGTAGAATAAACCACATGCTAGCAAAGTTGCTTATCTACAAAAAAACGAATAAATAAATAAAAATAAAAAATTTAAATTACAGCAGGTAAATTACTGACTGCAACATGCATATAGTGGAGGAAAAACTTTTATCGACAAAGTTAACACCTAAAGCAATACTTGGAATGTAGAGCATGTTTCCCATTCAGAAGCAATGAAGTGGAACAAATATTACTTTTGCACTTTTTAAGATGCCGAAGAGAATACTTTCTACTCAGATTCTCATTCATGTGATAGCTGAAACACTTAATCTTTTATGTTTTAAATTGCAAATTACCCGAAAACATTCATCCTATGAAATGAAGAGCAAAACTACCACTTACCTCTGGAATAATAAATTTTCCAGTAAGAAGACAAAAAGCAGGAAGCATGCAGTAAGCAAGCAGCGGGATGGAGGTCAGGGGGTAGACAATAGTATTAATATAGGCCAGTCTCTCCAAAAGCTTCAATCTCCCATTATAGCCATACCATATGGGGCAATGCCTGCTTAGCAAAATCTCAATTGATCCTAAGGCCCATCGAAGCACCTGGTTCAAACGATCTGAAAGATTGATAGGAGCAGACCCTTTAAAAGCTGGGCGGGGTGGCATGCAATAAACTGATATCCAACCTCGAGCGTGCATCTTGAACCCAGTTAAAATATCTTCAGTCACAGAACCATAGATCCATCCAATCTGATAGTTGACGGTCAATCAGTCAACATATGTAAAATAAAACCTAGTTAAATATGTCCAGTAAGAAACCACGGCACAAAAAACTGACCTCTTTGCCCCATTCAGTCTTGTCCTCGTATCCACAGCTAATAACATGGATTGCTTCTTTTAGAAGAGTGGCAGGATTAGTTGATGGCGGAATGCCTCCCTGTTCCATGAACGTGGCTGCTATGAAAACTGGGGACTGACCAAAACGCTTCTCCAAACTCTTCTGAGACATAAGCAGTGATCTCTCATGATCATATCCTGCAGAGCACAAGCAATAGAGTTAACATACATAGCACCACATAATTTGATTTCACTACCAAGTTTAATCAAAATCAAAATCTTGTAAAAGATTTGAAATCAATGGATTTAGGCAGGTAATATTAGGAATCAGAAGTTAGTTCAAAGAAGGTTAGCATTGGGAAAAAAAAGGAAAAAAATAATGAATATTAAAAAATTAGACATCGAAAAAACTGTCAAAGCTTTAGTGTTCGTGCATATTAACTATCAACCCACCATAAGTGAAGTGAGAAATCAAGCTATTCAAACTAAAAGCCGGTTTGCAGTGCATGAATTTAATAGAAATAGATCATAATACAAAAGCAATTTCCCGTGAAAACCAACCTTCAACACCCTCCTCAGTATCTTCCATATTGAAAATGGGAACCATAGATTCGGTTCTTTTCATTGCCCTTTTCTTGTCAATGTACTTCTTATTAGAACTCTTTCCCTTCTTTCTTGGACCACAACAACCCTTCATAATAAAGTTTGGCTCCAAATCTTCCTCAGTTAACACAGGATCATAACCATATAGAGCTTGCCTGTTGAAACAACAACCAGTTCCGACATAAACGGGACCCTGAATGCCATCCAGTCCCTTCAAGTTGACCTGAAAAATACAAATACAATATTGGCGCACTTTAACAAGGCAAAACTCAATATCCATTAAGTAACGCAAAACTCAATATCCATTAAGTTTACTTAAATGAAAAAAATTACATATATTTGCAGAGTGATGATAGATCAAGCGGTACTTACATCAAAGAAAACAATATTACGATTGGCATATCGATCGTGCAAATCAATGCCATCAAAACGCTGTGGAAACTGTACATAGCAAGTCTTTCTTCCATATGCAGGATCCATCATGAAACACATGGCTTCTTTAAGAGCTTTGCTGTTATTAAAGTAGTGATCACAATCGACATTCAACAGATATGCACCATTGGTCAGGACAGCTGAAACTCGAATCTGCATGGGTAGACCCTAATTAGTTGGTAAACAAGGTGAAGTTATTTGCTACAGCTTAATTTAAAATAACTTAGTGCCACAACCAGAATGGAGAAAATTCAAAATTAAGTGGCTACATATTTTCAGGCAAAATTAAAAATTAAAAAAATCATTAAAAAGGTGGGTTGAGTGTGACAAACCAATGCATTCATAGCTCCAGGTAAACATTAAAAAAATGATTAAAAAGGAGGGTGTTGAGCGTGACAAACCAATGCATTCATAGCTCCAGCTTTCTTGTGGTGTTGGAAACCAGGACGCTTCTCACGAGAAACATAAACTAGTCTGGGGAGCTCGTTTCCATCTGTATCCACCCCCCCACTGTGGCCCAAGAACACCTGTTCTTCCAGAGAACAAGAAATCATAATGAAATTCATTATAATAAGACCCATAAAGCAGGAAAAATAGAGTATAAAAATATAATGTTCAACACAATTGGAAAAACAACAAACACCTGGATCATTCCAGGATGATCCCTTGGATTATTCCCCGGCCAAGGAGTGCCATCCTGCATAGTCCAACCTTCTTCAGGCATCTTTTGTGCTTTGGCAACAAGGGCATTGATCCGCACCTTGAACTCCTCGTATTCCCTCTGCAAATAATAAAATTGTCAAGTATTATTCACAATCATGGATTTTATACACACATCACATAAAAGCCTTATAGAAACTACTGTTATAGACCTAATCGAATTTCATTCCACAACTATATTCACTTAAGACAAGTGTGCAATCTTTTCTGCTCAAAAACCTTAGAATAAATACTTCAGTTCCCACATTCTCTGTTTACATGGCAACATGCATGCCTGCCCTACTATTATACTACCAATACTCACCTTCATTGCCCGACGCTCTTTCACAAAAGAAGGCTGTATTTTGTCCTTCAAGTAGTCAATCTTCTGGGCGAAATAAAATTCAGGGGCTCTAGGCTCTATATTATGCTTCTTGCAAAAGGGCACCCATTTCCTAGCAAATTCGGCAGTTTCAGAGAGGGCTTCAAAGGTCAACATTGCTGAACCATCATCTGAAACATAGCAAGATACTTTGTCGACAGGGTAATCCACAGCAAGTATAGATAAAACAGTGTTAGCCGTAATAAGAGGCGGTTCTTTGAGGGGATCCACCGTACTAACGAAAATATCTACAGGAGCTAACTGTGATGGCTCCCCTTCCCGATCATATCTGCAAAATGAAAATAAGGGGTTAAGTGAGCTGAAGGTATGGTTATCACATAGATGAACCACTTAACAAAAAACTAATATATCAAACTGACCTCAATGCAAGTCTGTCTAAGTAGGTCTCACGGTTAATAGGAGACCATTTTGGGAACTGATCCAGAAGCCAGGATAAGGCAAACCAAATCTCGCAGATAACTGATGTTAGCCACAAGGGGTATGCATCTGCCACAGGGTGGGTCACACGATACTGTAAGAAGAAGCCCAAAATAATAAGACGGAGAACGATCACAACCCGATATGGGGTCATGTGAGATGAAGATATAGGCACGACACGGCTCAATGGTTGTCGTGCATCATCAGCCCTGTGACAAACAGAAACTATCAACTTCAGTGAAAACTTAAAAAGGCACAAAGCTTAGTTGAGCATAAGGAAAGGTTCTATTTTCTATTTATACACACTAATGGTCAATTCATGCTTGTTTAACAGAAATTTAAAAAGAATGCGATTCTTATATTTAAAACTAAAGTCAATGAGTAATTCTTAAAAGAGAAAAAAGAGGACAAAGGGCAAATAACAAATGATAATAATTAAAATCAACACAATATAGTCACTAAGATCCTAAAAGTAAATTATTGAGCAGGCAAGGAGAGGGAGTACACTTAATTCAAAAGTTGTAGCAAAATCAAATGCTTTAAGAATATTACAAAACAAGTTGGGATAGCAAGTGTGGAAAACAAGTGGTTACAGCTTCAACCCTCAAAAGTTAACCAACAATACTAACAAAGTCCAAGGATTCTTACATTTGGAGTTCTTCTCCATTTGAACCAGTTCCTTCTATATCCCCCTTTCCTTCACTGTATTTACTGGTCATCTGCATTGTATTTTTCTCCTGTTTGAGTTTCCAGCCTTCAACCCTTTCTTTCCAGTCAACATTTCCAAGGCCATAAGAATTCAAGTCCCTTGAAGGGTCTACAATCCTCACTGGAACTGTAGTAAATAGATGATATGATCAACTGATGATTCACAAAAGCCACTCTAATGATATAGAAGCTTCTCTAAGGATTTTTTGATAAACAATTCAAGTTATTTCAATACCTGGCTGCCTTGGATCAACATAAGGAGAAGAGTGAGCATTCCTCTCAGACGGTCCCAGAGGACCTGACATAGTTCGCACAGACTGTGTGTCGGGTGTAGTGCATGGAATTTCACCAGAAACCTAAAAATGTGACAAACATCATTAAGCAGAAAGTTGCACAGCATAGATCCAATAATTAATCAAGCAAGGAAAAGGAAAATGCAGTTTTATTCTCAAATAATCACTCAGTGATATAAAGAGTTAAAATTTAAAAAAATATACAGAAAAACTTTGATTATTTTTATATCTTCAAATGGAAAGTTAAAATCTAAGAAGATTGTATCTCAAACTTGTCTCAACATTCATTCTTACAGATATTTTTATAGTCTCCACACTGATGTGTCAAGAGAACACGGATTTCCAATGAATGCATAATTGTCATGAAAACAATGAGCTATGAGAATTTAAAAGAAAATAGACAGGAACAGTCATTAGACAGAACAATGACAAGATTATTTGCCAATTTAAATATAAGTAATCAAGTTTAAGAATCTGTTAATCGACTACAAAACATTATCTGGTGCCAAGTTTACAATATTTGATTCATTCACTACAACTTAGTTATGAAAAGACTAATTTTTCAAACTGAGCTGTTCAGAAAATTAGCAGAAGGAACAAATTAACTCTCAAGCAGGATATTGCAGAAAGATAAGAGAAAGTAAACTGATTTTTCTATTAAAAAAATTGTGAAAACCCCGTACACATTGCCGGAAGAAAATGCATCAAATTCACATATCAATGGTGAAAACTGAATGGCAAAGTGGGCCAGCAAATTATTAAGATGCTTACCGGTTGGCCATTGGTCAGAAGGGGAATTGGCTGTTGAGATTCATGCCTAGAAGAAGCAGAAAGCTCAGGATCTTCACCCTGCCACTGGCGTCTTGCTTTGCTATTACCTTGGGTATAATTGAACTCATTCTCCAGATCATTAGTGTCCTCTTCTTCATCATCTCCATCAACTCGGGGACTCCCTGAAATGCGCAGACCTTAGTAACTTCACTCTTAACAATAAAGCTGCAAAACGAATCATGAAGCAGCAAATTGGGAAATTAAAACAGGATGCAGACCTTTGTGTCTTTTATATCTAGTCTTGCACTGGGGGCAAGATTGAGTTCCATCTTTACGCTCATACTCATAACAGGGCCTGCAAACTGGGAAGCCACACTCAATGCAGGCAACAAAGACATCACCAGTGGCTGAAAGTCCCACATTATCCCCACAGATCTGGCATGTTTGGCCATTCAGATTCTTCAGTGGGTTGGGCTGCATTATCCATTGACAATGCACTGGTTAGAATTCTAAAATATGGAAAATAATCATAATGTCCTCTATTAGAAAAGGGCTTATTAGTTAGAAAGTAATTTGAAAGCAAACGAAAATCATTTAGGAAATCACAAAAGAGTTGTTAACACTAGATAGACATACATCTTCTCTACTCTGGATTAGAGCAGCTTGATAAAATTGGTATGAAAACATTCAAATTTGACTAAGCAAGTCTGTAAGAGAGAAAACAACAATTATGGAGATTCCATCTAAAATCTGAAGCTCAATTTTCATCCATAAATATACATTAATCATAATGTCCTTTGATTAAAAAAAAAGGCATGGAATAGCAATGATCACAAGATCCGCCACATCAACAACCAGCATTGGCACAAGTATCAAATGAGAGAAAGAAGGAGCGAGAATATGAAAATCATATCCAATGTCTAACTAAAATGATAAAAAACAGTTCAACACCTGAGATAAACTATTATAAGCAAAGATCTGGAAGTTAATATACCAGAATGAAACCACAGACTGATTCATAATCAACCCAAAATTAGCATTCAACAATTAGCATATGGACTAAACATTCTTAATTCTGGTAAAGGCATTTCCAAAATTAAAGATACACGAACAAAATGAAAAAATCACGGCAAAGGGAGAACTAAATTCCAAATTTCTTAATAGAGGCTCCTCAAATTTGTCTAAAATAACTACCGAAAACAAAATTTCGAACTAGAAATTCGAACTCACATATTCAGACTCTGATCCAAACGGCAAAATGCATTTAAAAAGTTATCAAACACAATTTCAAAAATTAAATCTGAAGATCAAAGAATAATGACCTTCCATTTCGACAGTCCACAAAAACAGACACATAGTTAAGCTGAGAACTCTCTTTGACAGAAATAACACTTACATCCAAACACCATAGAACATGCAAAGAAAATCACTTTCAACGATAAAACCATGACTTAGTTATTCAGGACTGTCACTCAATCATAATCCAGCTTCCAAATTCATGGTAAATACCCAAGCTCCCAAGTCACTTTCAAACAGTCAACGTCCAGATCCACACACCGCGAGTGAAGCTAATCAATCAAAATAAAAGAGGAAATCACACATTGGAGACTTGAAACTAAATGGTCAGATAAAAACGAACCCCACTGTCGGAATCGTGTCGAATCCGGACCAACTCATTCCTGCGGTGAGAGCCGGCAACCATACCGGCATTTGCTTCCATGTTGTGGAATCCTCTGTTTCCTCAAACAATGTTGTTATATTTTCAATGACTTACAAAACAGATCGGTGAAGTTATTTTAATGGGAAGGCAAAAATTTTGCAGTGAATTTCTTCGCCCATTCAATACGCCATCTCTTTGCCTGCATTAATTCCAGCTAGATTGCTATCCAGTGATCGCACTTTGCTGTCCTTTTACCATTTTTTTTTCGGATTATTTTATAGTCTTTGTCTTTTAATTACCTGGTAAACCGGTTGCTGGTACCTAACCCAGATTTTCTTAACAATTTTCTTATTTTGGACAAATAACATTTGCCTCCCTATTATTCTACGTTTCTTAAATAAGGACATACTATTTTCATTTGTATCAAATAAATTTTTCACTCTTATGAAATGATTCAAAATAATTTTAGATCTAAATTACACATTTTTTATCTAATACTAAATAATTTAATCATAATTATTCAAATATTTTAAAATCGTGTATTTTTTAACTTATAATTTTTTACTTCATTTTAAGACAAATATATAAATCAATATATTTAATTATAATTTTAAAAAATAACACTACAAATATTATTTTCACTTTATTATATGAAACTTATCTCAATATTTATAAATATATAATATGTAAATAATTAACTTTTAGACATTAACATTTAATTTTTATGATAAAAGGTAAATTTACTGAAAATAATAAATTTAAAATTTTTCAAATTTAAATTTAATTAAACTTAAACAATAAATACTACCTTATATTAAAATTATTAAAGTTTAATATTATAATAATAACTTAAATTTTATTTAATATTTGTGATGTGATAGAAACTTTTAAATCACAATAGTTATGAAATAAAAATTTTACATGACAAATATTAGTGTAAAATATATAAATTTTATTAAAAAAATTATTATTAAAATATTAGTTTTATTTTTAAAATACAGTTCAAGCACTTTAACGTCGTACGAACTTTAATTGTTTTGATAAAATTAGGGAAAAATAAATTGTGTTTTTAATAATAGGAATATCAAATAAAGGACTTATGTGTTATTTATACCGAAGTTTGAATTAGAGCCGGTAAGCCACAAGCGTTACGACGCCATTATAGGTGTGCGGCAAAACTCATCTATGCCATTCTTTTATGTGAGTGTACCACGTGGTGTAATATGATTAGTACTTATCGGGAACAGCGTGTAAACGCATTTTAGTTTAACTTGTCCAACCCATTTACTCTATGACACGTTAGATATTGGCCGTTGACAAGTGTCTTTTAATAAGAGGACAATGGTTTCTTACATTCGTTCATTGTGAATATTTTATTTGCTGTTAACAGCTGTCCTAAAAAACCTACTGGTAATTGCCGGTGCTCTCTCTTTCCACTCCAGTGGCTGTCGGTGCACTCGATATTTTCGTGCGGAACTTTCTAAATAAATTTCTTTATGAATGATCATTCGTTTATGTTTTTAGTCAGTTTACCTTTGAATTCGATTATTTTTTTCAGCGAGAGAAAATTAATATGCTTGAACCCTGAAAAATAAAATTATGAATAAAATTTTTTAATCATATTTAATTAATATATAAAAATTTAATGTTTAATATTAATAAAAACTTACTTATCATATTATTTACAATTAAAATTTAAGATAGATAATATTATTGTTTACACTTAAATGAAAATATTCAAAATTTACGATATTAAGATTAAGGAAAAGTCTTGGCTACATAGCATATATATTAGTCGCTAACGGTTAATAATCTATTATATTAATAAATTTTATGATGTCATATATTATCGGCAATTGAACTATGTATATTGGATGCACCCAAAAATTTTTCTAAAATAAATTTATTATAACAGTATTTAAAATTTTTTTTATAAATTTTAGTCTAACGGTGACAATGCTAGTATTGGTTGTCCTACAGGCTATATTAGTAAATCTCATTAATTATAGTAATTTTTGTTTTTATCAATTAATAAGATTATACTAAATGAGCTTGTATAAAAAATTTGTACTGAAAATTTATATAGACTGCATCATATACACACTATTGATATATTGACCAATCAAGATGTGCCACTCCAATGTTTGGGTGAGACTGAGCTGGCAAGAGTAGAACCCATCTATGTAATTTGAAAAATAAATAAAATTGCTTTTATTACCTGACCCCTAAAAAAAAAATAAAGGTGGCACTATTGAACTATCTAAGATTTTCTCCGTATATAATGGCTAATATTGATATTAAACGCATCCATTTGTTTTCTTTGTCAACATATTTATAATTTATTAATGTTTGTTCTATAAAAAAAATTAATAATAATTTAACAAATAAAAGTATGACAAAAAAATATTTTTAATTTGTTATATGCAGAAGATTAAAAAGCTATTTCAATACATAATTAATGAAGTGACTGAAATATTTTTTATTATTTTCAAAATTTTTAAGTGTGCGAGCATGTTTTATTTCTTGTAAAAAAAAAATATTGTATTTTTCTCTTAGAAAAAATATATACTTACTTTAGGCAAAATTTATTCTTTTTATAGGTATTCATTAGATTTAAAAAATATATAATTAAATTAACGGTAGACCTATATAGCCTTTCTAACTTTAACTTAAAAATACTCAAATTCAATTATCTAGTAAGTTATCTAATTTTCTACATAAATTTTAAGCTATTATACTAAAATTTCAGAAGTACAGTCTAATAATCCACGTCAATAAAATGAAAATTCTTTTAATTAAATTTTTCTTCATCTTAGATAAATACAACTTCCTTAATTAATATTATATTCAATGCTCGTATTTGAAGATAGACTATGATAATATCATACATCTTTAATTACTTATTTATTCAAATCATTAAATACTCTAATAACTATCTTAATATTTTTATTTTTTGCAAATTAAATTTATAAATAAATATTATTATTCAATAAATAATTAATTAAATGAATTGCAGCTATAGATTTAAATAATCAAAGACTGTAAATGATTTTAAAAAAATATTAAGTATATATAATCTTATTATTCATAAAATTATATTTATAAGTTATCAGGATTTTGATCATATTATTAGATCTTACATTTTAATAACTCAAAAAATATAATATATAAATATAATTTCATTACTTACTCAAATTAAATTCTATTATTTTTATTAAAAGTTGTGTAAATTGAAATTAATAATATTTATTTTATTATATTTTAATTTATGATAGTCCAATTCAATGTATAACATATATATATTGAAGTCTCTATTTCAATAATCAAGATAAATTATTTAATTTAAAATTAAAAAAGTTGAAGTTTTATATTAGGAAATACTTAATTCATAAATAATTGTAAAATATATTTTATTTATTAAATTTAATATATATATATATTTTATTTTAGCATTTAATTACTTAAAATATAAATAACATATTTTATAAATAAAAGTTAAATAATATATACTCAATTACATATAAAATAAAATTTTATTAAATTAAAAATAATATTATTATATCATAAACTTTTAAAAATATAAATAGTAACAATAACCCTACTACGTTCATTAATCATTTTGTTTTACGTATTTAACTTACCGCATTCAAAGGGGTGTCGAGTTTTTTCTTTTCTTCTCGAAAGGAAAGCAAATAGTTCCGACTTCTTGGCTATTTTCTTGTGCACAAAGTGACCTTAAAAAGCGAAAGAAGCCCAAAAAATAGTAAGGCACGCGTCCTTATTGATTTTGGTCATCATGCGACAGAAACCAATTGGCGCTATGATGATCGTTTGCTTATGAAAAGAGCTAGCCAACGAGCACTAGTAATGCCAATAAAAATTAATGATTAGGTAATCCACATACATAATCTTATTGATTAAAGAAGAAATTGAACTTGAAATTTTATATCACTTATTGTCGTGTATTGCAATAATTAAACGGTTAATGGGACAAATTGCCACCAAACAAATAAACAACTGCGCGGGCAGATGCCTGAACGATGGTAACTAAAGCTGATTAGAATACTATGTGATAATTTTTTGCTTGAATTAAATCTTCATACATAAACAGTGGATACAATATAGTTTTAGTGAATTAAGCAGCTAAAAGAATATAACAACACACTAACTTAGTCTTAGATTCATATGGGTCTATATCCAAGTTGAAAGGGGAATTTAAACAACTCTCCCGTTGTTTTTGGTCCTTAAAAGTCCTATTCCTAAATTGAGTATCATCATCATCATTACGAGGATCAATCAGCATTTGCATCACCACCGCTGCGTATCCTGCTCGCCGTCGTGTTCTTCAGCATCTGCAAGTTCAAGTGAACAAAACAGTAAAGTTCCAACACAGGATACCCTTGTTTCAAGAAAACATTAAAATACAGAGTATACCCTTTTCCTCCAGAAATCCGGCGGAAATGACTAATTACAGGCCCTAAATGGGCCAAGCAATATTGCAGTCTAGACAGCCTAAGGAAGGCCAGGCCCATTATATAAGGCATACGCTCTAAAAATCTTTCACTACAACGATAGGCCTATATCTTCTTGAATGATATGACAAAGACAGCCACGACTTCAAACGGGGATTAAGACTTGCACAATGACAATTGGCATTCCATTTCCGACACCCAAAAACATTTACTAGAACAAGTTTTAGGTAATGAAGTGACAACTGCGCGGGTTCGTATTGATACACCGTTGATGATAAGCTCGTGACCTTTTATTTTCAGTTCTCATTTTTGCCCATGCCAAATAAACACCCATATTTTGATTTTCATAACCAAAAAAAAAAAGAACGATTTTTCGTCAAGCTTGGTCTGCAGGCTATATAGATGCTTTTATTCACTTGGCGATAATTGATAAATATGGGAGAATAATTTTTAATACCCAAAAAGCCTTTGCAAAAGGCCAATGATAGTATGAATAGGATACGGTAGCTATTATCAAAGACATCACTGCATAAGAACAACATACGTGTCTAAGCATCAGATTCTCATTTCGCAACGTGGAGAGTCTCTCTTCAAGCTCAGAGTTTTTCTTCTGCAAGTCTTGAACTCTGCTCTCCAATTCACTCAAGTAAACCTTTTTCCTTTCTCTTGCTTGCTGGGCCGAAACTCGGTTACGCAACAGCCTAAGACGAAGCGAAAAAACTCAGGCTCAACAAAATGCCGTCCAGGGGGACAACGATAATTTAAACGGTAAAATGGTGATTTCAACCAAACAGCTTCCTTGATTGCTTACCTCTTTAGACGCTTGTTTTCTTTGTCAGCTGCGGTTCTACCTCTTTTTCTTTGCCCTTCCACTGACGGCTGAACTTGATCCGGACCGGCAGTAGAACCTACGTCTCTACTGGATGCTGATGTTCTGGCTGGTTCGCCAATTATCTCTGGGACTCTTCGGATCTCTTCATCACTCTCCATACCTACCATAGGAGAATGAAAAAAATGACGGAAATCAATTCTCAATAGCTTTCTCGAGAAAAAAACGATTCTTACGAAAATTACAGAACCCAATTGAGGATTTTATAGTATAACAAATCCCATAGAGCAAATCCCAAGATACTTTGATGTCATAAAAAAATGATAAAAATTCGAAGAAGACAAGTAATGAATCACCGAAAGGCAGCTAAACCTAGAAGAGAAAATACCGCATTTTGGAAAACAGATACGGAAAAGTTCACAAGCCATAACTATTGCAATCAAAATTCATTCATTATTGGAAAACAGAGAAGTTCCAAACTTTACAGAGATGGAATCGTGAAATCGCAAAATTTGACTCACAAATCAAAGGAAGGAAAAAGGAAGGAGAGAATAAAAAAAAACACCTTCTTTCACTTCGAGTTGTAGAGCAGAACTTGAAGATCTCTCACTGCTAGACAGCAGAGAACTTGCAGCAATTGAACTCGTAGAGCAAGATAAAAAACAGAGTATGAACAAAAAATCCCTTTTGGAGGGACAAAAAGTGCGGGATATCAATGCTACAGTGCATTACATCAGAGTTCAGGGTAGTGACTACCGTTGGATTGCAGGAAGATTGGACGATAATTAAGGTGTGATCGTGGACGCCTATGAACCATGAGAAGTTCGCAGAATCAAAGGTCTGCGAGAAGGAATCGTGGAAGATCTAGAACCATCTAAATATTAATCGGACGGATGGGATGAAATCTAGAAGAGGATGGACGGCGAATGTGATTTTTGAAGTCCTGATTGTTTGATTTTTTAAGGAAGCGTAGGCCCGACTCCAAGGAATTTGAATTGAAACTCAAAAAAAAAAAAAAAAAATTACTTCAATTGAAACTCAAAAGTATCGTTGTGCATTTCTATCTGACTTATCTTTGTTATATATATTATGTAAATCAACTAAAAAATTTATCTATTTTTCTTGCATTTAGCATTGTCGTTTGTTGTTGCTTTGAATTCTTTGCGAATTATTGTAATTTTATGTTTATGATTTTTTTTAAACAGAAAAAATAGTTTGTTTAGAAAGGGGGAATTGGCTACTATATACATTAGCATATTCATAAACTTGCCTTCAAGGGGTGTGACTTGGCGAATAGAGTGTACTGGACGATTTCAGTTGGTCCGTGTTTGAATCTTGGGGCGCAATTCTTTATAAGATTTTGGGACAGATAAGGAATTTTAGTTTTAGTTAATTTTCATAATGCATCACTGATTTAGTAGAGGCCAAAATTGATGTTTTTTACTTTATACAAAAATTAAAAATTTAATTTGAAATTAGATTTTAAATTTTACTTTACATAATATGCTAATATTTTAAATTTACGTTCAAAAGTATATTAAATGGATGCGGTAATGTATTGTAATCAATTCCGGTAGAATGGAAATTGCCATTGTAAATACCTTACTGGTGGTCCCAATAATCAGTTCCAGACTCATGCAATTAATTAATCAGAGTGGGGATCTCTTTCTAGTTTGTTGAATGCTAGAAATCCCTTTTCATTATTTTTTCTCGTTTTTTTTTTTTTTGAAGAGATGACTGTGTTTGAGTTTGAGCGTTGCTTCTTTCGTTTATAGAGTGAGAGATGGATGTATAGCCGTTACTATATATTGTAATTGCCTCTACTCCACGCATTCATTAACCAATTTGTTAATGACTTCAAAATTATATTTACAGGATTATTATCGTAATTGTCATGCCTAATTGACTACAAGCTAAGAGACAAACCAACTTCAATCTTCTATATATATTTCCAACATAGATAGCTTATGCATATTCATGAATTCCATGCGCGCGGCGTACACACACAAATATATATGGCTCCATCTGATGTGAAACTGGAATGAAAATAATAATTAACGAATGAGAAATTATAATTAAGCAAAAAATCAAATAAAAAAAATTATTTATGTATTTTTGTGTATGATCGAAGCAAATTAATAAAATATGTCCGAAGATTACGGTTTCTTCTGCTTTCCCCCTCGTTTCTACTAGCTTTTCCGTCCGCCAGCTGCCGGTTTCCCAGAAACATTGACTATTCCGAACACTTTGCGATTGGCTGCCGGTTTCGATAGACTGCGAGGGAAAGTGGTCGGAGCAGCCATATTCGATAAATTACTACTGGTTTCCCTAACACTTTGGCACGGCCTTAGTTCTCTGATTTCAACCTTTCCATCTTCTCCTAAAATATACTTATCATCCCATACGATTCCTGAAGATCCTTGCCTCCTAAATGAAACTGCAGACCTTTGTAAAGTTGCCATTCGTATAAACTTTGGTGTTAGCGTTACTGATAAAAATTGTTAATCATTCTTGATGGCCAGGATTTTGCATTTATACGCATGCTGATGGATGGGGGAGCTAGGAAGGAAAACAAATTAAATCGTAATTGGAAGAATTGTGGAAACAAAGTTATAATATGGCATCTGATCAGAGTAGTAGTTAATTTATCTGTCAAACATAGAATACACACACACACACACACACACTGTTGTTCTATCTTTTGTTTGGAAATTAAGGTTATTTTGATTAAGAGATTGCTTTTTAATAATTTGTTTTAATTATTTTTCAGACTATATTACTGATTTTCTTAAGCGTGTGTTTGATTCTTGTGTTTTGGGACATTGTCTGTCCATACTCGTTAAAAAATCTAGTCATGGGTCAAAAATACACATACAATTATGGGTCAAACTTTAGTTCTGTTTGATGGTTTGACTTTGACATTTGCTTTGAAGTGTTAGGAATCACTAAATTCATTTACAAATTTAGATATTTGCTCGATCTGTCTCTGGTTGAATGTAAATATATATATTTAAATGAATTGTTTATGTTTTAATTTTAAAACTTAAAAATTGACATTAATTTTCAATTTTTACTCAAAATATTTTAAATTTTATGTTGTAAAAATTAATTGATTAACTTTACATCTACTAATTTGTAGGGGTGATCAAGTTCTCAAATGAATTATAAAATATTTCTTAATTATAGCTCTGTCTAAGCAAACAAAATATTTAGCCATGTGTTATTGAGAGGAATGACATCGGGTGACCTATTCCTTTTCCTTGCAAGAAATGGATTGTAGTCGGTCTGTTCTTGAGGAGGTTCTATTTCCTATTTTTCACTTGTAATTTGTTTAAACGTTGTTTGTTCGTTTTCTATTTTAACTAATTGTTTAAATGCTGTTTGATCGTTTTCTATTTTAGCTATTCAATTCTATGGTTTTCATTTCTTCCATTTTAAATAAATGTAGTCGATCTTGTGAATGACCCAATTGGTTTGTGTTTCCCCTTCCTGAAATTCCCCTCCTCATAGTTGGTTCAAGCTTAAAGTCGATGCAGCTATAAGGAGACATTATCAAAAAATTCTAATGGCAGCATCAATCTGCAGAATACCTTTCTGAGTCGATGTACAACTTGCAGAACCAGAAGGCATGAGCTTTTGTATCACAGTGGCTATAGATAGTACGTGTCCTCTAATGCATAGAGAGTTTTGGTCAACGGAAAAATCAAAACAGAAAGGAGCTCTGAATTTCAGAACTCAATGGCAGATAAAAAAGTGTTTGAAGTTGATTATGTACATTGGATCGGCGGCCCATAACTTGACAAATGGTTTGTCTGGAAGATATTCCTCCAGATGCATCCTGTATTCTACAATGGCTTCTGTGCAATGAATTTTTTTCCTTTATAAATAAATTGCACCACTGGTAAAAAGTGTAATCAGTTTCTAATACTCATTTCTTAACAGTCTTCTTTGTTCTCCTTCTTTGGAAACTTAGTAAATCCCGTTGTTGTCTATATCCACTTTTTCATTTTTTTCACCAGAATATAATAATAACCACCACCATGTTCGTAGTGGCAGCATTACTTGATCCAGCTCCTACATGAGATAATACGACCAAATATGATTACACGTATTATGATCGAGGGGAATTTTCCGACATATAATTACAAAGAAACAATTACCTTTTTTTGTTGATACATATAGATGACTGGGAAGATGTATAGCTTGAGACCACTACAACTTTTGTTTTCCATAAACCTTTGCTGGTTTTCTTATACAACAAAACCACCATCTAGACACATTTAGGCGACGGAGGATCAACGTCTGGAGACACATGGTACGCTCTGTGTATGATATTCCCACCACTATCCATCAGTCTAATTGATCCATTGCTCTGACAATGCCTTAGCTTTCGAGGGTCTAATGCTCTTTTCTCTTCTTCTTGCTTCATTTGATTCAGATCATCTGAGAAAAAACGATCTTGCCATACTAAACCCGATGATCCTTGCCTTCGGAAACAAACTTCCGACATCTGAAATGTAGCCGTGGCTTTTGATTACTCTCTGACAATGAGACGTATGAATATATTGATCGTGATGAAGTACATGCTTGTTGACCTTGACTATGCTCTTTCAATTTCAGCTCTACATAAGAATAGCATGAGGGAGAAGCAAAAAAACAAGACACATTTTAATTAAAATAAATGTCATAAAGTAACATCTTTGCGGAAGTTTTTGGGTAGTTATGAACAAAGGTTTTAGAGAAGTAATAATATTGACCAATAGTCTTTAGTTGACTCGTCTGGATACTTTTACCAATATTCTCTCTACAAAATATTTCACAAAACATTGCATTATGTTGACTTATGCTTGACTATGCTCCGCAAGAGCAGGAAAAATAAAGAATTCTGATTTCAATTTGTAAAAACTGTACGGCAAATTCAGTAACGTTAACTTAGGACCGAACTTTTTTGTCTTAGAAATGCCATAATACACATTTTCGGCGGTCATTGGATGTTAATTCATTTGCATATGAAAGAACCCAAAACTTTTAATTTACAAACTTCTTACATATATTAGTCCGGAGGTCAAAATTATTGGAACGCCAGATAGAGAACAGAGAATGAAACATAAAACTACTATCACATGCTGCTACTAAATATGTTACAAGTATACAGGTCACTTCATTCGGGAAGAAACTGTTTCAGTATCAGATCGATGTTGATAGGGTGTGTGACGTTCACGTACCCCTTCTTCAGCACGCTTGTCTTCAAACCATTTCCCGATTCTCCGTCGGGGCACGTTTGTCACCTGAACAATACTACTTATCGTTGCATTCTGCAGTATTTGTAAATGCAAACAGAATATAAGAACAGTTGTGAGTTCACACTACATATATATGCTTTATGGAATAATGCAGCACTGGTTCCCCAAAAGATGATAAGGTTAACGAAGACCAGCTCAACTGGTTCCCCAAAAGATGATAAGGTTAACGAAGACCAACTCATGTTGAGCTGGGAAAGCATAATAAAAGCATTTACATTACATTATTCACTAGTAGTCACAAAATAATCCACAATGAATCAGAAGAATTCTGAAAAAGGAAGAACAATTCTAGAATGAAGCGTATAGCCCAAAAGAAAGTAGGAGTAGAGTAGATCTAGATGGACTGATGCCTAATAATTTTTTCTCCTGTTTTTAAAATGAAATAACGTAGCTTTCACAGGTATAAGTTTGAGCATAAAACTTCCTTTTTAAACCTTTGGAATAAACCTTTTCTTTCTGCCGTAATAGTTTCTGTGTATTTGACTTCCTGGACTAATACTGTATGTGCGGGTTAATTGGGCAAAGTACTAAACATAAGTAGATTTGGAGGGGTTTCACGAAGCATTTCAAGAACCACAGCCCTATCAAGACAAAGCTCTGCAGCAAGACTTTTGATCTACAGCAGGGAATCAACTTCAGAATCTGAAAGGGCTCGGCTAGTAAATGGGCCGGGTCAAGAACAAAGTCTTGCATCAATATAACAGAAAAGAACGCCTAAAAAGGATTTTCTGTGCCTTTTTTCCTTTTCACCAAGTGAAGCAAAACCAACATATTGATGATTTCAGATGGAAGTAATGTTTATAGAAGCCAAATCTATCTTTGTCGCATAAACTAAAGGGCTACTGGAGAACATAAAGTTGACTTGTTATTCTGTTCACAATTATCACGCCAACATTTCAAACACGAAGGCATTGCATTTACCTTATAACATAAAGGGAAACCCACGAAATCGATGAAATTATGGCAACTTGACCTAAGATAAAGTCATATTCATCCAAAACAGGTTTGCATATTATACAACATTCTCCTAAATTGTAATCAGATAAGAAGGATAAAGTTTAATATAATGGATGTCAACTTAGGTTGGAATAATTGAAAAGTTCCATGCAAATAATGACCCACCCATTATCAAATCTTTTAGGTGATTCCCTCCAACTTGGAGTTAGAAACCACTATTTTTTTCCTTCCAATAAAACAATCAAGCTACCGAACAATCTGGCTTTATAAAATGAATGAAGTGCATTCAGCTGATGGGTGGTTTACATTTAATTTCATTTAGGTCTAAGGTTGCCATATCAGCGCATAGATCAAATTATAATACTTACACTGACTCTACGACGGCCTTTCTTCAAAGCAGCAGATGCCAATTTTCAAATTGCCAGTCTTCTTCTTCTGTGACTGTATTAAACATTTTTATATCAGCATCACCCAGTGCTTCTTCTGATTCAAGTGCAAGATTATCCAGATCTTCATAATTAATCTCATCATCGACATCTACTGTTGAATCATCATTTTTAAGATCTTCTTCGAGCTGGCTAAATAGTGCCTCCAATGGATCATCCCCCAAATCATCATCATCATTCCGAGTCAAGCTCTCTTCTGCAGTGAAATGAAGAAATCACATCGAAACAAATACTCATATCATCCCATAACAACTCATACAAACTTCTTAACATCAAATGATAAGTCTCAAAGGTACAACTGTAATAAAAGTTTATTACAAAGTGGGACCAGGAAAAGATTAATACAGTAGCGATAATATCAGGAATATTTATGAATGAGAAAAGTTTATCTGCAACCCAAGAGAGTAATTTAAAAATAAATAAATAGAAAAAGCTAAACTTTAACTTGACAAACTCAATAATTATTAATTTTTTTTTTCTTTTTCACAATAACAGCTGATGCAGTGCAAATTCGAGATGAACAATGGAACCACCACCTGAAAATTTCATTAATAAATAAACCCAATTATCCAATTCATATAAACAAATAAAAATTTCAAGATAAACATGCAACTTGTTCCAATTCTTAGAAGGAAAAAAAAAAAAAAAAACAGTTAAAAATCCAAATTTTAAGAAGAGTTTTCTTACACCGCCAGAAAGAAGAAAAAAACTTAAACTTGAAAGTCCAATTTTCTTTAACAATTACTCTAGCATTCTCTAGAAGCAAACAAAGTTAATTTCCCTTTTCAGTTACCCTTTGAAGACGTGATGGCTGGACCGCCGTTTCTTCGTTGCGAAACCTGGATAGTGAATTTGGATAGAGTGTGACGTGGCAGAATCAGACTGATTGGTGCAAGTGGTCCCCCGAAGATCCTTTGTTTTTGGTAAGTAGCTAAACCGTGAAGAATCGTCTTCGAACTGGAAGTACTCATTAGTGAAGGCAAAGCCTCCCAGCTCCTACCGGGTTTAGGGATGATTTTGTTTTTGTATTTGCAATTTGCAAACAAGCTGAAGAAACAGAAAATGGATGTCGTTTAGGCTGTTTCAGGACAGGAACTTCCTAGTTTGGGCTTGGTGTTACATTTCGAGAACAGGAAGCACAAGGAACTAGTTGCGTCCGGTCCACGAATCAGAACAATGTAAAATGGATTATTTGAAGGGACGATTTGCATTTACCTCCCATAAAATTTAATGAAACAACACTAAAATTAAAACAATTGGTAATTAGCCCTTGATTTTATTTGACAAAATGACTGAGCTGTACGCATACCAAACGAAAAGCTAGTTTTCTCTCTTCTTCGAAAGTTGCCCAAGAAAGAGGTAATAAACCGAGAGACATGGTGTCACTTTTTCCTCCGTGCCCCGAATCCATCGGAGTATCTGGTTGTCCGTAAGTATCGAGCATCTGTTAACTAATGCTAGGGATATTCAAACCATGTGTTAAGAAGGTATATGACAGTTAAGCTTTAATTTTTTTAAAAATAAATAGAGTATGTGCGCAATTATGAAGGATTTCCATGAACCAATTGGTGACTCGCATTCGTACAGTAGAACTCCAGGACCCCCCAATTTAATTATCGTTAACTCGTCATCATGTGTATTTCAAAAAAATAAATAAATAAGAGCCGCTATTTTATTGTATTTTATAATATTATTTTAATTATATTAGTTACTAAAAAATTCATATAATGAAATATAATAAAATAATAATTATTAAATAGATGTAACAATAATATATTCTTATTTTATTAAAGTAAAAATATTTTTATTAAAAAAAAGTATATATTATAAATTAAAAACAACTTTCACGAATTCGAGTATGCATATTTTTATAAAATGGGAAAAAAATATGACATTAATTTATAAATTTTTTTTATATTCTTAATATAACGGATTGTGATTGAAATTGAAAATATGCATGATGAAAATTAATTAAATAATTGCAGCGCCAGATCTTTTCCAGTATTTAATCCAGTACGACTTCTCGCCCTTTCTATTGTATCTCCTGCCGTTGTCAAATGGCAACTTCGTCGTCATCAAGGAGGGGATGGATAAGCAATATTACATCGATAGCATCCCGCGTTTATTTCTTCCTAATAATTCTTCAGATCCCTCTTTTCAGGTATCTTAATAGAACACTTCTCTTCAAATTCGCAACTTTATTAGTTCATTTAATGCTTTTCTCAATCTGGGTGTTGCTCAAACTTTCTTTTCGTCTTGTTTTAGTTTCTGGGGTTTTAGATGTCCCTTTCTTCTGTTTTGTTGGAGATATTTCATCTGGGTTGCGTTTTTCTTCGGTCAAATTGTTTTAGTCAAACTTGAAGTTGAAATGGTATCAAATCATGGCGTTATGATGTATCTTTAGTTATGATATTGGATTGAAAGTTGATTATTTGAGAATTATGCAGAATTATGTTAGTTGAGATCTGTGTTGTACTTCAAGCGTTCGTCTTTTGGCCTTGGCACATGGATTTTCATTTTAATTTTGGATATATGTATGGTTCACTTAGTAATTTTCAACATCATTTAAATTTTGATTTGATAAACCAGGATCCAATTACTGTGTTGTGTCGATCGATAGTGATCACAAGTTTAGCTCTTCAATTTAGAGTTGATATTTTCTGGTCTGTTACTTTAGTAATCAATAACATAGATAGGCAGGATCCAGCATCCTTGAGTTCATGATTAGTTATATATTGCAGGTTGTTCCCAAACGGAGCTAAGCACAATTAGTTGTGTATTGAGACATAATATCATAAAATGTTTTCTTCATAATCACAAAGATCGCTTAACTTAGAGCTAAATTTTCATTTGGTTGCATGAATTATGAAATGGTGGGGTGCTTTTTACGTTGAGAAAGCTCATTATGAGTTAATTTGGTTACCAGATGCCTATATTCTTCCATGTCGCTTCATTGAAAGTCCTTTTCGTTAACAACATTCCTTTATTTTCTGACATCTAAAGCTATGACTTTTGTTTTGTTACCTGTGAAGTATGAACCGTTCCATAATTGATGTGAGAATGCATAATGTGCTTTAGCTTGAATTTCTAATAAAGAACAATTTAAAAGTATAGAACTTTGAACTCTCTTTACTTTTCCAATTTCATGGTTTTTTCTAACTAATCAAATAATAATCTGTCATTTTATAAAGCTTGACGTGCTTGAAAACAGTGTTTAGTTAAGCCAAAAACGTCTATTATCATCTACTGCTGCATTGACTGAAAATACATAAATGAGGAAGAAGTGCATGCCTTATTCATGGCTTAATTTCTTTCAATTTGTTTTTTCACAGGGTTCCATGCAGAGCTGGAATGTGTTCAACACCCATCCATGTCACATCTTCCCAGTTGATTGCCAGTGAGATCTTTCCTGCTCCTGTTTTGAAGACCCTTCTCTATCCTGGAGCTGTTGTAAATGGGCTTGTTAAGAACATGACTGTTCCAAGATGGGACAACCTGTTAAACATATATAACTTGACCAGTGTGAAGGAAGCGCCTGCAGTAACTGACCTTCAGCGCTTGGAGGTTCTGTTTTGTACTTTCATCTTCCTCTCTGTGAAACATAATTTTATTTCTGGGTTCTTCTACTATGGGGATGATCATGTGAACGTATACATGTTGAATTTTTTTCATGGCATTAGTCTGGTTAACAGCAAATCAGCAATTGTCTCCCAAATTTACCCCACATTGTTGTGGGTTCTTTGATTTGCCGACCATTTCTTGAATATAAACTTAAACAATCGGTTGGGGGAATACAAATAATTGAGTTTGAGCAAGTTATTGAAATGAACTAGGATTTCAACTAGGTAACACCAATTTATCCAAAGCCATACAATCGTGTGCATTTGTATAGAGAACAGGCGCCTACAGGTTCACTATTTGTCCTCAAAATCCTTAAAGCGTAATTTTTACATGATTTGTCCATATTTTGAGTTCCTTTTCTAATTTCAACTGTCTGTAATCTTATCTTTTATCATATGGTTCTTGTATCAGGTTCTTGCAGGAAGCTACTTCTGCGTGGCTGGAGCACTTGTTGGCATTCTGAAACCGGGGAGGATGAGCATGTTCGGTACGCTGCTAGTGCTTTGGGGCCTCATAAAGGAAGGGATTCTGGGAAAGCCAGTGAGCACAGATCCTAGCAAAACTGTTTACGTCTACCCAACAATGTTGATAGCTGTGTTATGTGCATTCTCATCTATCAAATATGATATGAAGAAGGTACAGAGAGTTGCACCAGCTCGACCTGTTGCAAAACCTATGGCAAGCTCTTCCAAATCTAAATTGAAATGAATTGAAATGTAATACTTCTGATATAACAACTCTTATTTTTGTTCAATTTTTCATGGTTGATGAGTTAAAAGTATTGTATTTTCTGACAAAGTCATCTTTGAAATTTATTTTTGGCTTCAACTTAACCGGTGAGTTTTCTTGAATATTAACAATGATGTGTCGAAGCAACTGTAGGCTGTAGGTTGACTTGTTAAGTTTGTTTCTCTCAAATGGATCATGATGGGAAACAGAATCTAAAATAGGGTATCATTTTATTTTACTCTAGCATCAACCTTTAGGAATTAGCTGCTCTGATTCTTACTCCAGAACTATTAATAAATGGTGTCATTGGCGATCACATATAAGCATGCAATGGCAAAGTATTTGATAGACATAAAGTAGCAATCAAAAAGTATTTGAGTCACTTACACGTAAAGATTTTAGTCCAGCTTCATACACAACAAACTAAGATATTTTTTTTATCTCAAAATTGGTGTGACTAGAAGACAATTTCTTTCTCTCCGATGCCAAACTAACCAAGCATTATGCTTTTAATTTAATAAATTATAAAAAATAATAAAATAGAAACAAAAGAATTATAAGCATACAAGTATTTAAGGTTGGATGGAATAATAGAAGAAAAGAAAGGGATTCTGGAAAGAATAAAAATTACCATGATTAAAGATAAATAGATTCTAAATTAATCTAGTTTAAATTGCTAATTAAATTAATTTAAAAAATATTTGAATCAATTTATAAATTAATATTTTTTAATTTGTTATTCGTGCTTTAAATTTTGAATTGAATTAATTTAAAATTTTTAATATACTAAATTAAACCGTTTTAAAATAATTTTTAATTTTAGTCTACGTTATAGTGTTAATTATTAGTTTATGACTTTTAAAATAAGATAGTTTTTATTAATAAAAAATTAACAATAAAAATATTATTAATTAAAATTTTTATACCTTTCTCGTGTTGAACTGTTTTTCTTTTTTATATTTAAATCATAAATTTAAATTAATTTAATCATGAATAATAGTTTAAATTAAATTTATTTATAATATGTTATCAAATTTGCAATGTACAAATTAAATTAAAATTCTAATTTAAATTAATTTAAACCGAAAATATCTAATCCTAATTAGAATCTGTTAAAACTTAAGAAAAAAGTGTTGATAAATTAGGATTCTTAGGACCTTGATTCCGTGCTTGAGTCCAGGGAAATGCTGCAATTGCAAGTCCTTTCTTCCTGCATTTATAAATTTGTAAAACTATCCATTTATAACACATGTGAAGCTGTTTATAGACTTTTTGAACTATCCATTATAACACATGTAAAATTGTTAAAATACTTTTTAAAAAAAAATTAAATATTTATCAATATTTTATGTTTCATTTTTTTTATTAAATATTTTCACATAATATTTTAGTTGTATTCATACAATCATAAGATATTTTAGTTTCTTAATGACTCCAAAAAAACCCTAAATCGTATTTCTTTGTACTCTGTTAATATTTATCAAATTAAATTGTACACTCTAAAAATAAGAAAGTTGAAATATTTTAAAATTATTGAAATAATAAATTTTTGAAAATACCATCCAGCTAAAGATTCCTCCAAATTGAAAAAATATAAATCAAAGAAATAAATAACAAATTTATAACTAAGATGATTTTTATTCAAATAAAAAATAACCAAACAATAAAATAATTGGGTAAAGAAAATGAAGAACCTTTCTTTGTTGGGCTTAGAAGAAGTTATTGGGACCCTGCTTGCTTTGCTTTCATTAATTTTTACTTGAGTTTATGCTGCAATCCAGGATCAATAATATTATTCTGCAACCTTGTCCTTATATACTCTACATAGAAATTGTGGAAAGCAACAGTTGATGTGGGATTTACAAAGAGGTCCCTAGGCAGTAAGCATTACATTTACTCTCCATGCATTCAGCACAAGAGTCACAAGTGCCCGACAATAAAAAACAGGATATCGAAAGTTGAAAGTTGGCAAATAATTCAACACATTACCGGAATTTGGCCAATGAAATGGAAAAATTGTCGAGAAACTTGGAGCCTCCCATAGCCCCAATTGTTGCCTCTACAGGGTTTCTGAAAAACTATCCAAGAACTTGATTAATGTTCTCAAGAAAGGTATGCTTCAAACCCCACAGATTGTATTTGAAGATCCAACAGAGTCTGTCACTAGAATTTAATGGCTCTGGAGCAGTGTCATCATCCAAACAACACATACATCTGTGATTTTATCACCATTCTGGATTATCTAATCAATATTACTGAAGATGTTGATTAACTCATTCTAAACAAAATTATTGACAATGGACTAGGAGACTGGTGAAGTTGTTACACATGTTAACAAGCTTTGCAGTCATATTAGTGTCAATCTAGATGAGAATTGCTACTCCGATATCTGCACAGAATTATATAGGTACTATGCACAAACTTGGTACAAATGGAAGGCAACCCTGAAACATGAATATTTCAGCATAAAAACTGGACTTCCGTTTATCAAAAAAGAAGTTCACGTGATTCCAATCCATGCCACGGAGTGAGTTGAAATAATTTTAACATTCTGGTGTTTCGATTATTTATACGAATTAATAAAGGCTGCTTGCAATTGTTTCAGCTTCTTGAAGAGAATTTGTGTCATTCTATTTCTACCAGCTGCTATATGCTTAATTTTACCAGTAAAATAATAAAAAAAAAATATAGCAAAACCTCGTAATATTAATTAAATTTTAACATACATTTCGTCAAAGACAGATCCCATTTAAAGAGAGCATTTTCTCTATATGTGACCTCTCTGCAGACCCCAGGCACGATAAGTGGCCCTGTAAATCCAAATCCCCTTTCATGGCTGCTGTTTTCTGCACAAATTTGAATAATCGAAGAGCTGTGTCCAACCACTTAACTCCGTACAAAACCATCTCTTCATCATCTGACATAAGAATTCTTCCCATGCACAAGGTAAACTTGTCTCCCCTATTTGCATATATCCCGCCACATACATTCACTTCAATATCTCTAACTTGTCCATGTAGGTAGTACGACAAAAGAGTGAACAGACACTGTGACAAGCAACCCGATGTCCTTGAAAGCTTCTTCTGCACCAAGCTTTCTTGATGCTGAACTTAAATTGTACCAATATGTTTATCAATCAACACATCCTTGATTTGATACGACCCTTCTTTCATGATTTCAAGTTTTGACACATGATAAAGTAACCCCCTTTTCACTTTCCATGAAGCGGAGTCAGGATCATAGGAGTCTCTGTCTAAGCTAAAAGCTTTAGACAGCCGGAAACAATCTGCCGACTCGTCAGAATCCCCTTGTTTGGGCATTGATCATTCATCAAATCGATTTCTAATTTCAACTCTTTTAATATCTCCTCAACAGCACCTGTCCATATGCCGTATTGAGTAACCTGAGGGCATATGGTTAGCCGCACAGACTTCCTTTGTTGCGCAGAAACTTTGAGAAAGTTGCTCACTTTGGTGAGTGAATTCACAACCATGGGCTCCCTTTCACTTGGTTTACTAAAACAAACCAATGGGGAACAATTGGCACCCGCAAATGCCGCCGCTACATTCTTTTGCATTGTTTGCCGAACTGAAGGGCACCCAAGAAAGGCCCTTACAAGTGATTGAAAGTCTGCATTCTTTGATCAATATGATCGTCAATGATAATCAAATCATCTTTTACATTTACCAGCTTTCCATCAATATAATCCAAATTTTTTGACAAATGGGTCAGTCTTTCTATCTTTTGATAAGCCTTCTCATACCATTTATAGCTCAAAGTATCTCCATGGGACTCTCCAGAGCAGTGATATAACATCACGTTCAAATGCACAGCTCCATTTCGTTTGGTTTTAGGATGATTTGCGCAACTTAAGAACTTCAATACATGTTTATAAGCCATCATTATCAAACCAAAACAAAATTCAAGGAATTTTAAGCAGTAAAATTTCTGTGCAGCATTATATCGAACAAATGATCTGCATACTAATGTACAAAAACTAATTGACACGTGTAATGCGGATTAACTGGTAGTGCGTGATAAATAATGAATTAATAACAGGAGAGTAAAATGTAAAACCTGCCTTCAATCCTTCGTTGCAAACAGGAGCACAAAAGATGGCGGCTATCGTTTCTTGCCCATTTTGTTCCAATATTTTGTTGGGCGCCCTTTTAAGTTGAAGGTCTGGCCGTCTGGGTGCGGCTAACGGTTGGCATCTTTGGCATCATTTGAATTTTGGATTAAAATGGACTATGCTACGTGAATCATTTCGGCGCTATAGCTTCGGCCCAATAAGCATGGGTTAATTTGGATTTAAGCTTAGGTATTTGATCATAACCCACATTGTAAGTTCCAGTTATCGTCCACGGGCTGGTAAATTCAGTTCCCATTTTAGGAAAAACAATAAATTAAGACATACTTTAAAATATTTTACAAATTAATCCCTAACTAACTAGCGGCTTTCGACTTTAGCTGTTTTATTAGTTAACATACATAAATCATTTACTTATTTATTAAAAATAACTTAAGTATATTGTAATTTTTTAATTTATCCATAGATTTTCTGTTTTAAATTTTGATACTTGATGGTTAGGAATATTCTTGAACTTGCACATTGGGATCTTTGATGGCACAACTCGCATTAATGAAATGCAAATTCGCCAATCTACTCTCGTAATAATTAAAAAGAAACCTCTCCTACAAATAAAACCATAGAAACTCAAATAGAGACAAATAATAAAAAAGGTTTAGTTGCTCTTGATAAACTCTTGACTATATGTAGATTGAAGTTTCTTTTATGTGTACTTTACATTTATAGTCGATATTCAATTCATACAAATAGTAGTGCATCTTTTAGCCTCAAAAATTAGAATTTTTTTATAAACACTAGAGAGCGATTTATGCATATACATGTTATAAAATTCAAATTGACCGTATATAAAAACATTGCTATATTGTATGATCTACTATATAACCTAAATCTTATATTATCATAATTTTTGGAGGAAGTTTGACAATGATGAATCAATATTATAAGACGTGTTGAAGAATTGTTATAATGAAAGTTAATTTTTAATGGTTGAAGTTGAATTTATCACTCAAATTGGAATTTTGTCTTGTTAATGGGTTGCTTCCTTTACATAACAACATCATATCATAATCGTTAATCACATATATCATATACAAGAGCTGAATTAAGTACAAGGTTTACCTCTTAAATAATTCCTTTATCGTGTATATGAGGTTAATTAATTATATGCATTAATTAAAGTAGGTAACTATTGGTAGCAAGTAAAAAATAAAGAACTAAAACCTGCTGTATGCTTGGTTTAGTAAGAAAAAATGGGGAAAATGAAACCGTTAAAGGTGGGTGTTGAACATGCTCGGTATATAAAATTTACAAAAGGGAAAAACTTTAAGAAAAGTAGAAGTAATTTTTTTGTTAGCTTGGATTGGATAAAAAGTTCTCTCTTTTTTTTTTTTTTTCGTAATATTGACCATCACAGTGTTGGTTAAATTTCAAAACCTTTAAGTAGTTAATTCACTGAATTGTCCATGGATTCAATGGAGTTTGGGACCCAAACTGACATTTTAAATCATGATTAAAGGTGCTTATGTTGTTCTTTCTGGAGCAATATTCCATCAAATGTCTCGTCGTTGTTAGAGAGATCGAATTTGCATGAAGTGATCCATTTGAATTACTATGGAAGACCAATTATTATTAATTTCCCAAGTATAAATGTTTGAAACACAATAACAAAAGTTATTGAAATCCTCAACTATAATAATTAATCTCTCATTAAATTATTATTTTCCGTGTGTATTTTTTGATAGAAAACTTAAATACAAATTTTAAACTATTAAATTAATTGATAATATAATATAATATAATATAATATTAGAGTAAATATAATTTTATAGCGATAGTAATAAATAATTTAAATATAAATATTTAAAATTATATTTTTAAATTAAAATTTTTGAGTTCAATGACAATTCAACAGTTTGAATTATAATGATAGCAATAATTAATGCATAGAAACGGCAAAGAAGTAGCACATCAACAAGGGCAAATGGAGAGTGACATGATGAAATGGGATGTACTTGACTTCACTAACATCAACAAAGCAAAGCATATGAATGAACATAAAGCTAAGCTTAAAGAGAAACAAAGAATCTTGCTAAAAGCTAAGTAATGGAGTGTAGTAGCAGACATTCACTAATGAATGTGTGGTTACTTTTTGACCAATAAAAATTATGTGCCCTTATATTATATATTGAATCCAATAGGTCAATGAGGGAACCCATGAAAGGTTTAAGCTTAAAAGTTTTGGAATCCTATGTGAATTTATACTTTTAAATCTATTCATTGGGTCATTGAAAGTAAACCCTGTCCGTTAATCAAAACAAAACGGATAAATTTAACTCTTAACACTTTCGGACAGAAACAAATTAACTAACACATGCAAGAAGGAAGTTGATTAGGACAATTAATCAAACGAAGCACAGTATCAATTAGATTGAACTGCTATGAACTTATTTTATTAACTCTCTTAATCATAATTGGCCAACTGGTTTTACGTTTCGTGGATGGATACACACACACATACACACACTGTCACTAGTTTGCCCTAATACCCAAGACGACATGGTTGAGTTAACACCATTTTTACGAAATGATATCTTGGCCTTTTGCTTGTAAAACCGTGTATCCATCATCACTAAGGAACTCTAAAATTTTTTATAGAGAATTGGGGTATGTTTGTTGCTATTGTTTTTTTTCCTTAATTTTGAAAGAAAAATAGTTAAAGCTTCAAGAATTATGTAATCAACAATTTATACAAGCCCTTACTACAGCATTCAGATAAGAAACCAAGAGGGCAATCATTAATGATTCAGTTCACGAAGTTTAAGGCGCTTGAAGGAATTTAATTAATGAAGCATATTGTGACTATATATACGATCTAGGTATCATTCTATATAAATGATCTCGGTATCATTCTATATATATTCATTCTCATGGCAGGGAAATGATCACCAGCCAACAATACAAAAATTGATTAACTGGTTACTACAATATTAATAAATCTGTTTGATATTCGACATACGTAGTCTGAAGGTTGCCCGAAACCCTAGCTAATTAATTCAGTACTTATTTAACCTATAGCAGAGATTTTGTATTGGACTTCATTTGTTTATGTACATATATATAACTACTTAATTTAACGTCGGAATTTGTGATAATTGATCATGAGATATAACTCTTAATCCACAACTGTTTATAAAATTATTGTGCATTGGTTTAAACAAAAGATATCCAGTACTGTGGTCCATAACCCCTTTAATTACTTTGCAGATAATTATATATATATAATTTACAGTTTTAAGTCAAATATTCCTTGGACCACTTCTATCTGAAAAAAGCATTCTTGAATCATAGATAATGTTAAAAAAATTCATCGAGAGAAGGGATTTAAGATAATTAGCAAGCTCGAAACCATCACAGAAAAAAGACAACACTGGTATTATAATTAAGATATTGATAGCACAGAAACTACATCCGTATACTTGATATTTGAAAGCTCCATCGATCCATCTATTTGGAACTTTAAAATGAAAGCCTTCAGCTTCAGCTTGATCCATAGCTTAAACATCTCTAGTAGAAGAAAACCGATAGATAACTAAAATAAAAGAAATAAATAACGGTAGAGACCCAAAATGAAGAAAAAAAAAAAAAAAAGAGAGAGAGAGAAGAAAAAACAAGTAATCTGGGATCTTCCATCCATCTTCTTTCTCATTGATTCTCTTCTCACATAGCATTAGCTGAAAATTTCAAACCATGAAAAATAATTAAATAATTATCATCTGCAGTACAGAATATGAAAGTGCATGTTAATTTGTATCGTAAAAATCAATTCCATCCTCACCCAAAAATGGAAAACCAACGAGATATTAATATGAAAACTTGCTTGCAGATTCCCTTGGTGCATTGCATCTGAAACATTCGGTGCGGCTTGCAAAGTTGTGCTCATTGCAGCCAGACCTGTTCAATTGATCAAGACTACGTTAATTTATAATAATATCTATGCTGACATATAATTAAGGACAGCACTTTGGAAATATATAATTACGCCGTTTAAATTAATTAGTATACAGTAGAAATATGCATGAATTTGGAGTGAGTTGCAGAGCAATCTAATCAACCTGGTGCAAATCCAGTCTCCGGATTTCCATCCAGAGCGACTGCTGCCGCCGCCACCGCTCCCAAATCCAAACCCTCTCATTCGTGTCGTTTCACCACCGCTCTCGACTAATCCACCAATAGAATCGTCCTTGGAAACGCCACACTTGAAGCAGCTGGAGCGGCTAGCAAAGTTGTGAGCTCCACAGTTGCCGACCGCACAGTACCAGTCACCGGGCCTAACATCTGGGCCAGTGCTGAATCCAAAAGACGAACTTCCTCTTCCTCCAAAACTTCCATAATCACCTGATCTGTCGCCAGGTCTTGGCTCTCCACAGCGTTGGCACGAATCCCTTCTTTGGAAGTTCAGGTGGTTGCATGACCTGCAGTTCCAATCTCCTGGCCTGCTCATTTTCTCTTGTGATCTGAACTCTCACGAATTAAACAAAAAAAAGTTACTGTGACAATCTATGATTCTATGTCAAACTTTTTGAAAAAACTGAAACTACGAGGAAATCCTTAAGAATTGCGGGCATAGCAAGGGAAAAAGAGATAAGAGACTGAAAAAAATTTGAACAAATACCTTAAGAATCCAAGAAGCTTAAAAGGAGAATGATCAATAGCAGGAAGAAGAACAAGAGAAATGTTTTAAGGAACTTGTGAATTTGGCTTGGGGCTGAGGGGTTTATATATTAGGAAGTTAAGACCTCGAGAATCGGAGCAGATTGAGGTTGGCAGAAGAGGCTTATTACATTTTCTTTTTCATCTTCTTTCACTTTGGCTCTCCTTGAACAATGGAATCACTAGAGACTAAAATTAGAAAAAGAGAGATAAATGGAAATTTGAAATGGGATTCCAAATATTAAATAAAAAAAATAATAATAATAATTCAAAGTTAATAAAGCTACTGCTACTAATACTACAGTTTCTTTTAGGGCTTCTATTTCTAAGAAGTGGCAAGTGCATCGGCAAATTCCCCACAAGTTTCACTTTCAATTTGCCAAAATACCCTTCTCCTTAAATAGACTTTTCCAGTATATCGTTCTATGTTTGTAACCAACCATTTTTTTTTCATTTTCATCGTTTGCTATCAATACTCATCTTTCTTAACTTATATATATATATATATATATATATTGGAGGCTTACGATTCTATCGATCATAAAACTCATGCAGAATTTAGATTAAAAGAAAATCTTATTTATCATCGAAAAAAATGTGACATGCCGGGTATTTAACTTTGTCAGTTAAACCTTCCACCATGTATTGAACTTTGTTATTCAAACCTTCTTCCAAGTCCCCGCTTAAAGAAAAATAGAGCATGTCTTGTAACCTCTAGGTACCACAGTCTCGGAAGATATATAGCCATTACCTAGAGAATTTGGAAGACTTTTAAATGTAATAAAATAAAATGCATATACAAAGAACTCTACATATATAAACCGTGGAAAATTATAAACTTTTGGCTATAAATTGGCATATTTATATAAGGCCCTTGTGTGCTGAACGTCATGCAAGTAGAAGCGGCATAGCCGTCTGGGTCAGGAAAAGAAAAAGAGGAACGAGTTTCGCTATTTCTTACCAGACAAAATGGATATTCCAAAAAATCCAAAAAATAAAATATAAAAAGCCCCAAGAGAGAATGACCCTACTCCCTTATTCTTACCTTAGAATGACCATGGAGGTGTCACGTCTCCTTTCGATTTGTGAACCCACTTCCTAATTTAGAGAAAAATGGTGCTTACTTTTCATTTTTGAATATTCGTTTGTTTTGTACTTCAATTTCTCTAGCTAATTCACCAATAAGTCAAATGGTTTCTTATAAAATTTTAAACCCTAATTTTTACAAGGCAAATAACCTAAATTCTTACTATGGAAGAGCCAAATAGAACGGTTTGGTTATATTATATACATTATTGCCTCAAATGCAGCTGTTTATAATTATATTCTGATGATCCTTTTTAATTCAAATACGTAATCTCCAGCTGTAATATGAAAATTATAGAAATAATCAATAAAAATATATTATCATTGATGGCATGATTACAATTTTTAAAAAAAAAAATTTTTTTGTCTTGGTTCACTCGTGCATATCAGTTTTCGTAATTTAGAGGAGCTAGATTTCTATGGTGTTAGCCATAGACGTAGCTATGGTTAAAGTAAAAATTGCATGGCTGTAACTTCAAAGAACGTTCTTTAAATTTATTCCAATAGTTTACAGAGCTACGTTTGTCACAGTTCTCTTGATTGAAGATGTTCAATGACAAGTTCTATTTTGTACGAGAAAGTTAATAGTGTCTCTGTTATTATAAATCATCAAAATTTAATTAGATTATCATATGAATCAAATATTAGTATTATATATAATTGAAATAATGATTTAGACTGAAAAAAGGAAATATTAATCGAGAGAAGAGGTCATCAAAAACAAAAAATTAAAGAGAAGGCGAAATGGTAGAGTTTCGATAAAGATAGTCGAAGCTGATGATGGAAGAGAAGTCTTCGAGGTTTAATCAAATTTTGACCATCTTTTCCTTTTCTTTTTCCCTTCACTACTGCAATGGCTTTTTCTCTGTCATTTTCTTTTTCCTAATCCTACTACTAATTTTTATTTTTGAATCTATCGTCTCTCTCTGATCTTTCCTTCTCTCTAGATGAACTAGGAAATAAAAAGAAATAAAATAAAAAACCCTAGAGATATCTCATTGCCCTCACCCACAAATTTCTCGGGGAGTGGTAAAGAAGGCTGTAGCAAACTGTGAAAAAGCAAAAGGAAAGGGGACTGATTCGATTCTCTTTGGGAAATGCTTCAATTCCATGCATATATATATATGACCAAGAATTATGAATAGGAGGACCAACACCATTACGAACAACGTATACATACTTTCCACTTTACTTAGTTGTTTCTGATCTTTTAAATCTTCCATTATACATCAGTTTAAATCTTTACACTTTATTTTGCTATTTTACAGTTAATATTCCATTATACGTCAGTTTAAATCTTATTATATTTAAGGTTGTGGAATTTTCTATCATTCCTTTCTAAACTAAACTTGTAATTGGGTCCTTAATCATTAGTAACTCATTGAATAATAAGTGAACAATTCATAAATGCGTGTTAAAAGCATTTTTAAAATTTTAGCTACATAATACATTTAAATTAAATGAGCATTCGCTCTCAAGAGAATAAACTAATTATATATTTTTTACTGTAACTGTAAGAAGTTAAATGATTCATTCCTCTTTATATCAATTTTGAAGTATATTCTTTTTTAAATTTGTGTTTGTGTATGGAATCAGATAAGATTATATTTTGCAAATAAAAAAGTTAATTATTTTGCAAAAATTAAGAAAAAATTTGATCAATGTTTATGCAATATTTAAAAAAAAAAAAATTACACGTTAAATTAAACTATTAAATAGTATTCATCATTGGAATAATAACATTTGAGGCATTGGATTTTTATATTTTTATAAATAAGGAGTTCATTTGTTTACTGTAAATATATAATAACTCTAATTAAATGAGCAAAATAACCGTTAATGCGAGTTTTCATTTTAAAGAATCCTTTAATACAATTTTACATACTTTATATAGTGATTGCAAAAATTTAATATTATAAAAGTAATTTTGTTATTTTGATATTTATCAATATGATGGACTTATTCAAGAAATTATGCCTTTATTTGTGAAAACATACAATATATGGAATCAAATGGTACTATCGAATATTTGAACAAATTAATCACATATATCCTAAACGAATGATTTAATAATGGTAGGGATATAATTAAACTCTTTATACAAATTATTTATATAAAATAATGTGATAATCTTTTATAATTGTTATTTATTTTTTAAATCTGGTTAATTTTTACTTGCTTTAATAAAAATATAAAAATATATGAAATTATTAAATATTTTTACGTCAATCTATATAAAAAAAATTTTATTTCCAATATGATTAATACTAAACAATAATATATATCCGTCCGTCCAATGAACTATGTTTTTGGGTTTACGTAATTTGTGTTTAATGGGTCCGAGCGAGGTGCATTGCATTTGCATGCACGTGAGCTTTCTGTAGGGAAGTGCATAACGTCACCGCATTAATGATAAAAGGTTTCGCTTTTTTCTTTTACTTTTCCCTCATCCAATATCTTTCGAGCTTTCGAGCACTCATCGTGGCTTCCCAAATGTCCAAACTCCAAAATACATTTATACGACCCCCATCTTCATTCTTAGCAATGGACCCGCAAATTTTTGCACAAAACAATAATAACGTCAATTTTTTTTTTCAATTTTATAAATTCATGATTTTTAATCTCTTACTTCCATGTTATGAGACAGATAATGACTATTCTCATGACAATAACTTTGAAATTTCATCACTAAAATCAATTTTTTAATTTTAAAACTTCGATGTAAAATTAAATTAAAAACTTGAAATTGTTGAGGTTTATTTTAGAATTTTAGAATAAATTAACGATAAATAATAACTATCCTCACGAGGACAATTTCGAAATTTTATCATTAAAATTTAAATTTTTATTTAAATATTTATTTTTAAAACAATATAATTTAAATATATTTTTTTAATAATTATCTGTTAAAATTTCTTTATTCATTAAAAAATAAAAATGATGATAATACCCATCTCTAATAGTTGTTTGTTCCTGTTTACAAAAGCGAGAAATGTACAAATTTTATTTTCTGAACATGTACCTAAAAAGATTGATTCGTCAGTGAAAAAATAAAAACAAAAGATTCGTAACAAATTATAAGCCACTCGCTAACCCAACAAAAAATGTTATAATATCATAATTATTGTAATTAGGAAAAGTTTGATATTATTAACCATTATCTAGTTTTAAAGTGTTTTATAAGACTTTTTTTTATAGCTTATTTATTTTAAATTAAAATTTAATATTTTAATTTTTATCTCGATAAAATTATAAGAATCTACTAATCATAATTCTTTAATTTTAAATATTTAAGTACTTAATAAAATAAATATTATTTTTAAAGAAAGACAATAATTATGCACAAAAAAAAATTCAACTGAGTGTCATATATATATATATATATATATATGCGCGCGCGCGTGTGCGCGTGTGTTAAAAAACAATTAAAGAAACGAACGATTTTAAAATTTCTTAGCAACATCTTGTTGGGCAAACGAGGGTGTATTGAAAAAAAGCGTTTGATCCACTTTGTTGTTGTTATGGATCACGTCTCTTCTCGGCTGGCCTAACCTCTACGTTCTTTAGTTTGGACTGAAACGGTGAAGCCAGAACATTTGTGAATGCATTGAATTATTTTCGTCAGGTTAAGCCATATAATTAAGCCTATACGGCCACACATTTTAGGGCTGCAACTCAATAAAACTAATGCCACAGAAGGGCCTACAAATGGAATTAAAGCCCGAGTTAAAATTTTCCCGCTTGGATTTTAAATGCCCGCCCTGTTAGCCGTACGTCTCTCCCAAGAGCCTCACGCACATCGCTAGATAAAAAAAAAAAAATTGGAAATTTAAATGCCATTATCTTTCAGCATCAGTTTCAGGGGATTAGGGAGAAAGAAAGGGAGATAGAGTGTGAAAAATGCAGAGAGAGAATCCTGGGATTAAGGTGTTTTCTCTTCATGGACTCTCCTGAAACCGCCAAAACCAACACTGAAGATTCCTCATCCTTCTCCGCCACCGCCGCCGCAGCCAATGCCACCATTTCATCGTCAAGTTATCCTGCAGTTCAGGTAACTTAATTTCCTACAATTTCATTTTCTGGTATGTTCTTACTCACTCATCTGTTACAGTTTTACAGATTATAACACCATTTTCATTTTTCTGGATTTCATTTTCGGCTTTTTTTTCCGTAATTTTTTTGTGGAAATTCTGATAAATTGACCATTTGGTGGGTGTTTGTTAACTTTGCTCTAGGATAATTTAGGGTTTAGTACCATTTGTACGTCCTTTGTCGACAGGGTTGCGATTATGATTGTCGATGTGAATTTTTGCTTTGATTGTGTGACTAGTCATTAATCTTGAACTTAATCGTAACGTTAAGCCTGCAATACAGGTTAATTTTCCATGAATTCGGTTGCTGGAATGGGAGATAAAGTGGATGTTGTAGATAATTTCCGATGTATGTGGTTTAATAGTCTATCAAAATTGATTTTCTTAACTAAATATCGTCTCAATCTTAAATAGCTTTGTGTTTGTTATATTCGTTTTCCCATTCGCGGAGTTTGGCTTTTGATAATATTGAACACATGGGAAAGATACGTGAAGTCCTTGTTACTGATGTCTCAGTCTCTAATGATATACAGAATAGCTGGTATTTGGGAATTAGTGAAGCTATTATTGATAACTTAGCTGAGTTAAATTGCTTCACTTTTCTGGAAGCTAAACCAGTTTAAACTATAAGATCACTTCCATTTCTTTCTTTGTATATACGTTTACATAACCCTCGCAATTTGTTGTACCACTCAAATGGAGAGTTTTATTTAACTATTTCAGCGGCGCTTTATGAGTTTATTTGACATTGCTTCTTTTTTTATTTCAGGAATCACCTTACGCTAACTCTGTTAGCAACCTATCTCCTATAGAGACAGTCAAACCTTCACATGGATTACAGGGGACCTTGGGACTTAATTCTCCGCCACTTGTTTTCAAGACTGCACACACAAATGCTCCAAGAGAGACAATTTTCTTAAAAGGATTAGATAGGTATTTAATTTAAGCTAAATTTTCATTTTTTCAAACTTACATTTGGGATATTTGGAGCATTAATGACATTAAATGTCATTTTTCTTACCAGGCTTCCATTTCGCCAGTGGCCCAGCCCAGAAATGTCTCAAAATGACAATGGAGGCAGGAAGTTTGCTGATGGTCCTGGTGATCTGAAAAAATCAGATTTGTCATTACATGGCGAGTTGGCAACTGACACCCGAAAAGACAATGATATGAGGAGCTCTCTGCAAGTCCAACCTAGCAGTTCTTCAGGGTGTATTGATGAATACTTGACTGAGCCTGTGGATGTTGACTGTGCAAGCTCTGCTTACAGAGTCAATATAAACTTGAAACAATCTTCTGCTATGCTTCAATCATCAGAAACTGGTAGAAATGATTCAAAGAAAACCTTATCAAACTTTGATGACAAAAGTGACACAGAGACGAAAGTGGATGTAACAGTAGACATTCTCAGGGAAGCTAAACAAAACATTCATGGAAAATCAACATGTGGTATTAAAACTAACACAGATGAAAAAAGTATCACTTATGGTGTATGGCCATCTGATGAATGCCCAAAGATTGAGTCTAACATGTCTTTTGACCGTACTTCCAAGAAACAACAGAGTGAAAATTCAAGTGCTCAGGTAAATGCAGATTCTAGCTTTCTTACTTTTGCTTCAGAATGGGGCCATCTTGATATATAGGATAAGCAGTATGATAGTTTCAGGAGACTTTTCATTTAACTTGCAGAATGCAGGGAATGCCCCTGTGGGTGAATCTGATAGCCACCAACAATTGCTGCCTGAGACATGGCAGACTCTTCAGACATCTGAAGATTCTCAAGAGAATACAGGAGAAATCCCTCATGGGCCTTGTGATAATTCAAAGCATGATTCCGAGGTACAAATCAGCCCTTTTTTAACTTTATTTGACAACTTCTAATTGTCTAGTTTTGTTGATTTGTTATAATTGCTACTCTGATATCTCCTTTTTGGATGGTATGCATTTTTTGCACATTTGATCCATTTGAGTTAAATGATGTTTATTTCATCTAGACTAACCATTGTTACTAATTGCAACCTTTTTAGTGAGCTTGCTTGTTTCTTTGATATTGCTTTGTGTTCTTCAGTTAGGCAGGATTATGTTGATGTTTCGATTCTAATTTATGTATTTCCAATCACTTTGTCATTGTTACTTGAGATCTGTATGTAAGATCTTGTCCATTAAGTTGGTAGTTTTAGTTGTGTGCAACAAACTAGGTGCAACCCATGAAATTCAATGATCTCTTTCTGGTTTTTATCCTCAATGTGAGGCATATTTACTTCTTTACATGTTGTTAGACTTAGGCTAGCATGCATTACGGGGTTGAACTGACTGTATAAGGAAATTGGGATGCTGTAAATGTAGACAAGCTGATTGAGTAACGAATTACGTGATTAAAAAAGTGACAGTTAAGCTCAGCATGAATTTCTCTAGCCGACTTTTTAACATGTTCCGTCTCCAGTCACAAAATATTAGAAAAGATTCAAATGAACTTTTTATGGGAGGGTTAGTAAGTCTAGACGATAGATATCTGTCAAAATTGGAATAAGGTTAGCTTGTCAGGAAAAAGGAGAGAGGCATATAAATATGAGAGAATGTTGACATTGAATAGGATTTTTTCTCTACTTGAATATCAAGTCAAAGAGAATCTATCAATGCTCTAAGTCCAGAATTTTCAACATTGACAAGATGACAATTGAAGAATGGGGCCTGAGGCAGGAATTTATCAACTGTTTTTAAAAAAATTGAACGTGTTTCTGATGACAAAAGAAATAAAATGGAGACTGCATTAGCTGATATCAATTACTTTTTGATGTTTCACTTATAATTTGCTTGCTGGTCCTAGAATTCACAATTTTATCGCAGTAGCCTTTTCTGCTCAGTACGCAAAGATGTTCTTTGATTTGGTAAACTGCAATTATACCGGTGCAACAAATAGAGTCTTCATTTTTGTCTTTTTGGTTATGCTACCAGATTTTCTTTTTTTCAATAGAATGATAACAACAATCAATGTAGGCTAGTAAACAACAGCATGGCATGAGTAGGCGTTGCCTTCAATTTGCAGAGGCTCAACCTAAAGCTACAGTAGAAAGCTACAATCCTTCAAATAAGTCAAATAATGCAATTGATTCAAGATCACCTGCTAACCTTGTAGAATCAGAGAGTTTGGCTTCATCTTATGTGGATTCAAGTGCAGCTTCTGGCAAGAAGCAGCTGGCTAATTTGGCTCAAACCATCACTCCCATGTTTCCTCCTTGCCACAGTGGAAAATCTCCATTAACCGTTTCCAAGCCATCAGGTATTGGCTTGCATCTTAACAGCATTGTCAACCCTTTGCCAAAGGGTCAAGGTGCAACTGTTGGTGTAAAGTTAGCTAGTGTGGAGCATGAGACACTTGAAAATAAGGCATCAATATCCACGGGTTCTTTTATATCTGAATCACTTGATGGCCCGGTATCATTGAATTGGCTGCCACTAGTTGACCACAATGCAACTCCAACCACCAAGAGGAAGTATAATTCAGAACGCATTGACAGTTTTGAGGAGTTCAGCCAACTGAGCCCTGAAAAGAAAAGGCAAAGTTTGCATGTCATCTTCTGTAATTTGTTTGTGCCAAATTTCTTTATATCTTTCTCTGGATTACTGAATAGTTTACAATTCTTCAGGAAGAAATCATCAAGTTCTCTTGATGGTGATGGTTGCAAGCGTTGCAATTGTAAGAAGACAAGATGCTTGAAACTGTAAGTGAATTCATTTTTGCAATAGAAACCATACTTCCATTATCATATAATTCCCTATTTTCCTTCAAAATGTACTTTTTCATTTTTCCATTGGACAGCTACTGTGATTGTTTTGCAGCTGGAATCTATTGTGCTGAACCTTGTGCTTGCCAAGGGTGCTTTAACAGACCTGAATATGAAGATACTGTACTTGAGACACGGCTGCAAATTGAATCCCGTAACCCCCTAGCTTTTGCTCCCAAGATTATTAAGCAGATCACTGAGTCTCAGGTTGATGGAAACCATTTAATTTGGCACTGTCTTTTTCTCTGATTCTCTGTTGTTTAATTTGGCAATTCCAATGGTGTTCACTCTCTACAGGATGATGGAAACCAGTACACACCATCATCAGCTAGACACAAAAGAGGCTGCAATTGCAAAAAGTCGATGTGTCTCAAAAAGTATTGCGAATGCTATCAGGTGCATCATTTTTTCTCACTCCTGCATTGTTGTAAATGTCACAATGTCATATTATTCCCATCAATTTACATTAAAAGGCTGATTTTACTTGCTCTGGTGGTTTATGTTAATAGGCTAATGTTGGATGCTCAAGTGGATGTCGATGTGAGGGTTGTAAAAATGTCTATGGCAAGAAGGAAGGTGGGAAAACATACATAGAATCTTGACCTCAAACTCCTCATGGTGTCATCATCAGTTATATGTGTTCATAAAAATTGAGGTGCAAGTCATTACCTGGATGGGGAAAGTATTAAAGACATTTTCTCAATGCTAATTCCTGTTGGTTGTATTTTCAACTGACATTTAAAGGCTTATGGCTTTGAATCTGCCTATTTATCATTTTCTCATGGTTGTGGGTCATATTTTTTTATTGAACCTTTTCAGCTGATATATAATAAGGAAAGTTTTGGTTACTTCACTTTGTTATGGTTTATGGTTATCACGTAATATCACAGCACGACAGATTTGCATGCCAATGAATAATAAATTGGTCACTTGTAAGAACAGAACAGTGAAGTGTTGACAAATCTGAATAATCTTTATTCTTGGTCATACAGAATATGTTGGAAATGAAGAACTGATGAGCAATAGAGCTATGTCGGTGGGCGTATCTGATGCGAAGCTACAAATGGTCACAAACAAGAGAAATTTCTTGCATGCTGAGTTCTGTGATCCCAGTAACCTGACACCACCGACCCCATCATTCCAATGTTCAGAGTAAGGTTTCCGTGATCATGATATCTGCTTTTTGGCTAGAAAGATTTTATAATCAAAGTGAGAGTTCAATTTGTTTATTTACTAATCAATCCCTTTTTCTTCATTTAGCCAGGGAAAGGATTCTTCAAAATCCCGAATTCTTCCTAGTAGATATGTTCCTTCACCCGAGTCTGATCTTACCATCTTATCATCTTATGGAAAATCCCCAAGATCTCTGAAAAATTCAGAGAGCAACGAAATGCTTCAGGAAACAAGTAAAGAAATTCTGGATGTAGATTCTTATGGTCTGGGAAGAGATTACTGCAGTACCGATATGGTTGAACAATTCTCTTCAACATGCCATGCACTTGCTGGTTTAAGTGACTTCCCTCCAGTGCCAGATTTTCCTTCAATGGCCATGGTGTCTTCTGCTTCATCAGAGGCAACAGACTGGACAAATGTCTCAAAACTACAATTACACTACAGAAGTGGTAACCTCTCATTAGGTGGTTCCCTTCATTGGCGTAGTTCATCAATTACCCCAATGGCTCAGCTAGATGAAACCAAAAGTCTCCAGGCACTTGACTCTGACAGCAGGCTTAGTGGCATTATGAAAGACGACACACCTAAGACATTGAAGGATGCATCTACCCTCCCTAAGTCTGTTATAGGAAGCTCCCCTAGTCGCAAGCAAGTTTCACCTCCTTGTGGTCACGCAAATGAGCTGGGGTCTAGCTCTTCAGGAGCTTTGAAAAGTGGCCGTAAGTTCATATTAAAGGCTGTGCCATCTTTCCCACCTCTCACCCCTTGCATTGATTCCAAAGGAAGTCCTGATAGAGAGAAGCAATTTTCAAAGTAAATAAACAATGACAGCAAATACTTGATGCACAGGCCACGTGAGGTTGGCCCTCATCCTCTTGGAACAAGCCACTGTATGCTGTTTTTGGCAGTTTTTCCTTGTGCTAATGTTACCATTTTTTTCTTACTTTTGTTATTGGCTTTAGCAAAACTTTTTAGGTTACGTGCTGTTGGGTTACTCTTGAGCCCAAAGTTATCGTCATCGGTTCAGCTATTGCTCCAGGTTTGGATATGCAGATCCCTTGTGACTTCTGAGTATTGCTATAAACACCCCACTTGTATTCTGTTATACACCATTCCTAATAACATATAATCTTCAATTGCATGAAAGTGATGACTTTCATGACTTGTGGTGGTATATAGGGCAATGGAGTAGCCTTTTTTCAAAGGAGCAAGGTCAAGTCGAAGAATACATATCGCTACACTACATAATCGTCGACTGTAATCGTCCTTCCTGTAATTTTCAAATGTTCGTATTTGTTCTATTGTTTAAATGATTAGTTCGAGGATTTTAGATTCAATTTAGGTTAAAAATAAATATTTTCCTTTTTCCATAAACCTCTGTATTCATTATTGTATACCTTTGTTTACAATATCACATCTGGTTTTCTGCATCCCAAAATTTTTGCCACTTACTATGTTATTAGCGTTATCACTCAATTTAGGCACAACTTTCCAATAGAATCATTCCTCGGAAGGTTTAACGTTACTATTTGTCAGTTAGCTATCTCGCTAGTTTTTTCATGCCTAAGTTTCTGCCATGTAACAGCGTTCTGTCCCTCCCTTTGGTTACCATTCAGGTGGTTAGAATCAATAAACCTTTTGTCTATTCAATACAACGTAGTTTGAAATGTCTTGGATTTTGAATAACAGTTTTCAAGTTAAGGTTTTGATTTTAGTGATCAGAGTTCACTAATTCTATGTAAAAGAATTTCATATTTTTTGCAGGTGGCTGTATGGATATATCCCATGATCCAAATGACAAAATTAATGGCCTGGACTATTTTTATGTCCTGCCAAGGGTTTTGAACCCTTTGACTGAATGTTTTTTAAACCATTTATAAATTATAATAATATTTTCACTTCTTTAATTTTAAAAACTAATATTTACATTTTTTTTGTTAGTTATAGTTTTATTTTATTATTTAAAATAAGGGAGAATGACAATATCTTTGATATTTATAATTTGGTTATATGATAATTTTTAATGACTTTTATATCTTTAATTTTTATAAAAATTAAAAAATTAAAAAATATGTTTTATAAATTTTTTATATTATTTTTATGTTTTTATAAAAGTTAAAAGTATAATAATCATCACACTATTTAATAATTATTTGTCATTTTCTCTTTCAAATAATATTTCATTCTCTCTTGTCCATTAGTTGTTAACAATTGTTAATAATTGGATAAAAATAATATGGCACATTTACATGAAATGAACATTTTATTATTTATGAAATGGTAAGTTTATTTAAGACAACCAACGACCGGAAGATATTCATAATAAAGAAATATAGTGGCAGTTATCATTCTCACCCGTTAAATCATAACAATATATATTGGCGTAGGGCAAATTATTTCTGTAATTGTGGTGTGTGGCCAAATGTAATGTTTCCTTTTCCTTTCTTGCGATGATTATTACTGTGTTTCGTTATTTTTTATTACTTTTGAGTATGAAACCTATCATCTGAAGTTCCATCAATGAAAATCCAATCCTACTACTTTTCTGATAGTCGATGGAATGTGATTCGACAATAGGAGTTGCTTTATTACCTGTAAAGTCATCTTATCGACTTATTTTGTTTTCAATTTATTATTTTTATTTTATTTTATTTATAACTTATTAATAAATTTTATTATTAAGGCTATCAAAATTGTATATTCTATCTTAACAAAGGTTAATAATTAACGAATATTTTTTAATTTTGTGAGAATAAAATTTATTTTTTTAAGGATTAAAATAATTTTTATTCAAAACATGAGTTTTACATCATTTAAATTTTTTTAGCAGTCAAATTTTATTAAAGATGACTTAGACAATATATAATAAAAATTTTAGATATTAAGTTCCAATTAAAAAAAAAAAAAAAAACGATTCAAATGATGGCAGTAGATCTAGATGTCAAATTGACAAAATATATAAACAAGATATAATTTTACATTATATGATATTGTGTTGTAAAGTTGTTTTATATAAATTGTGCATGCAGTATAGAGTTTGCAAAATGTCTTGCATGTATTATAGAATATTTCTTTATGAAAAATTGATAGTAAAATATTTTGTATAAAAATTTTTATTTTATAAAAAATATACAATAAAATCTCTATAAGTTTTTTTGATAAATATCTTGAAATAATAAATGTTTTGATTTTGATTATATTGATTAATTAATTAAATGAATCTAAATTGTTTAAGACAAAAATATTAGATACCGTGTTTTTCTTTTCAAAGAATATATTTAATTTTATATTATTAAATATTTTAAATAATATAATGTATGATATTCTGTTTTGATTTAAATAAATAATATATTATTTTTATATAATAATATTAATATAAAAATGTGTAAATCAGTTTAAGTACCACAATACCTACCTCAGCCTTATTCCGTTTTCAAAAAAGAATATGTTAATATTATTATGTAATAATTATACTATAAAATAAATAAATAAAACTTTATATTTTATTAAATTTATACTAATTGTCATTGCGGTATAAAAAGAGAATTTCTCTTCCAAATACATTATAGATATTAAAAGGATAAAATTTTAATGGATATTTTTAAAATTACTTAATTTAACGTATTAAAAATTAAATATAAAGATTGATATTTTTTATTTAATGTAATTTTTAAGTTTTTGAAAGACATTTAAATTTAAAAAAAATATATATATTTTTATTTTTATTTTTTTAACCTTCTCTTTTCCTATTCATTCATTACCTTATGCTCAATTGGTGCTGAAGTTTCCAAAATTGAACAACAAAGAGTAAAAATGCGAACTCGTCTAAGTCTTTCACATTACATAACTAAAAGATTGGAAGGATTTGGATCCTCTACTCATCTATTATTTTGAAAAAACATAATTTTTTTTTTATTTTTTTATTTTCTAACCCCTAAATATCCTACGATTTTTTTTTTTCCCTCCTTCCCTTCTTATTTTTATAAGCTCTTCTTCCCCCGTTCTTCCATGCACGTTTCTTCTTCTTTTTCTAATAATTAGTAAACTAAAAAAAATCAATCTCTTAGTCCTCATACACTTTCCAACTGGAAATCCATTTTCGTTAAAAAATCTCCTCGTTTTCATCCTTCAAGTCATTTTCACGATGTGTATGTGTATGCGTATTCCTCCTCCTCCTCCTCCTCCAAAAGTGAAACAAATTAAGCTCTCTAACACCGTATCAATTTTTTACTTAATTTTTTATTTATTAGAAATTAAATTGAGCTGAGCATGAAGAATAAAAAGAAGTAAAAAAAGGTGGGAAGGAGGAAGAGAAGGAATACAAGGAAGGAAGCCAAATAAAAAGCAGATTAAGAGTTGTGAAATTATAAAAGTGTAAATCTTTTAAATGCCATGTGTAATAATCTTATGAAAAGATTAGAAAAAAAATAGATTCAAACCCACCATTGATACCACAAATTAGAATGTTCCCTCGTATTGATAATCAAAGGAACCTACCCATAACCAGCTTTTATCGGAAAACTTTAGAATACATCCAATGGTAAGGTACATTACAGATTTAAATTAATACTTCAAGCGAGCACCAAAATCTCTCCTAAGCAAAAGGGGAGAATCATCTGCCTCCAAAAATAAAATAAGACTAAACCCATACTCCATCAACTTTATTTCTTCTCATTCTGAAAAAGAAAATATATATAATGTAAGACAAACCATGCCACCAAACATTCATTCTAGAGTGCCTCCTCTAATCCTTTTATCATACTTTAACTCAAATTCCTTCGCCAGTATCCCATTGTTGCCTCGACTAATGTCCTTTGTCATCACGCTCAACAACCCTCAAGACCCAACCTAGCAGTTAACCAATTACAGACTTCATCCATCTCTTCAGGGACCGTATAGTGACCTACCCTGCATAATAAAGTTAATTATTTTGAGAATGCTTTATCATGAGTCATATACAAATATGTATGTATATATCATGATGAAAGGAAAGATTTTAATACCCATTATAGGTTCTAAATGTAAGATCTCCAAATCCAACTGAATTCAACACTTGTGCTGATCTCTCTCCTTGTTTGTATGCAACCACATCATCAGCTGCAGCAGGGAAATAAGACGTCAATATATCCATGGAGAAGAGAGACTGAGTCATATAATTTTGAAATGAAAGATTATCTACATGATTGATGCCTAAAGCTCAAGGTAGTGTAGAACTGCTTGAATGGCTAAAACTTCATCATAACACAAGAGATCCGAATAAATTTTTGATTCTATGGTTTACATCAAATTAAAAAAACTGAATAAGGAGCTGTTGCTGACAACTTCTCCTTTTTGATGACCATTAAATTTATTATACGATCAACAAACTCATAAACTTAGCAAAATTGTTCACTGCTCAACCTGAATTTTATGAATGCTGGATCCTAGTCAGTGTGCAACTTTGTAATATCAGAGATGTGATGTGTTTATAAAGTATGAACTGAATATCTATTATTAAGATATTGGGGATCAATATGAGTACCTGAACCATGACAGAGCAAGATGGGTAAGGACGTTGCACGCCTTGCTGCCCCGCGCGATCCTTCCATTCGGGTTTTCAAGGTTCTAAAAGAGAGGAAAAAACAACTGCTGCTTAGCTAGATGAATTGGTTAACCACCTCTAGGACAGTATTTATTTACATTTTAGAGTGCTGATATAAAAGATGTAAAACCTTGAGCATGGAAGCCAGCCACTTAAACCGACAACTGCTCTTAGATTGACTGAGTACGTATTTCCATTCCCGTATTGTCCTAATGTGCGGCATGTGGCAGAGTAGAGTGCTGTTGCAGCACCCATGCTGAAGCCACCAATACCAAGTATGACTGCAAAATAACAATTTTATCAAATGAGTTCCATTAAGTACTTTTCTTTTGCTTCTGATAACCTATAAATACCCAAACCGCTTAAAGTTAGAAATTGGTGCCTCTTAGGGAAGCAAGAAACCAATTGGCTTTTGGGACATCAAACCGCAGGCTTGATAATTTCACTAATCCCTCGGGATAATAAATTATATATAATACACTGTATAATACATCGGTCCAAGTGTGATTTGAAATGATAACAGTAAACTTACCACCATGAAGACTAAATGGTTAAACTTAGGAGCACTTGATATCATTGTAAATTAAATGAAAATAATCCCACCATCCCATTCACACTTCTATTTCTGTGGAATTCAGTCTCTTTTCTCTGTCTTTCAAAATTTTTCATAATCGAGGAACTAAATTAAGATTCTCAGATAAGTGAGACAATGTATTTGCCAATCTACTAAACAAATGATGTTTGGGATGCTCAGGTAATTCACGCAAAATTAAAATCATAACCATTGTTGGGGAAAGATGGGATTATGCTACTGAATTCCATTTTTTTTTAATGCAGAATTCTCGAAAGACTTTGTATCAAAGTATTTTAAAAAAAATTTGAATAGCTTATATTAAAAACACAATGAGCTCAGTCCCGTTAAAGCATTAGAATCTATTCAATTCTATGGGACAACAAATGCGAGAACCAAAGAGAAGGTAGCCAACAAAAAACAGAAGAAATTAGGAATAAACTTAAGTTTTAGCTGATGAAAACCAAAAAATCAAGCATAATGCAAGTTTACTTGCAGTATAGCGAAACTTAGGAGGGCCATAGCAGAATAAAGAAACTGAAGAGAAAAGAATAATAAAAAGATAGATGCTCAACTTTTCCGCACTTCTTTCCAATGAGAAGTTAGCCCTCCAAGTAATCAGAAACTGCAGAAACCATTTATTTTATTCAAATACTTCAGGGAAGAAAGTTATTTATTTCCACTTATACTTTGGATTACATGCCAATCCAGACAAGAGGTCAATACTAGAGGATTAAGAGTTTTGAAAGCTAACAAGAGAAAACCTACTGTCAGAAGGTTCTGTTGATAATAGATTGGCCACATGAGCTGCTGAAGCATCTAAACCCTCCAAATCATCAGGGGCATCTTCTGAAAGATCTCCTACATCAAACCCTGAAATAAACAACATTAAGCTAGCTAGATCATATTCGTTAGGGTCACAACAACAGGAAAAATACCAATTGAACACGGTCAAATTCTTTGTGATAGAATATCAAAATCCTTCTCTTTTGATGTTGGAACTAGTAGGAACACAAAGTTATCAAGAAAAATAAATTTCTGAATTAGATATAATCAAAGCAGTTCAAATTAAGGAAATCTTACATGCAGTGCAAGGATATCCACCAAATACTGCCACTGGCCTGGTGGGAGCAGTAGGGCAAATCCACTTGATCTGTAACATTAACAGATCAAGAGATGAATAAAGCTAAATCACTAACCAATGAAAGAATTCCAACTGCAGGAAGAATAGGATAAACAGTGATGCCTGTTCTAGGTGCACACAAATAGAAGCAACTAACTCACAAAACATGCTTATCCTTACATTTGGAAGAGGAAGGGTTTCCAAGAGCTGGGACCAGCTGCAAAACAAAGGTACAAAGTGGGGAAATTCACATTAGGGATTACCAGATACAATCTAACAAAGTTTGACTAGCAAGAACATGCTGAAACAATAACATAGGAGAACCCTGGGTTTGCTATCATATCTTGAAGAAGCTTGAAGACAATATGAAATAATATAAGGAATAACTAATGCATCTAATATTGGGACCACACTCAAAGTTGAGCACAAAACTTAACAATCATTCAGCAGATACTTGCAAAATCACAATATAAATGTCTAAGCAAGATTGACCATGCATATTCTAGAAAAATAATAATAAACTACTAAATCATATATATTATACCATTAAGGAATAGTAAATTGCTTTGTGCTAAATTGAAAGGACAATCCATGTAGTGTAAGAGTGGTCCCCTGTTATAACATATGGCATGCATAGTTTTTGAATTCGAGGCTGCTCCAATATCCCTTGAAATTAGTTGAGAGGATGAAGGAAAATGACAACTAATCATGTTTTATTTAGTTTACAGAAGTACTGTTCTCTCCCAAAAAAACAAATCATTGTGAGAATCTTCTACAAAAAAGGGGTTCAACAAGTTAATGGAACAACAAATTTCTCCACCAGAATAGGAAAAGGCAGGCATTGACATTCTCTATATCTTTTTCCTTATTTTGTGAAAAAACAAGTCCACCATTCCCACACAAGGTATATGCTCAACATAAAGAAAAAGGATCGAATTCCACAAAAGTCATTTATAGAACATCAAACACAACAACACAGTTGATCATTAAAAGCTCAGAGTCTTAATTTTGCACTTTGCGGATCCATAAATGTCCATAGTACACATGATTTTGAAAACAAAAATGGTAATTTTACCACATGCACTTGACAATTTGGCCATGACTTCAAATCCATTAATCAGCCAGCTTAAAAGATCAGTGAGAATTTTAAAAGCAAATTAATAGTAAAAAGTTATCATCTTGAAATTAGAACCAAAAGAATGTTAATGCCACTAGAGAACAAAACCAATAAAAAATCTAGCATTATATACCTTGATCCCTTATCACCAAGACCATGCAGCCAAACTATGGTAGCCTGGTGCTTCCCCTTGGGCCGAACCACATGAGTCCTTCCAAACTCAAATGTTCTTCTACTAGTTGTACTACCTGAAATGTTGCGATTGGAACTCTCAGAAAACGTCAAGGGCCCCCAGAATCAACGGAGTTACTACTGGATAACTAATAAATACAGCAAGAAGAAACAGCATAACAACAAAAAAGACTAACCAGAACCCATACTGGCGCTATAGTAACTCATTTTGATCTACCAAAATAATCACACCGTGCAAACCACTTGTTGCAAATGTTTAGGCTGAGTTCCTGCAATGAAGAAAATCAAATTTGACTCTCTATTTATAATCATATAGAAGGGCGAAAATCGAATATAAACTTATCAACTAATCTCGCTTACACCGGTTATACACTGCCTCAAACCCTCAAAAGAAACTATCAAGAAAGTGGAAGGCACCCAAGAAAAGGGGAGAGAGAGAGAGAGAGAGAGAGAGAAAAGCGGTCACTCTTTATTAACAAAGAATTCTCAACCCATCAATGCACACAATATGAGTTACCACAATCTTTAGCTGGCAATGCAGAGAGTGAAAGAGAATCTATGCTTGGGAAAGTGGAGAGAAAGTAAAGCACTTCAACTACAACAACCTAAGAATATTAACACACATATAAGAACAAAACATAAAAAAATTTAATATTTGACATATAATATCTCTAATTAATGGATTCCCATTACCCATAAAACAAAATGTTAAAATATCTAATAGTTAAATGTGGTAATAAAAGAAGTAGCATGACTGAACTTACAAGTACAAGCAAGATCTGATAAAACCCGAAATACTAACAATCCTAATGAATAGTTATGCGAACAAGTTTTGGAGTTTCAGAGTTCCAGTGCCGTCACCAACCTGAGAAACAATTCAAAGCAGATGAACTTTTCTCTTCTTTTCATTCAGTTGTGGGCTATGGTAATATTGCTTTTGCTTGTTTCCCCGCAACTTTGTTTTCTCGTTTGTTCATACCTATGAAGTTACAGTTAAACCCCAGTGAAGCTAGAAAAGCCAAAATCAGAGAAACCATTCATTTCCTTACTTTATTTTGATGGCCAAAATTAGGGCAATTCATCTACCCCGCTAATTTATGAATCTTTGTTCCATGTAAAAAGTCATAAATTAATTTACAAATTAAAATTTTATAATTAATTTTCGCATATTAAATTAAATTAAATATGTCAATATGCATCAAATATATCAATTTTAACATTATAAATTATTTTTATATAAATTAAAAAAAATATTATTTTTTAGGTTAATTTTATCTTTTTTATCAAAATTTACAAAAAAATGATGAAAAATGACTAAATAATAATTACAGTAAAAAAAGTTTAATAATAAAACTAATATAATTATCTAAATGCAGAAAAAATTTAAATATATTATAAATTGATTAATTTATTTGTATATCAAATTATCTTTTTTAATTATCTTTTTTAAAAGTAAATTTGTCATTTTAATTCATTTATTACATTTTTTGTTACAAACCTTCTAGTGAAAGTGCTTTTTGTAAGCATATAACAATTGTAATATCATTTATTATTTACTTCAACAAAAAATAAATTTATTTATTATTTATCTATATATTTATTTTAAATTTCAAACTATATAATAGTATTATTCAATATTTTTTAATATAGATTTAGATTTTTAAGTTTGATATAATTCAAATTGTTCATATATCTAAATTTAAATTTAAATTTAAACCCGAAAATTAATGTGCAAAAATAATCCAACCCAATCTCCTTCAAAGGATTTAGATTGGATCGAACTCTGATGCATGTGCGAATTAAATTAAATCATTTTAACAATAATTTGTAAATATATGAATTGAATTAAAATTTTAGTTCGATCTAATTCAATTTATAAATACTCACCCCTTATCAAAACGTCCTTCTAATGGTCAGATTGTAGTCCATTTATGGGCACGATAAATTGTTTTTTTTTCGGTATTTCATTATATTTATATATTTCTTATAATAATAATATTTAATACTTTTTATATTAGTTGTAGTTTTTTTAAACAAATTATTATATTATAATACTGAATAAAATCACAATTTAATGTAAAAATTAAACGCATGTTTAATATAAAAAATATTATAAAATTCCTTTAAATATAGTTTAAATAGAGAGAGTTGAACCTTAACTTTTATTATTTTCGAAATTTGAAAAATAATTTTTGATATATATATATATATACTATTGTATATTTACTAAAAAATATTATTAAATTTTATTAAATATATTTTTTTAATTTTATTTTTACAAGTAATTAAAAAGTAATAATACCAACCATTCCCCTCCAACCCCTTCTTTAAACTATTGTTTTCCAACACACGTGCTATTCATAGAATGCATTACTACGCTGAAGAATACTTTTTACGTCATCAAATGAAAAAAGGATAATTACATATTATACATATGTTATCTTAAAATTTTACCAATTATCTACAACTAGAACTAGAACAGTAAAATAAAATAAATAAATTCAAAGAATAAATTATTATTTTAATTTAAATTTTGATGATAAATATTAGATAATAATAGGCTACTAGTATGATGTAGGAATATAAATAAAATTTCACACTTAATTATTATAAAAATAGAATGTTATATATTTAAAAATATATATATCATCTAAGATTTTTTTTATTTTCATATTGTTAAAAACCTTTCCAGTTGGAAGAAGCGTGTGAACCCAAAAATAATGAAGACAAGAAGGTTGCAAATTACCATATAGATAAACAATTTTGAGGAAGTATCATTGCGAATTTGATAAGTGTAACTCAACAAAAATGTAGACCGGTTTCCAACTTTTTGAAGAGAAAAAAAAAAGGGTTTTGTTTGAAGGGACAAAAGAAAAGAAGAATTGGTTTTTTCAAAATTGGCATCTTCTATTCCTTTTCTGAAAGTGCTTCGCTTCTTCCTCATTCACATGGATTGATGGGACGATAGAATAGTTATTGAATGAATGAAGGATAACGAAGATCTTGTAATATTATTCATCATCAACGATCATGATATTTATTGCTTTGCCTTTTTCTCTTTTGTATTAATTTATTTAACAGTATTTATACAAATTAATATCATCTATTATTATTAATTAATAAATAATATAAAACCATAGAATAATCTATCTTTATTATTGACGTCAACCGCTAACAATTGTTTATGCAACTAAAGATCATTAATGTGGATAGGTTTATTGAAAGCGCAATCTTCTTTTTTATCCCCCCCTCAAAAAAAAAAGAAGAAAAAGAAATGAAAGTAGTAATTTTGTAATTATAATTTGTATTCATAATTTACTATTAATATAATTATATTTATAATTTTATATAACATATAAATAATTTTAATATAAAATTTAAAAGCATGATTAAAATTGTCAAAAGACATTCTTAATTTGGAATTGAAATAGTTTCAAAGTAAAATAAAAAAAATTATTATTTTTTGATTTTCGACCATGAAATTATGTTATCAATAATCCATTCTGTTTTTCAACTCTTGTTTATCTATGGAAGCCTACCCCACCATCCCCATCCCGAATCAAGAAGAATGGTTGTTAAAATCCTTGAGAAATCTCGAATGAGTAATTGGGATTGGGTTTGGAATAATGTGAAATGGACCTGCTCAAGATTTTGATTCTGCCTGTCTGTCATTGGTTTGTACAATCGTAGAATGAAATTAATTATTAATTAATTAAACATCTGAAAAGTTCCCAATTATTTGTGATGGGAATTTCTCGTTCTTCGTGATTTTGCGTTTTATAAATCCTTTCTCGTTCCCTTTGCAAGCCAAGATTCAATCTCAATTTAATTTTAAGTGAATTTTATGCCAACTTTTCTCATTACTAATAAAATAAAATTATGATGGAGGGAACTCACAGATCACGATCTCAATCATAATCACGTGACTAGTTGCAGTACCATTGAAAAGAATTTAATGACTTTTGAGATTGATTGGCTGGAATCATGTTGATGGAAAGCAAATGATACAAAATAATTGTTTTCAAATTTTGTTTGGTTAATTTTTCCATGATTCACGAGCAGAAGCAGAATCAATGGGATTATTAAAATTTTCATTTTTCTTATGCAAATGATTTGATGAGCACCTAAAAATTTTACAAAGCTATGATGTCATGGAAGAGGGATGAGATGATTGCAGTTTTCTTACTTTAATAATTAAGAAATATAGAAAACAAAGAATAGGAACGGCTAGGATATGGAGATTCAGGCAGGCTTCAAATTCAGCCTCATTCTTTGCAGGTTTGTTCACAAAAATGCTTTTCAAAGAATTATGAATGTTTTTTTGAATGCCACCAGCTACATAGCTACCTAATTTTCTTTATTTCTTTCTTCTTTCTTTTTTTTTTTTTCAAAATTTTTACTCCTAAACTTGAATGCCCTTGCAAAAAACATTCCCAACAATTGCTGGACAATGCAGATTTACTGGTTGATTAAAAAGTGTTCAAATTTAATAAACATGAACGGAATCTTACAATCGGTAATTCATCAATGGAGAAAGAAATACAATCAAGCAGACATTTTGGTTCACACAGTTATGCTGATGATTTTAAGGATCTGACAATGTTTCAAATTGAGAATACTACCATGGGTACAACATTGAGTTTCCATCAATAAATGGATCCAGATTAGCCTCCATCATCTTCTTCATCAGTTGTCTAGCCCTTTCGCTAGCTTTAGACGATCCTCAAAAATTGAAAGATCAGCTAGCAGAGTTGAGAATTACGGCAGCCTCAATGCATCTCTCACACACCACTCGCTTTCATCAAACAGGCGAAGAAGAATTTCAGCTGCACCCTCTTTTTTAAACACGCTTCTCCCTTTCAAAACATCTGCCATTGAACTCACAATCTGGAAAATTTTTCGTAAAGTATTTAATCCTTCATCAAACCTCGGAAGAAGAATCAGAATAGAATTGGAATGCTGACAGCTCCTGATTGGACAGCTAGGGTGCAGTTTCTGTGGAACTCCACCAGCTCCAATAAAGAACCAAGGAGATAATGACCAGCAGAACCACAGGATGTTGAAATGGACTTTACCAGAACCTTTATGATACCAGCTACCCCAAACTTTGCTTTGTTTTTGTCCAACATTGCCAACCTGCAGATCAAAGAGGAAGCTAATTTGATGTTTTCTTCAGAACTTGGGGATTGAATCATTGAATTGAGATGATACATGGTTTCCATCCCAGCAAGATACTGCTTCAGGTCAGGATTCAGGGAGAGATTTAAAAGGATTGACAATGAGAGAATTTGTATAGTGCCGGAGGATTTTGTAAGGTAAGAAGGGTTGATATTGCTTCATCTGTTTGTGCTAGCAAGCTCCTGGTTTGCGGACTGGGGTCAGTGATGGAAAACAGGGTTTGGAGAGCCATTTCTGGAACTTCACAAGATTCTGACATCGTTTCAGACAGACAATTGCTGATGGTTTCACAAAGATGATGTCCTGACATGACTTCAAATGTAAACAATGTTCTCACAATGCAGTGTACCTACCATGCTTAACAAATCTATAAAGATGATCAGCATGTTCTAGGTTAAGATTATCATTCCAGATGGGACACCATGTAGATAGTTCCAATGTTTTTACAGCATTGGAAAATCCTTCACTTCTCAGAATGCTAGAGCTTATTTGTTATTGAGTTCTTGATCGTTGTTTCTATGTCCTAATTAAGAAGGAAAATAAAAGAACATCATTTGTCTTTTTGTGCTGCACCGTCTCACACATCCAATCGGTCAAAGCAAATATATGTGAGAAATTGATGTCTTCATCACTCCAAGAGAAACAACACAAACAAAAAGTGTCAAAATCTATATTTCATCCACTACGGTCAAGAAGATTCAAGAAACAAACTCCAAATAATTGCCGTTCAAGGTCTACAATATTAAATCTGTGAGTATGAGAATAATAAAATTATTAATGCACAAGCAAACCAAGACAACAAAACTGAACTTCATGGAATTCAATCGCCATAATTGGAAGCACTCATTCATAATATAATTGAATGAATAAGAACTAACACATTATTGTCATACTTTGAAGGTGTAAAGGAATTGCTAAACAACACAGAGAATATTCAAGACAACAATTTGAGGAAAAAATCAAAGTGTAGCAATCTACTATTTCACAATGCAAGGAAGAGGACTAAAAAGAATCCGGTGGTCCATTGGATGATCATGCCAGAAAAAAAATTCCAACCATCATTGGATAGATTAAGCTCCATATATAAGGATCCACAAAAAGATACAAAATAATATGTTTTTTTAGCTGCATCATGTGCCAGATAGTTTGTTTTATCCAGCAATTAATTGAACTTCATTTCAGCATAAACTATCAAGTGGGATCAGTGATGATCATAATCTCAATGGCCATCGGGAAAACCTGCCGCACCAACCAATTGGAGCTGTAATCGCATGTGATATATAAATTAGAGAAAATAAATCCTAACCAATAATAGTATGCGCAAGAACAAGTTGGCAAACCTTCGTATAAGTATTCCAAATATAATTGCTTTAGGCAGCTTTAGAGGAAGAACACAATGACTTACCATGACGTGCTGAGAACAGACGGGGCATTCCTCTGACCGGCCTTTCTCCACCCAAAACCACGTGACATCATGCTCATCTTCCACAAATTCAAACAATTCCACCACGATTAATTGAACCAAACGATAGACTGCAACACCAAGTGCCAATTATATGAGAAAGGGCCAAAGGGCATGAAACACAATCACAGAAAGCGTGAAAAGGGAGGCTTACCTGCCTCAACGCCAGGCATCCGACTATTCTTTTGTCATAAACAGATTTAACAATGGCAGGTGCCTCCTACAAGCTGATAATGATACGACCGGCTAACTTTGAACCATTGAGATTTTTACCGTCATACAAGCACAATATGTCAACCAAATTGGCATAAAATTTGGATGATCAAAGAGGTAAAACTTAAATGGATATTCACCTTGGTACCAAAGGGGCCACCTGGTGATTGATTTCAAGAACGCTCATTCCCTACATCAAATAAACTCAATCAAACTCGGTTCCAATTAAAAAGAGTCATACATATGAATGTTGACAAAATACCTTAACCTCATCTTCGAGTTCTTGAAGCTGGTGTCCGGTGGCAACTGGCATCATATCTTCAATCTTCTTCCTCAAATTATAATCTATTGTGTTGATGATATTTGTCGATCCGAGATTTATTCCTGTCTAAAGTTTTCTGATTCCAGATTCGATTAATTAGGAACTGTGACTCGACATGATCGCCTTGGTTTCTCGGCATCCATCTTGATTTCTGAGGCGATCCCTACCGATTACCGAGGCGACCCTTGTGTTTTTTTCAAAAAAACGGGAGTTGACAATAGGACCAATCATTACGCTGTTTAAGTAACTATTCAGACGTCCCGTCATGTTAGGTAATGCGGTGCACGGCAAGTTACAGGCACTCATTATTAGGCCAAACTTAGCGTAAAGGAGTAGTGAAACGATTGATCCAACCACTATACTTACTTCTATCTAATCTAACTCCCGTTCTCCGATGCTCACACGTGTAGGATCCTTATAAAAGGTGAATGCTATGCATGTAAAAGGATTCGAATTTTTTCTCTAGGGAACGGTCACTATTCTTCTCCTAACTTAGGAGCTTTGAGAGAAGATTTAATCTGAGCGTTAAGGGATAACTATTGTATTCACTTTTTCTGAGCTCAGTCTCTCGGGTCAGTAAAACACTCAAATATCCGTAATTTCTCTCTTTTTATTTAACTTTACACCTTTTCACTGACTTGAGTTTCAGAATTTATTCGCTGGTAAGTCGGCTTCATTCTTAACTCATTTTTTGTGATTTCAGGCAATCTCCGATAAATTTTTACGTGAACTTCAATAGTAAATTTGTGTGTTATGCTAAATTTTTTGTAACTGAAAAATTTGGACATCAACATATTGAATTACAGAAAATGACATTTTTTTGCCGAAAAATTAAATAATATTGTATAGGCACACACCCTATATGATTAGAAAATTTGGTACGTCACCGGAAGCGAAGTGATATAAAAGCGTGGCGTTCTATGAAACCTAGTAGTGGGAGAGGAGACTGATGAAGAGACAATTGATTTTATCTCCTGAGATCGGGAGTAGAGGAAGAGGATCGATCGGCTAACGCCGCTAGGGTTCTGAGTTGAGCGGAACGTTTGCACATCTTGTTGGAGCCAACGGTCGCAGGTCACAGATTTCACCCCTTCCCTCCTTGCTGGAAGCGAGACTTAGTTAAAAAAAAAAAAAAAAAAAAAAAAAAAAAAAAAAAAAAAAAA
>JAWDEX010000018.1:11236458-11286164 GCA_035221805.1 Trichilia hirta | reverse complement strand
ACCCATAGTTACTTTGATAAAATTTGAAAAGATTGCATATGCTAACCAATGAGTGATCCTTGCATGAATGTCATGCTAAATTCATTTTTTAGTTATTACTTTGAGAGAAATTAAATATCATCTACAAGAAAACTAATACTCTCAAAGATAATATTAGGTCTAAAAGTATAAGCAGTTTACACATTAAGTAGTTTAATAAAATCAAAAGCTTGATAAATTGACCATAATATAACATAAAGTAAGTTATAATATTTTATTAATATTTAGATATAAAAATAAAATTAAAATAAGCTTGGTCAAAATAAATTTGACTAGCTTAGGAATATATTCGTTATTAAAGTGTTTAATGAAAGCAAAATAGTCATTTTATATTTTACTATTACAAAGCTTGTAGGACAAGTTTTGAAACTTATTTGTCATTGACTAAAAAATAAAGGCCATTTAAGTAAGTAAAACAAGCATTATAAAAGGGGTTAAAGGCCAAAATTTACCTTTTTAATCTAATTTCAAGCTGGTAAAGTTTTAAGCTCTCATTTTTTCTCTTTATAATTTCAACGATTAATCTTCATCAATCTAAGTTAAAGGTAGGGGAGACAATTTGAATAATTATGCCGTATTCTCGTCATGTCAATAAACTTACAATAGTTTTTGAGCCAACCCAAATTTAGGCCATTTATTAATAGTGTCATAAACCCTCAATCTAAATACAATTCATTTATTAATCGTATCATCCATTTATTATTCACATCATAATCGTGTTATTTATTTATTCAATAGATGACACAACACGATGTAATTAGGTCATTAATTCGATCCAATCCATTCAACTCATTTAATTAATCAACATAAAATTTAATCTATTTAACTAATTATTTATTTAAATATAAACTAAATATCAAAATATTAATAAATAAAATTACCATACTAAGCAGTTCTTTATTTAGGCTCGATTATTTATTTAAATATAATTATTTATTTAATTAATCGTGTCTTAATCGTGTTATAAATAGATTCAAAAGATCAAACCTGAATCTGACACGATCAGTAATCGTGTGACATAAATATGACCTAATTATTATTCTTGTCAAAATTTTTAAATTCAAATCCATTTAATCATGTCAAATTCAAGTCGAATAATCATGTATTGACCCGAATTGCCACCTCTAATTAAAGGTTAGCATAATTCTTGATTAATTTGATTAACTCTGTGAATTAAATCCTAAATTACATGTTTAACATCTATAAACTTTAATTACTCTTTATTCTCTTAGTTAATACTTGCAAAATATATCAGAGCATTGTATAATATTGATTATATGTTTGGTTTGGTTGGTGGTGGCTAGATTTGAAGTTTCAAATTTGGGTACAAATATAAAGAAATTAGGGTTCATATGATCTTCAAGAATTTTCATGGATAAGATAATGAATAGTTCATCATTTTGATGTGCTAATAAGATTAGAGATGTTATATGATGATGTTGAAGCCAAGGGTGATTGATTTCATATAATGAAAATGAAAAGAATATGTTGAATGCCTAATGGATGATTTGACCATATTGATTGTTCATTAACAATTGTTGTTTTTCATGTATTTTAATGTGATTCTATTGTGATTTGATATTGTTTCATGAGATGAAATGATGTTGATAATGTTATAGTACCCTAAGAATTCGGCCATTGTGGATTCATGTATACAAATGTTGTAATTTTGGTGAATTATGCATGTTTAATTATTAATCATGCTTAATGATTATAATGAATGCATTTAATTGTTAAATATTGTGTTATGATCATTAATGATTACTTGGATGAACTGGCCATGTTGAAAATGAATAATTAAATGTTAATTATTCATTTGTTGCACGTTAAATTGAATGATTCATGTGAGGGATTGTTATTAAGGCTAATAAAATGTTAATTAGATAAACATTTGTTCAAATCCATAATTAATTAGCTAATTCATTTGATTAATTAACATACATACATACATACATACATACATACATACATACATACATACATGTGTGTGTGCGCAAAGCGTGTGTATTAAACAATGTATGTATTTTAAAATAATATTATTTATGTTGTGTTACTATAACATCATAATTATTGCAATTAGTACACTTTTGATATTGCTAATCATTATTTAATTTTAAAAGTGTTTAATAACACTCATTTCTTTAAAAATTATTTAATTTTAAATTAATTTTTGATATTTTCAATTTTCATCAGACAATAACTATAATGCTATATGAAGTTACAGTAACCATAAGATTATAACACTTTAGTTTTAAATATTTAAGTGCTGAATAAAACAAATATTATTATTTTTAATGAAATATAAAAATTACACGCAGGCATACAAAAAGGTTGAATTTATAATTGCTTGGCAATATTTTGTTGTGCAAAACAGGGTGTATTGGGAAAAAGAATGGATCACGTCGTTTCTCGTCTGGCCCAACCCCCACGTCCTTTAGTTTGGCGTCCAATGGTGAAGCCAGATAATTAGTGATTGCGTTTAGTATCATCTTCCGTTTAAGATCTTAGTTAACCTTTGAGGGCTCGTATTTTAGGTCGTCGACCCAATAAGCACAACATTATGAATGGCCCAAAGTTCCAAATTGAGGCCCAATTAAAAATTTCCCGCTTTGATTTTGAATGCCCGCCCTAGTAGCCGTACGTCTCTCCCAGGAGTCTCGCTCACGCGCACACACTAAAAAAAGTGAGAAAAAAAAATTGAAAAATTTATTTTCATTATTTGCAGCATCAGTTTCAGGGGATTAGGGAGAAAGAAAGAGCGAGTGTGAAAAATGCAGAGAGAAAACCCTGGGATTAGGGTGTTTTCTCTCCATGGACTCTCCTGAAACAACCGCCAACACCAGCACTGATGCTTACTTATCCTTCCCCGCCACCGCCACCGCCACCACTACCAACATTTCATCTTCAAGTTCTCCTGCAGTTCAGGTAACTTAATTTCCTATAATTTTCATTTTCTAGTATTTCCTTACTCATTTACCTATTAGAGTTTTACAGATTTATAACACCATTTTCATTTTTCTGGATCTCATTTTCGGCTATTTTTTCCTTAAGTTTTTGTGGAAATTCTGATAAATTGACTGTTTGGTGGTTGTTTGTTGACTTTGCTCTAGGATAATTTAGTGCCACTTGTACTGCTTAGTCATGTTGATAGGGTTGCGATTTGACTGTAACTGTGAATTTTTGCTTTGATTGTGTGATTAATCACTAATTTTGAAGTTAATTGAAGCGTTAAGTCCGCAATACAGGTTAATTTTTCATGAGCTCAGTTGCTGGAATGGGAGATAAAGTGGATTTTATAGATCATTTACTGATGTACGTGGTTTAATAGTCTATCAAGCATGATTTTCTTGACGAAGTGTTGTCTCAGTCTTTAATAGGTTTGTGTTTGTTATATTTGTTTTCCCAATTTTGCGAGTTTGGTTTTCAATTAAAACGAACACAAGGGAAAGATACGTGAAGTCCTTGTTGATAGATTTGACTCACTGACGTCTCAGTCTTAAATAATATCCAGAATAACTGGTGTATAGGCGTTATTAACGCTATTCCTGATAACTTAGCTGAGTTCAACTGCTTTACGTTTTTGGACCTAAACCAGTTTAGACTATAAGATTTCACTTCCATATCTTTTGTTGTATACTATATGTTTACATAAACCTGGCAATCTTTTGTACCACTCAAATAGAGAGCATTATTTAACTATTTCATTGGCGCTGTCATGAAATTTGAATTAGTTTATTTGACATTGTTTCTTTTTTAAATCAGGAATCTCCTTTCACTAACCATGCTAGCAACCTATCTCCTATAGAGACAGTCAATGGTGCGCATGGATTACAAGGGACCTTGGGACTTAATTCTCTGCCACTTGTATTCACAACTCCACACACATATGCACCAAGAGAAACAATTTTCTTAGAGAGGTTGGATAGGTATTTAATTTAATTCAAGTTTAAATTCATGATATTCAGAGCATTGATGATATTACATGCCATTTTTCTTACCAGGCTTCCATTTCATCAGTTGCCCAGCCAAGAAATGTTTCCAAATGAAAATGGAGGCAGGAAGTTTGCTGATGGTCCTGGTGATCTAAAGAAATCATATTTTCCATTGCATGGTGGGTTAGTCACTGACACCCAAAATGACAACAATATGAGAAGCTCTCTGCAAGTCCAACCTGGCAGTTCCTCTGGGTGTGTTGATGAATACTTGACCGATCCTGTCAATGTTGACTGTGCAGGCTCTGCTTATGGGGTCAATATAAACTTGAAAAAATCTTCTGCTGTGCTTCAATCATCAGTAAGTGGTAGAAATGATTCAAAGAAAACCTTGTCAAAATTTGACAACAAAAATGACACAGAGTCGAAAGTGGATGTAATTGTAGATATTTTTGGGGAAGCTAAAGAAAACATTCATGGGAAGTCAACACATGGTATTAAGACTAACAAAAATGATGAAAATAAAACTCATGGTGTATGGCCATCTAATGAATGCCCAAAGATTGAGTCTAACTTGTCTTTTGACCATGCTTCGAAGAAACAACAGAGTGAAAATTCAAGTGCTCAGGTAACTGCAGATTCTAGCCTTCTTATCTGGGGCTATCTTGATATATAGGTTAAACAGTATGATAGTTTCAGGAGATTTTTTGTTTAACTTGCAGAACACAGGGAGTGACCCTGGGGGTGAATCTGATGGCCACCAACAAATGCTGCCTGAGCCATGGCAGTCTCTTCAGACATATGAAGATTCTCAAGAGAATGCAGGAGAAATCCCTTATGGGCCCAGTGATAATTCAAGGCATGATCCCGAGGTATTCCTCAGCCCTTCTAACGTTATTTGACAATTTCTAATTGTTTCCTTGAGAGCTAGTTTTGTTGATTTGTTATAATTGTACCTCTGTGATATCTTCCTTTTGGATGTATGCATGCTTTGCACACTGGATCTTATTCATTTGAGTTAAATGATTATTTCATCTTGATTGACTATTGTTACTATTTAAAAACTTTTTAGTGAGCTTGCTTGTTTCTTTTATTTTGTTTTATGTTCTTTGGTTAGGAAGGATTATGTTGATGTTTCAGTTTTAATTTTATGTGTTTCCAGTCACTTTTGTCATTGTTGCTTGAGACCTACATGTAAGATCTTGTCCATTAGCATGGGTAGTGCCAATAAACTAGGTGCAACCTATAAAATTCTATGGTGTGTCTTTCTGCTTTTTATACTGAATGTGTGGCATAGTTACTTCTTTACATGTTGTTAGACTTTGGTTATCACTTGTTACAGGATTGAGCTGACTGTATAAGGAAATTGAGATGCAGTAAATGTAGACAAGCTACTTGAGTAATGAGTTACATGATTGAAATTGAATTGAGTAAAGCATATTCACTTCTTTTCAAGTTGTTGGACTTCCGTTATTATGTTTTACAGGATTGACCTGACTATATAAAGATATTGAGATGCTGTAAATGTAGACAAGCTACTTGAGTAACGAGTTACATGATTAAAAACTGACCGTTCAGCAAGAACTTCTCTAGCCAATTTTTTAACATATTACCTCTGCAGTCATCCAATATTAGAAAAGATTCCAATAAACTTCTTTATGGGTAAGTCAGCAGGTCTAGATGATTGATTTCTGTCAAAAATGGAATAAGGCTTGCTTGTCAGGAAACAGGAGTGAGGCATATAAATGTGATAGAATGTTGACATTGAATCCAAATTCTGTATGGAAAAGGTCACGGGAATTTTTTTCTTCTCCACTTGAACACCAAATCAAAGAGAATCTATCCGAGCCCTAAATACATGGTTTTGAACATTAACAAGATGATAATTGAATAATGGGGGCCTGAGGGAGGAATTTATCGTCTATTATTTTGAAACACAGAACATGTTTCTGGTGACAAAAGAAATAAAATGGAGACTGTATTATCCTACATTAATTACTTTTGATATTTCACTTGCAATTTGCTTGTTGGTCCTAGAATTCACAATTTTGTCACAGTAGCCTTATCTGCTCAATACACAAAGATGGTCTTGGACTTAGTAAATTGCAATTATACTGGTGCAATAAGCAGAGTTTTTTTTTTTTTCACCCTATGATATTTTTTTTCCTGATGGAATGATTACAACAATCGACGTAGGCTAGCAAACAACAGCGTGGCATGAGTAGGCGTTGCCTTCAATTTGCAGAGGTTCAACCTAAAGCTACAGCAGACAGCTCCAATCCTTCAAATAAGTCAAATGAAGCAATCAATTCAAGATCACCTGCAAACTCTGTAGAACCAGAAAGCTCGGCTTCATCTTATGTGGATTTAGATGCAGCTTCTGCCAAGAAGCAGCTGGCCTATTTTACCCAACTTGTGACTCCCATGTTTCTTCCTCCCCACACTGGAAAGTCTCCCTTAACCATTTCCAAGCCATTGGGTATTGGCTTGCATCTCAACAGCATTGTCAATGCTTTGCCAAAGGGTCAAGGTGCAACTGTTGGTGTTAAGTTAGCTAGTGTCAAGCACAAGATGCTTGAAAATAAGGCATCAATAGCCAAGAGTTCTTTTATTTCCGAATCATTTGATGCCTCGATATCTTTGAATTGGCTGCCACTAGTTGACTATAATGCAATTCCAACCGCCAAGAGGAACTTTGACTCAGAGCAAACTGACAGTTTTGAGGAGCTCAGCCAACTGAGCCCCAAAAAGAAAAGGCAAAGTTTATATTTCATCTTCTGTAATTTGTTTCCGTAAAATTTCTTTATATCTTTCTCTGTGTTACTAAAGAGGTAAACAATTCTTCAGGAAGAAATCCTCAAGTTCTCTTGATGGTGATGGTTGCAAACGTTGCAATTGTAAGAAGACAAGATGCTTGAAACTGTAAGTGAATTCATTTTTTGTGGTAGAAATAATACTTCCATTATCATATAATTCCCTTCTGTTTTCCTTCAAAACTTTTTTATCATTTAAACATTGAACAGCTACTGTGATTGTTTTGCTGCTGGAATTTATTGTGCTGAACCTTGTGCTTGCCAAGAGTGCTTTAACAGACCTGAATACGAAGATACTGTACTTGAGACACGACAGCACATTGAATCCCGTAACCCCCTAGCTTTTGCTCCCAAGGTTGTTCAGTGGGCCACTGAGTTTCAGGTTGATGGAAACCGTTTAATTTGGCAACTGGCTTTTCCTGTGATTCTCTGTTTAGTTTGGCAATTCTAATGTTGTTTGCTCCCCACAGGATAATGGAAACTATTTCACACCATCGTCAGCTAGGCACAAAAGAGGCTGCAACTGCAAAATGTCGATGTGTCTCAAAAAGTATTGTGAATGCTATCAGGTGCATCTTTTTTTTCTCCTCTATTGTTGGACTTGTCATATTGTTTCTGTCAATTTATCTGTCTTATATCAAAATGCTGATTTTACTTGCTCTGTTTGCGTTAATAGGCTAATGTTGGATGCTCAAGTGGATGTCGATGTGAGGGTTGTAAAAATGTCTATGGCAAGAAGGAAGGTGAGAAAACACACTTAGAATCTTTACCTCGAAACTCCTTATGGCATCATCATCGGTTAAATGCATTCATCACAATTGTGGTGCAAGTCATTACCCGGATGGGGACAGAATTAAGGACATTTTCTGAAAGCTAATTCCTTTTGGTTGTATTTTCAACTGACATTTAAAGGCTTATGGCTTTATGGTTGTGGGTCATTTTTTTTTTATTGAACCTTTTCAGCTGATATACAATACGGTAAGTTTCGAGTACTTCACTGAATTATGGTATATGCTTATCATGAAATATCATAGCACAACAGATTTGCAGCCAATGAAATAAAAAAATTGGTAGCTGGTAGCAACAGAACAGTTAAGGTTTGACTAATCTGACTAGTCTGTATTCTTGGTTATACAGAATATGTTGGAAATGAAGAACTGATGAACAATAGAGCCGTATCAGAGGGCACATCTGATACTAAACTAGAGATGGTCACAAACAAGAGAGATTTCTTGCATGCCGAGTTCTATGATCCCAGAAACCTAACACCACTGATCCCATCATTCCAATGTTCAGAGTAAGGTTTCTGTGATCATGGATTCATGATATCCGCTTTTCAGCTACAAAGATTTCATAATCAAAGTGAGATTTTAATTTGTTTATCTACTAATCAACCTCTTTTTCTTTATTTAGCCATGGATAGGATGCATCTAGTAGATATGTTCCTTCACCTGTGTCTGATCTTGTCATCTTATCATCTTATGGAAAATCCCCAAGATCTCTGAGAAATTCAGAGAGCAGCAAAATGCTTCAGAAAACAAGTAAAGAAATTCTAGGTGTAGATTCTCATGGTCAGGGAAGAGATTACAAAGTTCGGATATGGTAGAACAATTCTCTTCAAGATGCCATGCACTTGCTGATTTATTTGACTTCCCTCCAGTGCCAGATTTTCCTTGTCTCCAGTCACTTAACTCTTACAGCCGGATTGATGGCATTATGGAAGGTGACACACCTAAGATATAGAAGAATGCTTCTAACCCAATTAAGTCTGTTAAAGTAAGCTCCCCTAGTCACAAACGAGTTTCGCCTCATGTTCGTGCAAATGAGCTGGGGTCTAGCTCTTCAGCAGCTTTTAAAAGTGGCCGTAAGTTCATATTAAAGGCCATGCCATCTTTCCCACCTCTCACCCCATGCATTGATTCCAAAGGAAGCCCTGATAGAGAGAAGCAATTTTCAAGCAAATAAACAATGACAGCAAATAGTTGATGCAGCGGCATTTGAGGTTGGTGCTCATCCGAGTTTCTGGAGATTTTTTTTATGCTAATGCTACATTTTTTTTTTTTTGTTTTGGTTATTAGTAAAATTTTTTAGGTTAAGTGCTGTTGGGTTGCCCTTGAGCCCAGAAGTTATCTTCAGTTCGGCTATTGCTCCAGGTTTGGATACGGAGACCCCTTGTGACTTCTGAGAAGTATTTTGTTGAGTGTTGATATAATCACCGCACTTATGTTCTGTTATACGACATTGTTGATAACATATAATCTTCAATTGCATGACAGTGGCGACTTTCATTACTTTTGGTGGTATATAGAGCAATAGAGTAGCCTTTCTTCAAAGAAGCAGCGAGCAGTCGAAGAATACCTATTACTACAGTACAGAATCGTCCACTACAATCATCCTTGGTAATTTTTCAAATGTTAGTATTTGTTCTGTTGTCTAAACGATTTGTTCAAGGATTTTTAGCTGCAATTTAGGTCAAAAATAAAAATTTTCCTTTTTCCATAAACTTTTGTAAGCCAGCTTTCTATTCATTATTATATTCCTTTGTTTCCAATATTACATCTGCATCTGCTTTTTTGCACCCCAAAATTGTTGCCACTTATTATGTGATTATTGTTATGACTTAAGCAATACTTGCCCTAGAATCATTTCTGGTAAAGTTTTACCTTCCTATTTTTCAGCTAGCTGCCAAGGTTTTTCATATGCCCAAGTTACTGCCATGTACTAAGCTTTCTCTTCCTCTCTTTGATTATTCAGGAGGTTAGAATCAATAAACCATGTCTATTCAATACAATGTAGTTTGACATTTTTTAGATTTTTAATAAAGAGTTTTCATGTTAAGGTTTTGATTTTAGTGATTAGATTTTAGTGATTAGATTTTACTAAGTTTGTGTGCAAGGGTTTCGTATTTTTTGCGGGTGGCAGTATGGGTACCTTAATAGCCGATCCTATAATCCAAATGAGAAAATTAGATGGGTTGGAGCACCATGTGTCTTGACCCTTTTCACTAAATTTTTTTTTAGTAAACGACATTTATTTATAAACTATAATAAAAATAATATTTTTACTTTAGTTTTAAAAACTAACATTTAAAACTTTTTGTCAGCTAAGAATTTTACTTTTATTATTGATAAAATTAATAAAAAAAGGATATTTGCACCCCAAAATTTGATCAAAAAGCATTTGTTTTTTTATCCATTAATTACTGACAGCTGTAATTTCGCCACTAATATTCGGTTATACTATCAGCTTTAATTTTAATATAGTGATATTAAAGTATCATTTCAATTAAAATTTTAAGGTTTAGACATTTTTTTATTCAAGTTAAAGCTCAAAATATAAGTTTTATATTAAAAATGGGTACTTACAATTTGAATCGATTTTATTCAATTTTACATTATATGATATTATCTTATAAAACTGTTTTTGTATAAATTGTGCCTACAGTATATATTTTGCAAATGCACACAAATATTTATCTTTTATGAAAAATTTTCTTGTAAAATATTTTGCTTGCAAGATTTTGTCTTACAAAACATTTTGTACGAAAATTTCTATCTCAAAAAAATATATAATAAAATTTCTATAAATTCATTTACTTTATTCATTATACTTCAATAATTATAACGCATGAGTACACATTACTTCTAGTTGTTTTGACCTTTGTAGTTAAAAAGTGGAAAATCTGCTTTTTCTGTTTTACAAATCGTTGTTAAAAATACTAACCAAAAAAGTATTTATGTTTCGTTTGGTATTATACAGTGGTGAATATTAAGTTATAATTATTATAAAATAAAATGTTTAAATATTAAATATTAATATAAAAATAAATAACTTCGAGTCTTATTCGTTTTACACAAAATAAAAAAAATGAATATTCTTATTTTTTTATTTATCTTTATTATCCAAATTTATTAATATATTATAGCTAAAATATAAATTTAATTATAATATACTAATAAATATTTTGTAATAATTATACTATAAAATATATTTTGTTAAATTTATACTACGTGTCGTTGAAGTGTAGCAAGAAAATTTCTCTACCAGATAAATTACAGATACTAACTGATCCTTTAATAAGAGTTTTCGAAATTATTAAAATTAATTAATTTCATAAATTAAATATTAGAGATTTATATATTTTCAATGTAATTATTAAGTTTTTGAAAGACAACAATTAAATTTAAAAAAAAAAAAAAAAAAGTAAATTTAAAATGCGATGGTGTCAGTGTTACTTTTAATAAATTTATCCTTCACATATTACATTATTCAACATTGGACATAATAAAACTTAACAAACCAAATTAGAACAATTAATTTTCAATAGCTTAGAAAAAAAATATTTTAATTTTATTTGAAAACTTAATAATGAAATTTGCTCACCTCTTTAAATAATAGGTACCCATTTGTTAAAGTTGATCAATATGTCCTTTTTTGTTATTTTGCCGAAACTCGTATAACTTATTCACTGATACCATCAGAATGTCTCATGATGTTGACAATGGGACAACAGAATTTAAGAAATTGAAAGTGAAACTGCCCATAACCAACTTTTATTGCAAAATTTTAGAATACATCCAATGTTAAGGCACATTACAAATACAGATAAAGATTTAAATTAATATTTCAAGCAACGAAATACCCTAAGCCAAAAGGGAGAACCATCTACCTCCAAAAATAAAATAAGACAGAACCCATACTCCATAAACTTTATTTCTTCTGATTCTGAAAAAGAAAATATATATATATATATATATATATTGTAAGCCAAACCATGCTGCTATATAATATACCCCACACCAAACCTGCATTCTAGAGTGCCTTCTCTTATCCTTTCATCATAGTGTTCCCAAGGTTGCCTGGACTAATGTCCTTTGTCATCATGTGCGAGAACCCTCAAGACCCAACCTAGCAGTTAGCCAATTACAGACTTCATCCATCTCTTCGGGGACTGTATAGTTACCTACCCTGCACAATAAAGTTAATGATTTTGAGAATGCTACGTTGTGAGTGGTAAATGAATATGTATGTATGTATTATGATGGAAAGAAAAATTTAATACCCATTATAAGTCCTAAATGTAAGATTTCGAAATCCAACTGAATTCAACACTTGTGCTGATCTCTCTCCATGTTTGTATGCAATCACATCATCAGCTGCAGAGGAAAATAAGATGTATCCATAGAAAAGAGAGACTGAGTTATATAATTCTGGAATGAAAGTTCATCTACACGGTTGATACCTAAGGCTCAAGGTAGTGTACAAATGCTTGAATTGGTAAATTTTTGATTCTATGGTTTCCATCAAATTACAAAGCTGAACAAGGGATCTGTTGCTGCAAAATATCTAATTTAACAAGTGACAACTTCTCTTTTTTGACGAACATTAAATTTATTACATGATCAACAAACTCGTAAACTCAGCAAATTGTTCCCTATACCTGAGTCTTGAGAATGCTGAGGATACAAGTCAGTGTGCAACTTTGTAATACCAGAGATGTGATGTGTTTATAGAGTATGAACTAAATGTGCATTATTAAGACTTAGGGGATAAATATGAATACCTGAACCGTGGCAGAGCAAGATGGGAAAGGATGTTGCACGCCTTGCTGCCTCACGAGATCCTTCCATTCGGCTTTTCAAGGTTCTAAAAGAGAGTAAAACAACACCTGCTTAGCTAGATGAATTGGTTAACCACCTCTGGCACAGAATTATTTACATTCTAGATTGCTGATATAAGATATTTAAAACCTTGAGCATGGAAGCCAGCCACTTAAACCAACAACTGCACTTAGATTGACTGAGTACATATTTCCATTCCCGTATTGTCCTAATATGCGGCACGTGGCGGAGTAGAGTGCTGTTGCAGCACCCATGCTGAAGCCACCAATACCAAGTGTGACTGCAAAATAGCAATTTTATCAAATGAGTTTTAATAAGTACCTTTCTTTTGCTTCTGATAACCTATTTGGTGCCTCTCAGGGAAGCAGGAAACTAATTGGCCTTTGGGGAATCAAACCCCAGGCTTGACAACCTGACTAATCCCTCAGGATAATAAAGTATATATAATACACTGTTACTTATTTCCACTTATCCTTTGGAAATCCATTTTACGTGTTAATCCAGACAAGTAGTAAATCTTGAACTAGAGGATCAAGAGTTTTAAAAGCTAACAAGAGAACAGCTTACTGTCGGAAGGTTCTGTAGATAACAGATTGGCCACATGAGCTGCTGAAGCATCTAAACCCTCCAAATCATCAGGGGTATCTTCCGAAAGATCTCCTACATCAAACCCTGAAATAAACAACATTAGGCATTCATTAGTGTCAGAATAACAGGACAAATATCACCCGAACATGGTTAAATGTTTTTTGACGGAATAACAAAATCCTTCTCTTTTGATGTTGGAACTAGTTGAAACACAAAGCTATCAAGACAAATTAATTTCTGAATTAGAGATAATCAAAGCAGTTCAAAGTAAGGAAATCCTACAAGCAGTGCAAGGATATCCACCAAATATTGCTACTGGCCTGGTAGGAGCAGTAGGGCAAATCCACTTGATCTGCAACAGTAACAGTTCAAGAGATGAAAAGAGTCAAATCATCAACCAATGAAAAAATTCCAACTACTGGAAAATTAGGATAAACAGTGATGTATGTTGCAGCTGCACACAAATAGAAGCAACTAACTCATGAAACATGCTTATCCTTACATTTGGAAGAGGAAGGGTTTCCAAGAGCTGGGACCAGCTGCAAAACAAAGGCACAAAATGGGGAAATTCACATTAGGGATTACCATATATCATCTAACAAAGTTTGACTTGCATTAACATGCTGAAACAGTAGCATAGCAGAACCCAAGGTTTGCTATCACCACTTGAAGACTCTTGAAGACAATATGAAATAATATATGGAACACCTAATGCATCTACTATTGGGACCACACTCAAAGCTGAGCACAAAACTTAACAATCACACAGTAGATCTTGCAAAATGACAATATCAGCAAGATTGACCTTGCATATTCTAGTAAAATAAGAATAAACTACTAAATCATATGTATTATACCATTCCAGAATAGTATTTTGCAATGCGGTAAATTGAAAGGACAATCAAGGTAGTTAAGGCGTGGTCCCCTCTTCTAACATATGGCATACATAGTTTTTGAATTGGAGCATCCATTGTTTTTGAATTCCAGGCTGCTCCAATATCCCTAGAATTAGTTGAGAGGATGGAGGAAAGCGACAACTAATCATGTTTTATTTAGTTTACAGAAGTACTGTTCTCTCCCATCAAAACTAATCATTGGGAGAATCTTCTACGAAGGGAAGTGGGTTCAATAAGTTAATGGAACACCAAATTTCTCCACCAGAATAGGACAAGGCATTGACATTCTCTACATACTTTTTCTTTACTGCAGGAAAAAACAAGTCCACCATTCCCACACTAGGTATATGCTCAACATTAAGAGGAAAGAATCCGATTCTATAAAATGTCAATTATAGAACATTAAACACAATAATACAGATGATTATTAACAGCTGAGAGCCCAAATTTTGCACCTTTTGAGTCCATGCATGTCCACAGGACACGTGATTTTGAAAACAAAAAGGTTATTTTACCACATGCACCAGACAATAAAAATTATGAATGAATTTTGGCCATGACTTCAAATTCCATTAATCAGCCAGCTTAAAAGATCAGGCAGAATTTCAAAAGCAAATTAGTAGTAAAAAGTTATCATCTTAAAATTAGAACCAAAAGAATGTTAATGCAACCAGAGAACAAAACCGATAAAAATCTAGCATTACATACCTCGATCCCTTATCACCAAGGCCATGCAGCCAAACTATGGTAGCCTGGTGCTTCCCCTTGGGCCTAACCACATGCGTTCTTCCAAACTCAAATGTTCTTCTAGCAGTTCTACTACCTGACATGTTGCAATTGAAACACCCAGAAAACAAGACAAAAGACCCCCAGAATCAAAGTTACTACTGGATAACTGATAAATACACAAAGCATAAACAAAGAAGAAACAGCACAACAACAAAAAAGACTAACCAGAACCCATACTTGCGCTATTGTAACTCATTATGATCTACCAAAATAATCACACTGTGCAAACTACTTGCTGCAAATGGTTAGGCTGAGTTCCTGCAATGAAGGAGATCAAATTCGACTCTATTTATAATCGTAAAGAAGGGTGAAAATGGAATATAAACGTATCGACTATTCTCGCTTACGCCAGTTATAAACGGCCTCAAACCTTCAAAAGAAACTATCAAGAAAGTGGTAGGCACGCAAGAAAAGGAGAGAATGAGAAAGGAAGGGACAAAAAATAAAGAAAAGCAGTCACTGTTTATGAACAAAGAATCCACAACCCATCAATGCACAATATGAGTTACCACAATCTTTAGCTTGCAATGCAGCGAGCGAAAGAGAATTTGTGCTTGGGAAAGTGGGGAGAAAGTAAAGCACTTCAATGAAAACAACCTAAGAATATTAACACACATAAAAACCAAAAACCAAATATCGAATATTTGACATATAATATCTCTAATTGCTGGATTCCCATTACCTAGAAAACAAGTTATAATGTTTACTCTTTGAATGTGGTAATAAAAGTAGCATGAGTGAATTTACAAGTATTAGCGAGATCTGATAAAACCCGAAATACTGATCCTAATGACTAGATATGTGAACAAGTTTTGGAGTTTCAGAGATGCAGTGCCACTACCAACCTGAAAAACACTTTAAAGCATATGAACTTTTCCCTTTCTTTTTATGCAGCTGTGGGCTATGGTTGTATTGCCTTTGCTTGTTTCCCCACAACTTTGTTTTTTCGTTTGTTCATACTAACGAAGTTAATGTTAAACCCCAGAGAAGCTACAAAGAACACAAAGAAATAAACTACTCATTTCCTTATACTAATTTTATGACCAAAATGTCCTTCTGATGGGCCAGATTGCTGTCCATTAATGCCTGGGGTGGATTGTGATGTTTCTTGTGTGCTCCATGATATTCATATATTTATTATAATAATATTTAATATTTTTATATTAACTACAATTTTTTTAAACAAACTATAACTAAAAAATTATTATATCATAATAGAAATTAAAATCTAAATTCAATGTAAAAATACTAATAATTAAAATATAACTTATAAGAAATTTAAGCGAGCACTTATTATTATTATTTAATAATTAAAAATATGTTTGATAATATAATTAATATTTTTTAAAAAATAACTAAATTTTATTAAATATTTCTGTTATTATTATTTTTTATAATTAAAAACTTTTCAAATATCATTTTGAAACACACGTGCTATTCATAGAATGCATTATTACCCTGACGAATATTTTGCGGGACCTAACAAATGATGCGAACTTTCATACGTCATCCGATGGACAAAAGCTACTCTAAAAGGATCAGATTATTGATGTGATAAACCAAATATTTATTTAAAAATTTTACAAATTATCTTGACGGTTACAATAAATAAATAACAATAATGTATGTACGTCCTCATTCATTGTTTTGCCTAATTTATTATTTTTATTTTAAATTTTGATTATAAATATTAAGATGTCACTACCCATTAATTTTAATTTACACTGATATCATTAAAAAGTCAACTTTATTCTTTTTCAACTTAATATATTTCGATATTTTTTAAATATAATAAATAATAAATTAATAATATACTGTATGTATATAAATTTGGACGCTTAATTATATTTAAATTTCTTTCCGGATGGTAATAATGAGAAGAAGCATGTTTGAAATTACCATATAGAGAAACCATTTGGAGTAAAATAGTGGGAAGAACGAGGATCCTTTGGTCATTTTTGCAAGTGCAACTCAATGAAAATGTAGACCGTTGTTTGTTTGTTTCCATGAGAAAAAAGAACGGTTTTGTTACAATGGACAAAATAAAAGAAAAGAAGAATGGCTTTTGTCCAAATTGGCGTCTTTTATTCCTTTTCTGAAAGTGCTGCCGCTCTTCTTCTCTTTCCAAATAGATTGATCAGACCCCCAGAATGAATGAATAGTTATAGAATGTAATTATAATTTGTATATTTATAATTAATTATATATAATTTAGAAGTAATTTTAAAGTATGATTAAAAGTCTTAAAACACATTCTTAATTTTTAATTGAAATTCTTTAAAATTAAAATTGAAAATTTTTGGCCTAGCTACGGAAGCGTACCCCACCATCTCACCCCGAATGATTGTTAAAATCCTGGAGAAATCTTGAAGGAGTAATTGGGTTTGGAATCATCATGAAATGGACCTACTCCAGATTTAGATTTTGGCTGTCTATCTTGGTTTTGTACAATAATAAAACGAAATTAATTAAACATCTATATTATTATTATTATTATTATTATTATTATTCTATGTCATGTACTAAAAAGTTTCCAATTATTAATTGCCTTGTGTCGGGAATTTCTCGATTACTTCAATAATTTCCTCGTCTGACGTTGTTTTTTATAATTATCCCTTTCCAATTTGTCTCATTACTAATAAAATTACTTGGGAGGCAACTCACAAATCACCATCACCATCACGTGACCATCCAAAAGAATTCAAGAATTTACCGCACAATAAACTATTTATCAGATTGATTGGTTGGAATCATGCTGCAATTGAAGACATTTGGAAAGCAAATGATAAATTAATATTTCCATGAGTCATGAGTGCCTTCTCAATCATATCCATGACTGGGCGGAATCACAAAATCAATAAGATTATTAAAATTTTCATATTTCTAAAGCAGAATGATTTGATGAGCGAAGGAAAACACTTAAAAAAGTTTACAAAGCTATCATGATAACAACTGACGTGCTTTTATTTGTCTTCTTTAATAATTAATATATCAAACAGAGAATAGGATATGCATGCAGGCTTGAAATTCACCCTTCTTCTTTTCAGGTTTATTCAGGAACAAGAAAGAAAGAATCTTAGAGCTATATGCTTGTCAAAGAATTATTAACAGTTGTTTTTATAGATGTAGTAGCAAAAATCGATAATTTAGAAAAGATTTGCTCTTTCGAAACTCAGATGCCCAGGCAATTGCAGATTTTCTAGTTGATTGAAAGTGTCTAAATTTAAAAAACATGAACTGAATAGTATAATTGATAATTAATCAAGCAGACATTCTGGATGATACAGTTGTGTTGCTTTTAAGGGTATGAACATCCTTCAAATGGAGAATACTACCATGGGTATAACATTGAGTTTCCATCAATATAAGGATCCAGATTAGCCTCCATCATCTTCTTCGTCAGCTGACTGGCCCTTTCACGAGCTTTAGACGATCCTCGAATTGAAAGATCAGCTAGCACAGTTGAGAACTCCGGCAGCCTCAGTGCATCTCTCACACAACCCTCGCTTTCATCAAACAGGCGAAGAAGAATTTCAGCTGCACCCTCTTTGCTAAACATGCTTCTTCCTTTCAACACATCTACCATTGAACTCACAATCTGGTCAGTGTTTCTTAAAGTATTCAATCCTTCAGAAAACCTTGCAAGAAGATTCAGAACAGCTAAGGAAGTTCCAGCTAGATCCTCTTCTTCAGAGCTTCCTATCACTTGAATTAGAACGCGGACAGCTCCTGAGCGGACAGCCAGGGTGCAATTTCCATGGAACTGCACCAGCTCCACTAAAGAACTAAGGAGATGATGACCAGCAGCAGAACCACTGGATGCTGAAATGGCCTTTACTAAAACCTGTATGGTACCAGCTACCCCAAACTTTGCTTTGTTTTTGTCCAACATTGCCAAGCTGCAGATCAGAGAGGAAGATAATTTGATAGTTTCTTCAGAAATTGAGGATTGAATTATTGAATTGAGACAATAGATGGTTTCCATCCCAGCAAGTGACTGTTTCAGCTCAGGATTCAGAGAGAGATTTAAAAGGATTGATAATGAGAGAATTTGGGTGGTGGAGGAGGAGGATTTTGTAAGGTATATAAGGGTTGATATGGCTTCATTTGTTTGTGCTAGGAAGCTCCGGGTTTGCGGACTGAGCCTAGTGATGGAAACCAGGGTTTGCAGAGCCTTTTCTTGAACTTCATAAGATTCTGATTGCGTTTCGGACAGACAATTGATGATGGTTTCCCGAAGCCGATGTCCTGACATGATTTCAAATGTAAACAATATTCTCTCAATGCAGTGTACCTACCGTGCTTAAACAAATCTATAAAGATGATCAGCTTGTTCTAAGTTAAGATTATCATTCCAGATAGGGCACCTTGTAGATAGTTCCAATGTTTTTACAGCATTGGAAAATCCTTCATGCCTCAGAATGCTAGTGCTTCTTTGTTATTGAAGTTCTGGACCATTGTTTCTATGTCCTAAATAAAAGGGAAAATAAAAGAACATCATGTCCTTGTGCGCTGCACCGTCACAAACATCCAATTGGTCAAAACAAATATATGTACGAAATTGATGTCTTCATCACTCCAAGGGAAACAACACAAACAAAAGGTGCCAAAATCCATATTCCGTGAACTATTATGCCGTCCATTACGGCCAAGAAAAATCAAGAAACAAAATCCAAATAATTACCATTCAAGTTCCATAATATTAAATTTGTGAGTATGAGAATAATAAAATTATTAATGTACAAGTAAACCAAGACAATAAAATTGAGCTTCAAGGAATCCAATCACCATCATTGGAAGCAATCAATCATAATAGAATTGAATGAATAAGAACTACCATATTACTGTCGTACTTTGAAGATGTAAAGGAATTGCTGAACAGCACACAGAGAATATTCACGGAAAAATAAATTAAAGAAAGAATCAGAATGTAGCAATCTATTATGTCATAATGCAAGGAAGAGGACTAAAAAATATCCTGTGGTCCATTGGATGATCATGCATTAAATTTGAAAAAAAGAAAAAAATCATCGAGCTGACCATTGTTGGATATATTAGCTCAATTTATAGAATCCACAAAATGGTATTTCAGCTGCATCGTGTGCCAGAAAGTTTGTTCAGCAATTAATTGAACTTCATTTCAGCATAAACTATCAAGCTGGATCAATGAACCTCCAGCGCCAACCACTTGGAGCTGTAATCGCATGTGAAATACAAATTAGGGAAACTAAATCCTAAACAATAATAGTATGTGCAAGAACAAGTTGGCAAACCTTCATATAACTATTCCAAAGATAACTGCTTTAGGCAGCTTTGGAGGAAGAACACAATAACTTACTATGACGTGCTGAGAACAGATTGGGCATTACTGTGACCTACCTTTCTCCATCGAACCCCACACAACATCATGCTCATCTTCTACAAATTCAACAATTCCAAACATGATTAATTTCCTGTATAGCTGAACGAAACGATAGACTGCAATACCAAGTGTCAACTATATGAGGACGGGCCAAAGGACCTGAAACACGCGGACAAAAAGCGTGGAAAGAGAGGCTTACCTCCTCCCTTGACACCAGGGCGTCCGACTATTCTTTTCTCATAAACAGATTTAACAATAGCATATGCCTCCTACAAGCAGATAATGATACGATCAGCTAATTTAGAACAATTGATTTTTATCGTCATACAAACACACTATGTTAACCAAATCAGCATAAAATTTGTATGATCAGAAAGGTAAAACTAAAATGAATACCCACCTTGGTACCAAAAAGGTAAGCTGGGTGAATGTAATCAATAATGTTCATTCCCTACATCAAATACACTCAATCAATCAAACTGTTTTTGTTAAAAATTGTTATACATATGAATGTAGACAAAATACCTGAACCTCATCTTCGCGTTCTCGAAGCTCGTGTTTGATGTCAATGGGCATTATATCTTCAATCTTCCTCCTCAAATTATTATCTATTGTATTGCAGAAATTCTCATTTTTTTTGCCAAGAAATAATATTGTATATGGCACTCACCCAATACGATAAATTTGGTGTGTTACCAGAAGCGAAGTTAGATAAAAGAGTGGGGATTCTGTGAAACGTCTTAGTGGGAGAGGACGATGATGAAGAGACAATTGATTTGATCTACTGAGATCGGGAGTAGAGGAAGAGGATCTCCATAACGCCACTAGGGTTCTGAGCTCTGAACGTCTCCCTATCTTCTTGGCGCCAATAAGTAACTGTCTGAGATTTCATCCCTTCCCTCCTTGTTGGAATAATGATTTTCAGTCACCTCTCCGGATGGGAGTTGCTTAACCATTTGTATTTAACTTTTTAAATGAGTTTAAATTTATGGGTAAACGTTACGAGAATATAAAGAAATAACGGCTATTAGTTGGATGCGTGAGAACGAAGGGGGGTTTGTTTTTTGACATGAAATTTAAATTTAACTACATAAATTTATATTTATATTTTATAAAAAAAATTAATTATATAATTTAAATTGTATTAACACATGTATATAATTTTAATTTTAAAAAATAGATATGCTTCTCTTTTTAGATAATTAACCAAATTCATATTCAATCTGTTATTTTATGAATTAATATTTTTTAATCTAAATCAGATCCATCTTATAATATTTTTAGATTATAAATCAGCATTCACACAATCCCATCTATCACAAATAAAAAAGACATATATTAAAAAAAGACATAAATTCCTAATATTTAGTTTATTTAACCAATTAATTGTAATAATATTAAAAGTAATTATTAAAATCTCAATTCATTAATACAATAAGTCTTATGACTATAAATTATTTCTCTAGCTAGCTATAATACTATAGGGATATAAGACTCATTGTACTAATGAAATTATGAATTAATTAATCCTAATAATATTAAAATCAATCACATACGGATTTACATGTTCTTTTCTCTATTTTAATATGATTTTATTTAAATTAATCAAGATTTAAGACATTACAATAATAAATTATAATTTATCTAAACTTCAAAACAAAAAAAAATAAATATGTAAATAATAATTAGGTTTTTTAATAATTATATTAAAAATAAAATTATAAAACTAATTACTATAAAATTACAATAGGCCAAGATTAAATTTTGTCATTTTGAGTGCTAATTGCACAAACAAAAAGAAATAGAAAAAAAAAAAAAAAAGAGTTTTGATTTTTATTATTAGAATTTAATTTTATTATTTTATTATTTAAATAGTTAAATGAAATTAGACTATTTTTTTTATTTTACATAAAATAAAATAAATTTTTTTAGATAAGTTAAATTGGAATTTTGATCTAGTGTAATTAAGAAAAAACATATTGTATAATTTTGTATTATAAAATATATTTTATCTAATAATATTATTATATTACCTTTTACGAATAGAATCAAATTCTGACAGATTTGATCGTGTCAATTTAATCTAATCCATCATTTACGGATTTTAAATTATCCGTGAATTACTAAACTCCTAAAATATAGATCGGATTGGACTAAATTTTGAAGAATTCTAAATAGAAAACTATTTAATTACCCAAACAAATATTTTTTTAATTGAATTATTAATTAGTGAGTAATACCACTCATCTCAAATTTTTATTTTATTTAAAAAATATATTTTAAATAAATTAATATTTATTTATAAAATAACAAAAAATATAATTAATAATTTTAAAAATTATTTAAATTTTATTTTAAAATAAAAAAATTTGAATATATTCTTGGTATTACAGTTTTGAAAACTATAAGGATGAAAAACAATACTTTTAGGTATGGATTTTGTTGTTTTCCAAAAAAAAACATTTTTTAAAATAAAAATTAAAAAAATATATTTAATATTACTTATAAAATAAGTGAAAAATCAATTTTAAAAATACAACTTCATACATGATACAAATTTTGAAGACCATGTAACCAAATTCTTTGCGTTCAAATCCTAGACTAACGATTTAGAATTTTTTGTAGTTATGTACTATTCTTCTCTGACAAAAAAATAATCTAGGCTAACATTTATTGAATTTCTAATTGGCCCCAAACCCTACCTTCTATTACATCTGTATGTCCACCATCATCTCAAACAGAGAGGAAATCAGTCACAAGAAACTTAATCAGAGCTCATCTGCAAGATAAGAATTGATTCAAGAGCTATCACGAAAGGAGCCTGCCTCTAGTTTGTGGTTGCAATCAATAAGGCTAGAAATTTAGTAGAAAAATTCCAGCAAATTTAATTGTTGTAGCGCCCTGCTGCTACCACCAGATCAAAATTCTTAGATCATGATCTTGTCTTTAGATTAATGTATTATCCATTACTTGAAACATGTTCTTTCACGAACACAGCTAAATCTGAATCTAAATCAAACTAAATATTAAACTGCTCAAATAAACTCTAGGACGTACATTCAGAAGAGAAACCAACATTTAAAAGCCAAAACTTAAAAAGTAACCAGCACTAAAATTTTCTGTTTCAGCGCCCTGAATCAGGAGAACCATCTTCATATGAGACCAGGCCCTTCTTCTCATCAGGGCTTCCAGAAGATGATCTCGACCTAGCTTTGCTTGTTCGCTTGGGTGATTGGGAGCTCAATGAAGACTGTGATTTGGAAAGATTCCCGCTATGAGAAGGGGATCTTCGCCCTTCACTCCAAGGAGAGAGGCGATATCCGGAAGCCGCAACCGGTGAACGGCTGTAAATGGGGCTGCGGCTATATCGGCGGGGTCGGTAGCGGGGGCTACGTGATACAGATGGACTACGAGTTCGGCTTCTCCTGCCTCTGTATCTGCAAACAGGTGTTGGAGTGAAGTTATGATAAGTTGATAGGAAACAGATATACAACTAAAAAAGAAGAAGTTAGAAAATTGCAACTGTACCACACACAGCTTATTGGAACAAATCATGCAAAGCAGAAACAGTATTAAAAACTTTTGCAAGGTTATTGTACCCTTCGTGTCAAAACGAAAATGTTAAATATAATGGGAGTGTATACCTCAGAGGAGTTCTTCCTCTTGGTGGGCTCCTATAGCGCCTAGGTGAGTACCTCCTATAACTTGAATACCTAGAAAGAAAACAAATTCAACATAATCTGTGCATTAAGCATGATGCTGATCACATGATCAATAATGCAGTTTCATATGCTTGAAAGCCTTTCAGGTTAATGCCAAAAACTAGAAACTAATTGACTGGCTACCAACCTGTCACGATCACTTCTACCACCATATCGATAAGGCCTGACGGGAGAACGATCAGGTGATGGAGTTCTGTACCTTCGAGCATAAGAGTAACGCTGACTGAAACCTCGGCCTCTTCTGATACGCTTGGGGGAACCCTCAGGTGAAGCACTTCTGGACAAGCTTCTTCGATCTGAAGGAGGTGACCTTGCCCGCCGCGCAGGGCTAAGGCTCCTTGAATAACCACGACGAATATTCCGGTTCACAGCCCTAATTGGGCTTCTGCTAATGCTTCTCCTAGGAGCCCTGCCTGAACATCTGCTTATGCTTCTCCGAGAAAATCTAACCGGGCTTCTGCTAATGGTTCTCCGAGATCTGATCGGGCTTCTGCTCCTGCTTCTCCGAGAAGATCTGACGGGGCTTCTGCTTCTTCGAGATCTGACAGGGCTTCTGCTCATGCTCCTTCGAGATCTTACTGGGCTTCTGCTTCTGCTTCTACGGGATCTAACCGGGCTCCGGCTTATGCTTTTATTGGAAACTATTCCAGGGCTTTTGCTAATTGATTTTTGTGATAATATTCTTGGAGGGCTCCTGCTTTGGCTTTGGCTTTTGCTCAAGCTTCTTTGAGACCGACCTCTCACTGGGTTCACACTGATACTCCTTTCCCTTTTTCCCGTCGATGGACTGCGACTGACACTTCTAGCTGGGCTTCTACTACTGCTTTGAAGAGGGCTTCTGGTGATACTCCTCCTCTGTTGAGGTGGACTTCTACTCACACTTGGTGTCCTGCCCATACTCCGCTTCGGACTAACACTAGGGCTCTTGCTCAGACTCCTCCTGGGACTAATACTCATACTCTTACTCATGGTCCTCTTAGGAGTCATGCTCCTGCTCCTGCTCATCAACTTTAAATAAAATAACGGATTGGGAAGCATAGGTAAGCATAAAGAATAACTGAGCAAGAAGAAGTAGACCTAGATTTGCCTGGATGATCATCTACCACATCAGGTTGTCTATCTGTACTTCTGTTTGATCTAGTATCTGCTTCAATGCCATTGCTCTGTTGTTCTCCATTCTCCTTAGGAATTTCTTCACCGTCTTCCTTTTCAAACATATCATCACCATGCCTGTTTTTATGACGAAGGGAAGCAACTTCTTTCTCCACAGCTAAAGCAGATTTATTTCCACCTTAAGGTAATTACACAAAAAACGTAGCATAAAACAGTTATTTGTCAATTGGAAATCGGAAGAAATATCCAAAATCTTAGATGAATGCACAAAATGCCTCATTTATAAGCCAAGACTTTCTAGGAATTTATTTACGTTTCAAATTAATTCAAGCAGATTGTAAAAGCCTCCCAATTCCAGACCTTTGGCGAGGTAGCATGAATATAAAAGTGGTAGTGGCCACTCCTATTCCTTCAAGTAAATGAGATTGTGATGACGTGTAAATTAGTTTTGACTTAAGACCAACCAAAATTTTGCCTCTTTCTTAAGCAGAGATCCAGATAGAAAAATAATCTAATATTAAAAGTGTGAAAGACAAAAACACTTGCTAGGTTTAACATTCATCAATAATGAAAAATCAATCGTTATATGAACTTAACAGTAATAAGTTAACTAGTGGATTACCTGCTTTCTGAGAAGGCTCCTTTTGTTTCCGTTCTTTTCCTTGAACATCAAGATCATCTTTGCTGCTGCTATCACTTTGACTATCACTGTCAGTGTCTGTAAGACTATCCGACGACCTAATAAAAAAGGAAAGAAAGGAGATTTTTAATACAAGCCTCCATTTGTAAAAGTAAGAAGACTACAAAAGGTATTACCATATTTGCATGAGATAGCGATAACTAACATACTGAACTGAACACTATACTTGAGAATTATAAATACTCTTAAGCCCAACCTTCTTGATCTACGCTTGGATCTCTTATCACGCCTCTTACGCTTTCTGTCCCGTCGTTTATCTCTTCTTTTCCCACGTCTATGTTTGTCTCTTTTAGAAGATCTCTTTCTCTTTCGACGCCTGTCATCACCTGAAGAACTAATATCAGATGACGAGGACAAATACGAGTCAGAATCGCTATCAGATTCAGATGATTCCATCCCAGAATCAGAGGAAGTATCTGAATCAGAGGAAGAGTATCTTCTCTTCTTCCTCTTGCTTCTTGAAGACTTCTTGTGCTTCCCCTTCCTCCGAGCTTCATGGCTGCTTTCATCCAGTGAAGCATCTTTTGCAATTTTCGATTTGTTCCCTTTCCTTTTATCTGTGCAGAAAGAAACAATCAAATTAATGTATCATAATGACAATCCATACCCAAAAGACAAGATCCGCTATCCCAAGAATACACTCTTACCCTTGCTTAATTCACCACAATTGATTATTTTCACCGTTACAGTAGGTCTCCCTTCTTCATCGCCAACATTTTCAATCTTTTTCAATACCTCGTATCCTTGCACAAGCTCCCCAAAGACTACACATTTCCTGCTAAGCACAACAGAATAGACTGAGCAAATTGGGAATTTGATGGCATGTCAAATAAACTTAAGGAAACAAATATTAACAATAAAGATATGGATGCATATAATGTAAATAGTGAACATAGCTTATTCAGTGTTTGCAAAATTTAAGTAAATAAACACAAAATAAAATACAGTACACATACCCATCAAGGTTATGGTTAGCCTTCAAAGTGATGATGAATTTAGAACCAGATGTGTCGCGATCAGAAATAGGCATGGATAAGAATCCAGGTCCATCATGCTTTAGCCTGGGTGACTCATCTAATATAATGTCACAGATACTAATTGTTACCATTATGAAAATTATTTAGAACCTTATTAAGGAAAAATATAATTAAGAAAAAGGAAAAGACCAAGAGTAACATATCAATGTACCTACCATTAACCAATTTTTTGAGGCATACTAACTTCCATATTTTAAATATTACAAGTGAACTTATTTACTGTTTATGACAGATAGGGAAAAGATATTTCAGTTCCAATTGAAATTCAAAATGCTTGAAATCACTATTAGGAAAATTGGAAGTTATCATAACATATAACTTCTGCAAATATGACGAAAGTTGGCAAAATACTCAATATGATAAATACGCTTGAGTTAAATGTAACTTGTCAACATAATATTTAAGTATGCAATAACAGCCAAAAGAAGCAATTTAGAAGCACCTTGCAATGTGTCAAGTCAAACAAACGTTTCACAACCTGCTCATCATCCATAATCAGGAACCACTCAGATATGCACAAATCAAAATTACAGACACACACATATCAATGAGTATAATGAAAATTATGCAGCACTATAACCCGTGTTTACGAAACTCTACAATTGCAATGTATTCATGTGAATATACTGATCCATGATGTTAACCTTACAGGTGAATTCCACATAGTAAGAATGCATTCTCACCTGGAAATTTTCTCTCATAAATGCTTTCTCCACTAGTCCCTGCACAGAAGAATGAAATTTTTAAGCCACTGAAATGCAACAAATTTGGTAGTCAAAAGTGGACAAGAAATCTGTCAGAGTATTGTCCCACAAAAGTCCATAATTTCACATAGCTGGTTGATACATCATAAAAAATATTGATTTCATTATAATCCTATATAGCTAATGACAAAGGAAATAAATAATAATCAGGAAAATACAGATAGAAGGAACAGGAAATAAACTCCCATGACATGATTCTGTCTTAAAAGAGGTTTGAATAGAAATCGTTGTCAGCTAAATCAAGTACTACAATTACTATAAACATATTCACTTTTGACAGCATAGCTTTTCCTAACTCCATTCCATTATGTAAACCAACAACCATTTTACTAAAATTTCTAAGTCAATTGGCCATTGATTCACAATTATTCTGACAAGAGCTCAAGATCACAATATCATATCAACCCCTGCATATCCATTACTTATAGCAAAAATGACTAGGAGGTAATCAATTCAATTCATTAATATACTCAATAAGTACATTTGCTTCATAATTTACATCCCACATTTTGAAAACCTCTCTACAAAATACTCACGTTTAAGTAAGATTAGATTCTCTGCATTAACTTAAGTTGTATACAACACTACTTAAGTTGTGCACAGCGTAAAACAACTATACAAAATGTATATAGGAATAGAGATAATATGATAAGTCTATGTAAATGTTACGTACCATCCCTTCTCACAAAATCACCACCCTGCAAAACACAGAGAAATTATTAGCACATTGGTAAGCAGAAAGACAATCAAAGGGTACAAAACGGGGTGGGTATGGTGAAGCTCAGTAAATTTCGAGTATGGACAACTTAGTAAGTACAACCTTAAAACTACATCACAAGAAAAGCAGTCGTGACCATCAGCCCTGTGTCCTACAGCATAAACAATAGTAACTGACTAAAGTAACTCACTGAAAGGCAGACCTCTTCTAATCCATGGTAAGAAAAAAAAATAAAGCCTATCCAAAGAAGACAAATTACATGCAAATAAGACAATATAACAAACCTCAGCCATGGAACCCTTAATGACACGATGGAAAAAGGAACCCTTGTAGTGCAATGGTTTTCCAGTTCTAGGACCAATACCCTTTTCTCCTGAGGATGCAATAAAAAATTGAAAGATATCAGCCCAACAACAAAATCATTAAATTAAACCAGATAAGACAGAGACCCATGAACATGTACAATAAAATTCAACCGTCCATCCCCCCCAGTTTACCTGTACAAAGTGCTCGAAAATTTTCTGCAGTCTTGGGAGCAACATCAGAGAAAAGCTGTGTAATCAAAGGCTCGTTTAATTAACTCAAACTAAATATTTATATTTTAATCATAGCATCAATAGGCAGTCAACTAAGCACCAAAAATTAAAATACAGAAACCTAATTACAATGAAGCCGGATGCAAGCAATATAATACCTCAAAAACCATTCTTTCAACAGGGTCGCCATCAATAGAAACATCCATAAACACGAGAGGATACTTCTTTTTCGCCATCTATGCTTTCAATTATCACAAATCGATTCAGTTTAACAACTATCTATCTGAAAATCAAACGCAGATTCCATTAGCAAACAGCAACATCTCATAAGATGACTATACATTACAAGCATATAAATAAATAGCTTTTCAGCTGACATGAAAACTCAAAGCTCTCCAAATTTCTTGATATTCAAAATACATCAACCTGCGAAGCTAAAATGAAAAAAATAACCCTATAAAAGCATCTTTGGCCCAAATCCAAAATAGAATACTGCAATTCTCCCCTAAAGTTAACCCACAACCCAGTAAAGTAATCATAGCAGGCACATGAAGTGATTTTCCACTCCAAACACCCAAATAAATGGTCACAAAGGTAATTAGCAGAAAAATGACGATAACAGACAGATCAAATTAAAACAACAATATTAAACCCTTGCTAAATTCCAACAAAACCCTAAACTAAAACCAAATATATAGTAGAAACAACTAGACCAAAAACAGATATATATAAGCTAACACAAGATTTAAATACAAATTCAAGCACTGCAATTCAAATTAGAAAAGAAATAAAATAAATTATAGGCTATGGATCAGGTGTGTCAATACTCATGCAAAAATACAGTTAACATTTAACGAAAATAAAAATAGCGTCCATATTAGAAGGGAAAAAAAATAAAAGTGAAGCAAGAAACCCAGAAATCACCTTAGAAACGCAGAACGACTAAAAAATTTGGTAACGAGGTGAGAGCGCCTAGAAGGAGAAAACCTAGTAGCGGCTTTTAAGAGAGCCTAGCTGCTTCTACTGAGTGTGAAATTATCCGACTGCCCTCAAAATTGGACATGGCTTATCTGAGTTGCCCTTTACAATTCCTACAATTACGAAGACGTCCCCTCTTATTTATTTTTCTCATTTGTAGCATCATAAAATTCGTAAGTCTTGAGAATTAAGTCGTTGCGTCTGGAAACCGCTCTAGCTAATGAAAAATGATTAATCCATCTTAATTGTTCCGTTGCCTTACATATTATTTTTCAATAATTCGAATCACTACCATTAATGTATTAATTAATTTTTTTTAATATTAGAAATGTTATATATGGACATGAAATAATGATGAAAGCAATTTACCCATATAATATAAAGAGAAAATATAAATTCAAATGCTTCTCAATTGGTGTTATTATTTAGGTGGGTTTTTTTTTTATTCAATATTTTAAATTTTAAAATTTTAAATAAGTTTAAATGTCTAAATCTAAATTATCTATTTATTTTTTATCTAAAATTTTAATTTAAATATTTAACTATTTATTTTTTAAAATAAAAATTTAAAAACTAATACTTTTATTTTTATATTTTAATTATTTTACATGTTAAAAAACTAAAATTTAATATAATAAAACAACTTTGCATCTGTTTATTGCAAATAATTTATTATCCCTCACAATCCCTTAATATTTTTAATTAATTTCTCAATTCAAGATCCTTGTCCCCTGATATTGAAGTGTGATTGTGATTGTGCCGAACACTGTTTCATCAGAGTTGTTGGCAGTTGGTATCCAGTATAGGAATACTCTTACTGAATGAACAACATATAATACTTCTATGATGTTAGAATTAGGAAAAAAAAAATTTTACTGTTAAGAGTATTACTGAGAACATTAAAAAGTTTTCTAACTAATTTAAATATCTTAGTAGAAAACTATTGGATTAAGATTGTGTAGGTTTTCTAATTCAACAAGGAATAAAATTTATAACTTTTAAAAAAAGTTCATATAAAATTAAACAAGAAAATGGTTATTTAAAAGTAAACTTCTCTAATTTTTTAAATAACCACAGAGAAAAAAAATCATACAGAGTGCATAGTAAGTGAAGAGAAAAAGAGAGGAGATAGGAGAGACAACCAAGTATTTTTTATTTTTTATTTTTTATTTCAAAGATCTGCATGAATCCATTGAAGGCCATGAAGCAAAACTTGTCGAGGTAGATAATACACAATGGGTACAGTTGTTCAGAAAAGCAGTCGCTATTACTAGGCAACAGATTGATCAAAGTGCGGCGGTTATGTTGAAACAAATCAGAGCAGACGTTTTGTGGAAGAAATTGGAAGGGACTTATAAGCAACACATACCACAAAATACAGCCAATTTAATAAAGAAGATTGTGAATAGGGATGTCGAAAATCCTTGAACCCCTTGGTCTTTGTCCCGCCCCGATAACGAGTACGGGACATAACAATATACTCAAAACGGGTCGAGATCGAGGCTCAAAAACTCAATAAAGTTAAATATTAGGGCGGGTTTGGGCCCTGCCCCGTTTACCCGCATATATTTAACATCCAGACTCCCATGCACTCTTTTTCACTTTTTTTTTTTTAAATGTTTCGATTAATGATCTTTCTTTCATGGCCAAGTGCAAACCCTAATCTGATTGATTTTATGACTTTTTATAAAACCTCATTGCTCACTTTCGATATCTAACAAACTTGGGTGGCTTAGCAACCGCCTAGTGGGGCCGTGGCGGTGGCGCAACGACCTTTCGTGGTGGTGGCCTTTGGGTGCGTGTGAGCAACGGATTTTGGTTTTTACGAGCAGCGGATACTTGCAGATATCGACAGACTCTGATTTGTGGGGTTGCATATTGTGGCGGCTACAGACGAAGGTCAGGTGTTCAAGATTTCGAGTCTAGGTCTTCTAGGTTCTGTTTAGAAAAAACAAGGCGATGAAAATCATGAAGTTAGAAGCAAATGTGGATTTTAGGGATTGACTGCTGTATATCAATGTACCTTACATTTTTTTATATTAATCATTTGCCTTTCAATTTTTTAGTATACATATTTTTATCTTGGAACAATTTTCAATTCCCCAATTCATCCCGAAATTTTGCAAATTAAATTTTTTAATTTATTACTGATTCAAAAAAATGAATTCATATCCAATCTATTAAAAATTTTCAAATTTACAATTAATTTATTAAAAATAAAAAAATATATAATTTTAAAATCAATTTAATAATTATTAAAATAATAAATTATTTTCATTAACTATATTAATTTAAAATAAAAATAATAAAAGCAAGCAAATATATTAATTTTACAAATAATAAAAAGCAAGCAAATACATATTGAGTTATTTGTATATTTTATTTTGAAACGTTGAATAGTTACGGAACATTGTATTTTTATATATTGTATATTTTTATTTTTTAAAATAATATTTAATAGAACTTAAAATGATGATTTTGTGGATAAATAAAGAATTGAAGGTATTTAAAGTTATAGATTTGATTTAAAATGGAAAAAATTAAATTAACATTGTTAAAAAAATTGGTCAAACTAAGTCAAATGGGGTCGGGTAGAGTCCGGGTTATACGGGTTAAAAGTGGGTCTGGGTTGGCTCCGGCCCCATTTCTTTCAAAACGAGGGATCCCCACCCCGAATCCAACCGACTTGCATCCGTAATTGTGAATATAAAATACAACAAAGGGTGCAGTATAGTTGAGCACACAAGTGAAATCTAAGAGATTACCAATCAGTTAACTACTATGGAAGTTATTATGAAAAATGTAGTAAAAGCTTTATTATTGCCCGTTAACTAGGAGATAGTAGTAGTGTAATTCATAACTTCACATATGATGGGAAGATATCCTTGAGTACGGATTAGGATAGGCTGCAGATTTAATAAGTCAGAAAAGAAAGACGTAAACATAAATCCTCTTGAATTAGATGCACTCGTTTCAAAGAAGCAATAAATGTGGGGAGGAGTCAAAGGTAAAAATCCTTGTAATAAATATAACACGAGCAAGGGAAGATCTAAGTCTTAGAGATGAAGCATTAAGTGTTTTCACTACAACGAAGTAGGACATATAAAAACAAAATGTAGAATCTAAAAGAGAGAATAAACAAAAGAAAAAGGTGAAGTGGGGAAGAATAACCGAGAGAGTAAGTAGTAGTAAATTCTGATATAGTCATCATCTATAAAGAGAACTCTATAAATTTCACATTCCATATTAGTGATTGGATTGATTGGTTTCTTCCTTTTTCTTTGGTCAAATATATATGAAGGCTTTATGACTTGTTGAATCTATTTCAACCTTCAATTGAGCTAATAATCAGAAACATCATCATAAATCAAATTTTCAAGTTGAATGACAGAGAGAAAAAGAAAACAACGATACTAATGGAGATTTGTTTAAATAAAATTGTAATCACTTCGGATATATGGACTGTTAATAACCAAGAAAGGAGTCATATGATTATTAAGACTCGTTTTATTGGTTTTGCAAAGTTGCAGTAATTTATAAATCATTCTTTTAATGATAAATATGTGTTTCTGAATATTATTATAATTATATTTTTTTGGTGTATTTGTGTTATTAGGTTTATAAATATGTCATGCTGACATACATATTTGAAGTGATATGTGAGGAGTTAAATATTGTTTGATACATTGGAATGTGGATAGTAAGGTGTCAACTATTATTTTGGATAATTGTTCCCGTAAATTGATATGTTATCAGTAAAATTTTCTCTTAGTTTATTGATTTTAGAGCATTATTTCACATACGTGATTGTGCTCATATATTAAACTTTATTATTAGAAATGAGATGTATTTGATGGAAAAAGGAGTTGAAACATAAGAGAAAGTATTAGTTATTGGTTAGTAGCTTCTTCGAGAACGGAAAAATTAGAGACTATATTACTACTCAATTAGTTAGTTATAAATGAGATTTAAAAATTAAGATTTGACTTAGTGAAAAAATAATACGAACAAATATCTTGTATTTACTGAGACTATAAGAGATTTGTTGATCCATTCTTGTATTTACTGTTGTTTTAGAGTTCACTTTCAGTACTAATGATAAATTTCTAAGTCCACAACATGGTAAATTTCACCCAAAAATATTAGAGACCTTAATGTACTCAACAATAGTATTGGGATAAACTTCAAGCTATGATTATGAAATATGTATTCATTGTTTTTTATTTTGTTCTTATATTTTAATATTTTTATTAATTAACAAACTTTTTTTTTTTTATTAGATGGAATTTTGGAAAATAAAATTTTTGATTTAGAAGAACTGATTGATGAAAGTCTAGCAACTAATTAAGTAGTTTAGTTTTAATTATGTCGTTGGAAACTTGAATCATTGTTCATTTCTTAAATAGAATTTTGGTATTATGCTTCTTGGAGTCATGTATTTTGTTTGTAGTATGCTGGCGTAGGATTTATCAATTTTAGTTATTTAGTATTATGTTTGTTGGATAACCTAGATTTAGCTATAGGGTTTATTTATTTTGTGATATTTACTTTGCTGGAGAAGTATGATATTTGTTGGAAAACTTGAATTTGACTATATAATTTATTTTATTGTGGTATTATTTCTATCATAGATTTGGAGCCAATTAGATTTTTTTTTTTTTAATTTTATTTGTTACAAAAATAGGTGTAATGAATTAATGATATGATATATGTGTATTTGAGGTGGTGATGAATGGCGATTGTATTTTGTTTTATTTTTTGTAGATCAAATTTAAGTTTAATATTAATTTTTAATTTATTTATTTTTTTCTTGTTAATATGAAAATAGTGTAGTTACATGACAATTGACAAATTTTATGGATCTGGATATATTTGATTCATAAATTACATGTTATAATTATGTAAAAAATTCAATAAAAAATAATTAAAAAAAAAAATCAAAAAATCGAAATTGAACACATCCGGGTTTTTTTCGGGAGCAAATATCCAAAAAATTCGTATAAGTCAATCTCGTACCGCAGATATTAAAACCCAACTGATAAACCGAATCCGAGCTTCAAATATTGTATCCGAATCTGGGCTCGACCTCGCATTATCCAACCTGCACCCGAATTTTTGACATCTCTACTACAACAACAATATATTATTTTTAATTGGCAATCATATGTTGTTAGAATACATTTTTGATGACTGCTAAGATCAATTGGTAATTGAAATTATTTTAGTTTCAATCATACTAATTGGTCGGAATATCATTTGTTTTGAAAGTCATATAACATGCACACATACAAAAAATATTATGTAATATATTTTATCTAATAGTTTTTTATTAAAAAAAAAATTAGAACAGTGAAAAGTAATAGAGGGGGGCGCTGCTATGCAAATCCACAGGCAAAATAAATATTACACAATGCTTTTATTATTTCTCAGTTTGTGTGGAGTCCTGAAACAAACTAATAAAAACAGTTTCATTTTATGTCATCTCAACTTGTACACCTCTTCTGTTCTTTGTCACTGCAATTCCGCATCATATGTTGAATTCTCAAGCGCATCACCTCCACCCCAAATAGCATAAGCTTCTTCCCCATGAGCAGCTTCATCACCGATTTCCATATCCTCATCAGACATTCGCAGAGGAACAAAAAGCTGGATGAAAAGACAGATTAAGCTGGTAGCGATGATGTTAAGACATACGACGAAAAAAATTCCCAGAAGTTGAATTCCTATTTGACGAAATCCAACATTAACTTTTCCCATATGAAAACCATAAAATAGGCCGACGTATTGACCATAGGTACCAAAGAACAAATAATTCAGCTTCGGTTCTGCAAATAGACCAGTTAAAATTCCCCCAAGGCTACCGGCAATAGCATGAGTGTGTAAAACTGCCATTGTGTCGTCTGCTTTCTGAAGAAGTTCGGATCTCTTGTGCACAACCATCATGGTAAACCAAGGAATTGAGCCGGAGCATAACCCCATTAGAATTGCTGCCCATCCTTGCACAACACCTATATGCAAGTTTTCAATGCATAGAAGCATATGCTAATGAAGTATTCAGTATTTCATCAAATGTTTTTTACAATTTGCGTTGGCGAAGGATTATGGACTTACCAGCTGCCGGGGTGATGCAAACTAGACCAGTGATCATGCCTTGAACAGCGCCAATGACAGAAGATTTGCCGAAAAATACAAGATCCAGCATGAGCCAAGTGAGTAAGCTTGTTGCGGTGCATACATGAGTGTTTAAAATGGCCAAGGAAGCATCAATGCTTACAACGTAAGGATCTCCTCCATTGAAGCCTGTCCAGCCCATCCAGAGCAGTCCTGCTCCCATTAGCATGAGAAGAATATTGTTTGGAGGAAATCTTTTCCTGTCCTTGGTTAGCCGAGGACCAACCTGCAACAAAATTTATACTAAAAGAATCAGAAGTGATCGACTTGAAAAAGTAGTGATAACAAAGTATTGTGAGTACCCAATATGCAGCTGTGAAACCAGCAACTCCAGCAGACAGATGAATCACATATCCACCCGAGTAATCTATTATCCCTTCCTTGAAAAGAAATCCGTTAGGACTCCATATACTAAATGCTACGATCGTATAGGAAAAGGTTAACCAAAGTGGCACAAAAATCATCCAAGCATAAAAGTTCATGCGACCCAATAGAGCTCCAGCAATCAAAATCAAAGTGATTGCAGCAAAAGCAAATTGGAAGTACACCATAGTAGCATTAGGAAACTTTCCAAGAAACGCCTGCTGCAGTTGGAATTCCTGGTCCAAAGAAACATTTGGAATTCCCCAGAACGGTCCCATCTCGTCCCCAAAAGACATGCTGTATCCCCAAATAACCCAACAAACAAGAACACAAGCAAATGCATAGAGTGCCATGAAAGCAGAATTCACAGCCCATTTCTTCTTCACTCCTCCTCCATACAGGATAATGAGTCCTGGGACACTCTGCATACCAACTAGAGTAGCAGCTATGAGTTGCCATGCATTGTCACCTTTGTTCATCCATCCCGGACTTACTTCGTCCGGCTTTAGATTTTCGGGAAGATAAAAGGTTGAATCGCTCATTTTTCAACCATCAACTCCTTATCTCTCGGTAAAATTTGTAATACAGGTTGAAGTTTTCTTTGGTCATCAGCTTATAGCGACGACTTATCTGTTTTGATTCTGACGATATTCTGTCCCCGTGATGGTATCCCTTTTGTCATTGATTCAATTTTTTAACTAATTTTTTAGATTATCAGAATTGAATCATCTTAATAGGCTTCATCGCTAGGACATTTTTTTATAATTATGGCGAGTAATCCAAGCAAATATAACGTTAATTCCGAAAAAACTCATACTTAATGCATTTCACATTTTATTGCTTTTCTAGGAATAGGGCATGTTTAAAATTGACGCGTTGTCGCTATTCTTGTTTTTTGCTGCATAATTATTGTAAAATATAAATTAAAATATGAGTAAATTTCGTTAAAAATTAATATTTACAAATATATTTTATAACTTTTTTTTTTAATTATTGTTTATAAATATTTTTTATAACTTGTACTTTTTCAAAGTCAAGGAAAGCTAATTATACAAAATATATCGATGCCATTGTTGATTGGACAGGCTGGCTTCTCATCGCGTTTGTTTGATGCAACACCTATGAGCGAAGCTGGATTCATATTGGCGTATCTCTGTCTGCATATGTAGAATTGTTTTATCGAAAACACGGAGAAAGCCCAAAGACCTAAACCCATTGAAAACTAGCCCAATTCTTTTTCAGCTCAATAGGGTTTCAGGGTAGTGTAGTTGCGTACAACGGCTTTTTGTTTCATTTTGACTCTCAAATAATTTTCTGTCTGTAAATTTCTGTCTTTGATTTTTCAATGTCCAGAAAGAGGGTTTCACTTCTAACAATGCGGTCTCTCGCAGCTATATCCCAGGTATGTTGTTCTCGCAGTTCTTGTGATTCAATCAAAACCCAAAATTTTTTGAAAAATCTCAGCACCGCTGTGGAAAGATTAGATTTTCAAAACCCTAATGGGTATAACGTAGATAATTCTTTACAACATGATAGAGGGAATAACCCGGTTGGAGAAAATGGGGATTCTGGTAGGTTTTATGGGAAAAATTATGGTAATTTTCAGCCTAGTGAAACAGATAGCTATCCGGAATCTAATGGGATGTACAGAGAAAGCTTTAAAGGTGAACAGCAGAACAGTCTGAGTTTCAAAAATGGAAATTTTAAATCGTATTATGGGCAAACTGACGAGGATTTAAAGGGAAATTCGAGTGGAATAAATAGGGAGAGTTCAATTGTGGTTTCTAACCGGAATTCAAATCAGTTTTATCAGAAGCATGAATGGGTTTATCGGGAAAGCACTGAAAATGAATATCAGAGTAACACATTTCAGCAAAATGGAAACTTTGGTGGGTCTAATTGGAATAATAGTCAACATTCTCTGCAAAACCTTAATGGGGGACAAGCACGAATGTCATGGACTGGGCAGCATAATACCAATGGCTTTTGTGAAGGTAATGCAAATACGCAGAATCAGTATGATTATAATCCACAAAGGTTTTCAGAATCGTCACGAAACTTTTATGTTAATGACATGCAGAACACTGGGCAATATCAGCAAACAGCAAATAGTCATTATGCAGGAAATTTTGGTAATTATCAGAATAGCCCAAGTGTCTCTCAGAACCATACTGATGGACAATATCAGTGGGACCAAAGTCATGGGCAGTATCAGCAGATTCCTAACGTAGCACAACAGCAGTCCTACTCAAACAATTGTCATAACTGGATGGTGGCCTCTCAAGTATCAACTAACCCTAAACTTGAGGGGGAATTGGCTGTGGCCTCTGAAAGTAGCCAAATTAATGGTAGCCTTCAGGAGATGGATGCTTTTATTATGGAAGGCAAAGTGAAGGAAGCTGTAGAAGTTTTGGTGTTGTTAGGGAAGCAATGCATTCCAGTGGACTTGCCTAGATTTTTACAATTAATACAGGCATGTGGGGAGGCAAAACTATTAGACGAAGCAAAAGTTGTGCATGAACATGTTGAAAGATTGCTGTCCCCTCTCAAAGTTAATACTTATAACAGGATCTTAAAAATGTATTCAGAATGTGGCTCTATGGATGATGTGTTTAACGTGTTCAGTACCATGAGATATCGCAATTTGACATCTTGGGACACTATGATAACAGGTCTTGCTAAGAATGGTCTTGGGGAGGATGCGGTTGATCTTTTCTCTCAGTTCAAGCAAGAGGGACTGAAACCCGATGGTCAAATGTTCATAGGGGTGTTTTCTGCTTGCAGTTTTTTGGGTGATGTTGATGAGGGAATGATGCACTTTGAATCAATGAGCAAGGACTATGGTATTGTCCCGGCTATGAAGCATTATGTGAGTATAGTTGATGTACTAGGAAGCACAGGATATCTGGATGAAGCTCTGGATTTCATTGAAAAGATGCCAATGGAGCCAAATGTTGATGTTTGGGAGACATTGATGAATCTCTGTAGGATTCATGGAAATTTGGAGCTTGGGGATCGTTGTGCTGAGATTATTGAACAGCTAGATCCCTCTCGGTTGAATGAAAAGTCAAGGGCAGGTCTTGTGCCGGTCAAAGCTTCCGACCTTGCAAAAGAGAAAGAAAAGAAGAAATTAACTAGTCAAAATCTTCTAGAAGTTAGGAGCAGGGTCCGTGAATATCGAGCTGGAGATACATCGGATCCTGACTCGGATAAGATATATGAACAGATTAGATGTTTGAAGGCTCATATGAAAGAGGCTGGTTACATTCCAGAAACGAGATTTGTGCTGCATGACATAGACCAGGAAGGCAAGGAGGAAGCTCTTCTTGTTCATAGTGAGAGACTTGCTGTATCACAAGGTCTCCTCAGCAGCGCTCCTCGTTCTCCAATTCGGATAATTAAGAATCTTCGTGTTTGCGGTGATTGTCATTCTGCTCTGAAGATCATCTCGAAAATTGTTGGCAGAGAATTTATTATACGAGATGCTAAGAGATTCCACCATTTCAAAGATGGATTGTGCTCGTGTAGGGATTATTGGTGAAATAGAATTCAAGGTACCTTTAATGCCTCTCGCATATAGTTTGTGTGTCCGCGAAAATAATTCTTGTCTTTTACTGTAATTCGATGTAAAATATAATCAAATTTACTTTTATTTGGCTTGATGCCGGTCATGCTGAACTCAGTTTTGCAGATTAATAAGCCACCAAGCTTCAACGCAGTCACAAACAACTAATGGAATCAGCTAATTTTGGATGAGTGGTTTGCATAGTTCTTCAAGGTTTTCCAGGTTCTTGTATGGATTCAGGGATGGTGAGGCAAATAGTTGAAAGCACCTGCATTTCTAGATACCAAAGAACAGCCGATATAGTTAATAATAATCTTGTATTATTGTATAATGTTGTAGTCCATAATTATATATTCTTTTTGATCTTGTCTCACATATTTATGAACAAATTGTATCTTGATGAGCACACGCTTTTGGAAAAAGAAACAATGTTGAGGATACGTGGAGGCTGTTTTATCATTCAGTAGGTTACTATTTGCAAATTTATAATTTAACCATTACTATATTCTTCATTTATCATCGGATTTTGATTAATTGAATGACCCTGTAATTTTATATGGAGAATTACAATATGTTGCTTCTAAGAAGTAGATAGCGTTTTGCAGGAAATTGTGTAGGTCAAATTGCCAAATTCCATTTTGGAAATATCTCTATATAGTTTACTGTTTCAGAAACTTTGACCCAACTTTGCAAATCTGATTAAATTGAGTTGTAAAGTTTTCATACTAATCTGGAGCAGGAAAAGAAAAGATGGGATTTGACAGTTATAGCTAACTTTTAGGGATTATTTTTAATTCTGGCTTTGTTAGTTTTTTTCCAGTCAAAGATCTTTCCATTTTCGCTAAAATGTATCCCATTTTCCCTTGAACCCATACAAACCATCGAACAATCAAGAATACAAATCGGTACTTCCAATGTAATTTATCGGTGCAATTGTAGATAGCATTGTAATGTGCTTGGCTTTGGTAGTAACTGTCTAGCCTCCCGATTTACTAGGCAGTTAATGACTAGCACCCAATGTTGGAGGCCCTGGGAGTTTTAACTCCCAAGCTTGTAACAATTTTAAAGCAGAGTGCTTTCCTCAATGGCGAAAATTGAGAAAGTCTGTACGTAGCATTGCTTGTGCAGAGAACTTAGCTGTATCATTATCAAAGATCACTGAGAACTATTCTTCAACCTACCGAAGCTTGTTACTTGTACTCGCTTAAAAAAATGGAATTCTTCATCGAAGAACACTGCTCAGATGCATTTCCAATTTGTTAAATTTCACTTCAATCACCATTCTTTCATTTATAAATTTAAGTCATAGTCAACGGTGATTATCGTAATATAGGCCGGCTGGCGTTGGACTTACTGGATCGTCGATCGAAGGCAAAAAAATCGGATGCTTGGGCGATCAATTCGTGCTTCCTTGCTTGACCTTTTCGGACTTGAGAGAGATTATTGGTGGTGGTGGTGGATAATGATTGAATCGAATTAAGGGTATTTTCGTCAGCATGTATCGATTCTGGTTAAAATTATAATGATTTTAAAAAAAAAAAAGTGTTATTTTACTGTACTCTCGAAATGACAAGGGCATTGAAAAAGTGTTATTTCACTGTAGTGTTCAAACTAAATAGTCTAGCCCTACAGGTCCTGGGGTGAAGATTGAACACGACGGAGAGGTCGAATGGAGAAGAATTTGTCCGGAAACGAAGGCCAACCATGGAGAGTGCTCGAATTCTACAGTGGAATCGGTGGCATGGTACTCTTTTCTAAGACCTAACCTAATTTCTCGTGTAATCTTGACCAATAATTGAATATCTATAATTCTCCGGGTTCATATTTTTTGGCTAGAGGTATTCTTTAATGAAGGCTGGCGTGAACGCAGAAATAGTGGAAGCATTTGACATTAACGACAAAGCTAATGATGTTTATGAGCACAATTTTGGCCACCGTCCTTGTCAGGTTTCTTTTTCTTTTTCCTACTTTTTCTGAATTATTGGATTTTAACTGGAGTTCTTTGATTTTCTTATCTGGATTAAAGGTTTTTTTTTCCTGCTTGGAGCCGAAGTTCTGGATTGTGTATTATGCTAGTCAATTACAAAGAGTTTGGCTTTGGGTCTTCTTATTGCGTTTGAGAGTAAGCTACTGATTGGTTAAGAGCCGGAAACTGTGATATGAGTTTAGCAAGTTCTGCTAATTTTGCTTGTTGCCAACAACACAGTTGACTTTGTGAAGCATTCAAAGTGCTAAGTTTTAATGCCCTATTGGCAGGGAGTCATAAAAGGTTGATGTCCTTTTACAGTCTATTCACAAATATCTGCCATTAGGCTTTTAAGTTGCTCAACAAATGTTTCTTGATGTTCACGTGTCTAAATTTGGTTTTCTCTTGAAATGATTTTAGAAGGATATTTTCTGAGTACCTGTTTTTTTGGTATTTCGGCTTTGATTTGCTCAAAAGTAGGAGCTTTGGTGTTTATTGTTTTAGTTGTTACCCAGCTTCAGTATTCAAATCTTTTTCTTTTGGCTAAAATATTTAGATATAAAGATAATATGGTCCCTTATGGTAAGTTTACTGGTTAATTTAGGGGAATATTCAGAACCTAACTGCTGCAGAGCTTGATGTATATGGGGCGCATGCATGGCTACTTTGCCCTCCGTGTCAACCCTACACTCGACAAGGTGAATTGGTAATTCATATGCCTGGCCTTCTTTCATAAAGAATATTATTGATTGATGAACATCTCATTGACCAGGGCTACAAAAACAATCTGGTGATGCTCGGGCATTTTCATTTCTCAAAATTCTTGAACTTATACCACATACTACAAAGCCTCCTGATATCTTATTTGTGGAAAATGTTGTTGGATTTGAGGTCTGTTCATGACAATATCTGCTCAATTTTACTTTCCAAATTATAGTTAAATATTTTGAGCTTATTTCTTTTCTCTTTTTTTCTTTTGCTTTACAGACCTCAGATACACATGCAAAAATGATTGAGGTTTTGGCCAAGTCTGATTATATAATGCAGGAGTTTATTCTGAGCCCACTACAGTTTGGTGTGCCATATTCCAGGCCGCGCTACTTTTGCCTGGTAGCTGTCCTCTCCCTCTTTGCCCCATGTGTGTGTGGTGTGTACGCATCTGAATTTTCTGTGCTATGACTCAGAAATTTTAGTTATTACTTTGTCTCTTTTATAATGTCATATATTTCTTTTGTAATATTTGTTCCCTATATTATACTGTTAAGGGTAGAAATCACTATTACATATTAAATTAAATCAGACATTTTGTTTTGGTGAATGTTTTTCTGTTTGTGAACATCTACTCTTTTCTTGTCAATGGAATGATGTAAAGGTAAATTTAATGGTGATGATCACAGCTGAAATCAAAGTCTGATTTTCCATGAACTCACTAGGAAAATCTGGCTCTTTGGTCTTGATGAATTTTGATATGTTATATTTGGCGGATATATAAACTGACAGATTATTTGTTGAATCTTCTTTCAATTGTTTGGAGAGAGTAGCTATTTAAGTATCTTGTATTCATTAACCATGCAGGCAAAAAGAAAACCGTTATCTTTCAAGCGTCAACTCTTTAACAATCAGCTCCTATGGTCTCCAAGCCCATTGTTTGGGCATGATGATATTCCTGTGTTCACAAAACATGATCAATGGGAGGAGAGCTTGGATAAATTGCTGCAGTCTTGTAACCCGGTAGCGAGATTTCTGGAATTCAATGGCCCAAGCGAGGAAATAAATTCAGAAACTGGTTCCTTGTCAACTAACACTGTTGCCATTCATGATTTTCGAGCATTGGAAGAAATTAGTGTAGCAAATGGATTTGACTCTGTAGACAACTATCTTGTTCCATCGAGCTTGATAGAGAGGTGGGGAAGTGCAATGGGTATCCTTATTATTTTGCTTTGTTTTAATAGTTGATAGTTTTCATGTCAATTAACAACATTATTTTTTTTTCCTTTTTTTCCCTAAATTGTCCTCTTTCTCTCTAGAGAATCCTTAAATAGTGTTTAGATGTTGTCTACCCAGACTCAAAGCGATGTTGTTGTTTTACAAAGAGCTATTATCGATACGTGAAAGGTACTGGCTCCCTTTTAGCTACTGTCCAGGTATGATTTCATTTCAAACATTAAGTTATTCAGAGAGTTGTGTGCTTGAAAGTTGGTCTAGAAGATTTTGTTTATTGGATTATATGTTTGTTTTAAGTATAAGTATGTTTGATTGCTCCATATTGTCCTATGCACTCTGATATTAGTATTAGTCGTCTCCTTTAAAATACCTCTCTTGTAGGATCAGATGCCCTTGTATAATGCCCTTGTATCTGTCAATATCTAGTGAAATCATTATTGCTTGGTGTATTTATCCAGCCAAATTGATTAGGTTAAATTTAGCTTGGGTTTCTAAACATTAATTTGTTACGTTAAATTTTGAACTATTTTGGTGTTGTATGGAGTGCCTTATTGTCCACTCAACACCACTCATACCTGTGCTATATTTTGTTCCACGTAGTTATTTCTTGGAGGTTCGTAGCTTATAGCAGTATCTTGTCCGGGCCTTTACATTTTCAATTTAATTGACATGCAGACAAAGAATAAAGGGAAAGCATCTTCACTGAAGGAGCTCTGTCTTAGATATTTTACCCCTAGGGAGGTAGGTAGATTTTGCTTATGTTATATCATGCTTGGGTGATTGATTTTTTGTGCATTATTTGGTAATTTAGATGTATTTTGATAATTAGGTTGCTAATTTGCATTCTTTCCCAGAGCATTTTCAATTCCCACGGCACATAAGCCTTAGACAACGGTAATATGTTCTTTTTCCTGTTCCCTTTTTTCTTGTTCGGCTGTATAAGCAGAGATCTGATGCATCAACTTCAACTGACACCTGTTGATAGATAATCTTATAACCATTTTCCGTCCTTAGTAAAAATTTGATTGGTCAATTTTTAACTGCAGTTATGCATTGTTGGGGAACAGTTTAAGTATAGCAGTGGTAGCTTCTCTGCTCCAGTATACGTTTAGCCAGGGTTCATGATTCATTCGGTAAATGCAGATCTTTGCCGGTGATGATGCATGCAAGTAACCAATTTTTGCAGGATTACTAGATGCCAAATAACTAACTTATAGATAGATATCTTAGCTTTTCAAGTTGCTATAGCTGGCTCCATTAGTGCGGCTCTTTCATACCCAATTTACACATAATGATGACCAGGAAGCTGGATTTGGGATATGATGCCATTTGTTGTATCGATTTTATAAAAACAGTAGGTACTTTTGGGGGACATGTAATTGATAATTTCTTCGAGCCAAACTTTAGGGTGTATTAAATCCTAAAGCATATGCTGATTCCAAATTATTGTTTTCTCGTTTTGAGATAATTGCGATTACAGAAGTGAGGCTTCGGTTCGTGTTTTTCAAAAACTCTTCATTAAACAGAAAAGCGGAGTTTTACGCTGCTTAACTATTGATTGAAAAACAAATATTAGTTGTTTATCTTGTTTATAAACATGAAAAATAACGTGCAAAAATATGGTTAAGAGTAATATATTATTAGAAAATAGAGTTGAATAGAAACTAAACAATGATAAAATTACTGTAAACTTGAACGTTATGACCAAGTATATCTGTTCATGTTTCTTTCTATGTAACATATTTTCTTAATTAATTTTTCTAATTTTATCGCTTTCTCTGTCTGTGTGTGTGTGTGTGTAACACATATTTTCTTAATTAATTTCTCTAATTTGATCGCTTGTACAACCATTTAAAGTTGAGAATTCATGATAAAAACAATTGTGTATGCACAATAACCATGAGCAAAGAACTTAGCAGGCCCAAATCTGACAAATCCCAGCCCATGCCATCGAAAGCCCTCGTTCAATTTCTACATGGCACAAACTCGACTCCACTGGCACAGATGTACGCGGAAAACGATTTGATCCTCGCTCAGTTCCCCAATTTGGCCTTTTGTTATCAGAGCTTTCAGAAGCCGCAAATCTGTTTTCTCAAGCTCACAAATACCCGACAAAACTATCTCATAAGAATCTCCGTTTTCTGAGAATTTTGACCCAAACACCAATTTTACCGAGAAAGTCGTTCCCGACTCCCACTTTCCCGAAAACCCAACTTTCTCAGAATCAGAACGAACTCATTTCACCTTAAGCACCTTTGAGACTTCTAAATTAACAGAAACCAATGTTATAAACGCACTTCGAAGCTACAAAAACGAACCCTTTTCGGCTTGGAAGTATTGCAGACAGGTTGAAAAGCATCCAGGCTTCTTAAAAGGTCTTGATACAGTTTGTGTTTTGCTTCACATTTTGATGAAAGGGTCAAAGAGTAATCTACGTGGTCATAATTTGCTTAGGATATACGTTTCAGGCGATTCAGCACCCACGTAGATGACTTTCATTGATCACTTAATCCAATGTGCGAAAAGGTTTGATTTTAATTTAGATTCCCGGCTTTTCGATTACTTGTTGAATAGTTATGTTAGAGCTGATAAAATAAATGACGCTATAGAGTGTTGTGGTGGAATGATAGAGCGTGACATAATTCCTTCGGTTCGAATTGTGAATATTCTTTTGTCTGCGTTAGTTAGAAGAAATTGGATCAATCAAATGAAAGAATTGTACAATAAGGTGGTTTTAAAAAATGTGAGCGGTGATTCAGTAACAACAACCGTAAGGATAGATGCGTGCTTAAAAGAAGAAAATCTTGAGAAAGCTGAGAAGTAGTTCGAAGATGCAAAGGCTATAAGAATTGAACTTGATGAAGTGGCATGTAATATTGCTATTCGGGGGTTTTGGAGGAAATCCAATTTGAGAGTTGCTTGTGGGCTGTTGAAGGGCATGAGAGATATGGGTTGGGTTCCTTCAGAGGTTACTTTTACGGATGTTATAGGGGGCTTGTGTGAAGCATGGAAATATGATGGAGGCATTGAGGCTTAAGGATGAGATGATGAGCTATGGAAAGCCAATGAATATAGTGCTTGCAACTAGTTTGATGAAGGGATATTGCAGGCAACGAGAGTTAGGTATTACGTTGGAATTGTTTGATAAGATTAAGGAAGATGGTCGTAGTCCTGACAAGGTCACATGCGTGCTTTTGATTGAAGGGTGTTGCAAGAATGGGAGGGTGGAAAAGGGTTATGAGCTTTACACTCAAATGAAAAACATGGGTATTAAGCCAAGTGTCTTTATTGTGAATTCATTGATCAGGAATTTCTTGAAAAATCATTTACTGGAAAAAGCATCCATACTCTTTGATGAGGCAGTTGACAATGGTATTGCAAATTTTTTCACGTATAATGACCTCTTGTCATGGTTTTGTGAAGAGGGTAAGGTAAGTGAAGCTTGCAGTTTATGGGAAGAGATGGTGTAAAAATGCGTGGTACCTAGTGTAGTTTCTTACAACAACATGATCCTTGCATATTGCAGAGTAAAAAACATGGATGCAGCGTATACTGTATTTTCAGATATGCTTGGCAAGGGCTTAAAACCCAGCAGTATCACATATTCTGTTCTAATAGATGGGTACTTTAAAAAGGTGATGCTGAGCATGCTTTTGATGTGTGGGACCAAATGGAGCGTGCAAAGATTTCTCCAACAGACTACACGTATAACATTGTTATAAATGGTTTGTGCAAAGTCAGTCACTCATCTGAGGCCCAGAATATGTTGACGAAGTTTGTTCAAAAGGGTTTCATTCCCACTTGCTTGACTTACAACAGCATTATAAATGGTTTGTTAAAGAGGGTAGCATCAGTTCTGCACTGACAGTTTACAGAGAGATGCTTGAAAGTGGACTTTCCCCAAATGTTGTCACTTACAGTATCTTGATCAATGGATTTTGCAGAAACAATGAAATTGATCTTGCTTTGAAAATGCGAAATGAGATGATAAACAAGGGTCTTGAACTGGATGTTACAGTGTACAGTGCTCTTATAGATGGATTTTGCAGAAGACAAGACACGGAAAGCGCATGCAAACTTTTCTCTGAACTCCTTGAAGTTGGGCTATCTCCTAATGCAGTTGTCTACAATAGCATGATTAATGGCTTCAGGAAATTAAGCAACATGGAAGCAGCACTTGACATGCACGAAAAAATGATTAATGAGGAGATTCCTTGTGATTTACAAACATATACTACCTTAATTGCTGGGTTGTTAGAGGAGGGTAAATTACTCATTGCATCAGATATGTACTCAGAGATGCTTTCCAAGGGTATTGTGCCAGATAAAATCACACATAATGTTCTAATAAATAGTCTTTGTAATAAAGTGGTATTAGAGCCACTTACGATTAACTTAATCGTTTTGATGGTTGGTTTATAATAATCTGATTTGATGAGATCTTATTATTCTGTGTTTAATATGATTAAACTATGAATTTTTTTTTTTTTTTCAGAAACGTTTTAAATTTGCATTTAATGTAATTAAAATATGATATCATTTTTGAACATTTTAACTCGCATTTGATTTGATTGGATGAGATCTAATTGATACATGTTATGTTGCGTTAATGCGATTAAATCATATTTGATGGGATTAATATGGTATATATTGTTTTGTATTTAATGTGATTAAATCATGTAATCGTTTTTGATGAAAACGATTTGTTATGTTTTGTGATGTTAATTTAATTGTACAACTAGCATATGTTTTGATCTGTTTAATACGATTAAATAGAGAAAAATAATGTAAACTGAATAGATTTAGCATGCTATATAAATCTGTTTAATGCAAGTGAATAGATTTAGATTAGATCTGGTTAGTCTTATTACATGCAAATCGTTTAATATGACTAAATAATTGCGCATAAATTTTTTTAATGTGATTAAATGGATCTATTTAGTATTGATTAAATGTGATTAAATTGCAATCCAAATACTGTTGGTAAAATCTATTTACCTTTCGGGGGCTCTGCTCCTAATCCCCCGCAAGGGCATTGCCCTTTGACCTCCCTCGTTAATTGGCTAGCGAGATCGCTGTAAGCGTAGGATTGCTATGTGTATGGTTGACATTATAATTTTGCTTTACTTATGCTGCGTTGATAACATGATTCTATGTTTTATGAATGTATATTTTATTTAAGCATGATGCATAATTATAGTTTAAAAGACTAATATGACTGGATTGTTTAAAATATGATTGTAATTATAATACAGTTTGCATGTCGTGTCTTCTCTTTAAATAATATTTAAATATACATTCTTTTCTCATCTAAATTCCCTTGAATGTAACTCGAGGTTTTTATCAAATTATGTATATTCTGCAAATTGCAGAAATTAGATTATTTAATCTATCAAATGTATAGATTGCAGAATGTACGTTTTGCAATCTTTGCCTGATAGCTATAATCAATTTGTTATGAATTATAATATGAATGAATTAGACAAATCTCTTTTTAAGTTGCTCAGGATGTTAAGAACAATTGAAGAAAAAATGAAGAAGTATAAGCGCAGTAACATATTGATGGTGCAAAAGGGTAAGGATAAGTTCAACGCAAATGGAAAAAGGAAAAAAGATTTTAAAAATAAATTCAAGCCTAATGCATTTGCACTAAAACCTAAAGGTAAAGTGCGTAAGAAAGGGACATGCTTCTATTGTGGTGAGACCAAAAATTGAAAGAAAAATTGTAAAGTCTACCTAAAAGATCTTAAGAAAAAGAAAAGTCAGACTTTTGCTTTAGGTATTTAGATTATTGAAGTTAATTTATTTACTTCTGCATCATGGGTATTAAATACTAAATATGGTTCTCATATTTGTCTTAATTTGCAAAACCTTCAAAGGAGTAGAACATTAGCAAAGGGTAAAGTGGATCTACGAGTTAAAAATAGAGCAAAAGTTACTGCATTAGCTGTAGGAACCTAATTCATAATTTAATTGTTATACCCAAGTATAGGTAGTCTTGTTATAGTATAGCCTAGTGTCATAACCCAATTTTGTCCTCTGTAAATTTTATTCATGATCGAGGTGCCAAATTCGTGATAATGACATGA